>CM042145.1:48470588-48527320 GCA_023376005.1 Doryteuthis pealeii | reverse complement strand
GGGGTTGCTATAACATAACGGCTCGATCCAGGGGGCCATCACCCCAGGCAACACTTGCCCCCCTCGATTTTAAGCGTAGGGCTGGTTTATTGCCCAGCGCCTGAGGCGATCCCCCTTAAGGGAATGGCCAACGGGCCTCGACGCATTTTTTTCCACTACTCGGAGCGTAAGTCAGCCTGTATCTGATAATGATTGGGACCTACGCATGAGGTTCGTTGTGGTGGGCACATAAAAATGCCTTGTGTTACGCCCTCATAAGTGGAATGAGAGGCATACTATACATTATATAAATATAATAAATGATATATTAGTATTTATGGTAGTAGTAGTATAGTAGTACTCTGTATTATTTTTTGTTAGTTTGTGGAGGATTGAAAAATGCTCGATTACGGTGTAGAGCTGTGTTATTGTTATAGGGTACATACATTCTACTGCTGCGATTCCGTCTCATCCCGCGTCTCTCAAAACCAACGTGATTAGCCCTTATCATCAGAACACGTGACGCGCCTATTGTCAATTGAGAAGTGGGCTAACATCGTGTGCTTCTGCAAACCTATCTGGCTAACACCATCACCTTAATGTTTCGTACACTATAGAAAATATGTATAATACTTTAGTCAGTGTGTGGTGTTGTATAAGTGTGTGTAAACACATATATAATTTACTATGGAGCTAACATGAGTAATTGCAACTGTTAATGAAGCCATAGGCTCGCTCGCGGGGTATGATGATCTGAGCGAACTCACTACTAGATCTATTCTTGTGAGTTTTGATTCCTCACTGTGTGCCTATACCTTCTCAGCACCTTCGTGCTCAACAGTACACGAAGCCTCGCTAAGACAAGCAAACTAATGATTGCAGAGGAATTAAAATGTTGATTGTTGGTTTACTATAACGAGCTCACTCACGCTCGCTCCACTCTCAAGCCTGGCATCAATCTGAGTCTTCGCTACGGATATCCTCTACTCTCACTCGTCCTTAGTCCAAATTGAGGAGAGATAATGACGGAATGTCTTTGAGAGAAGCTCTCAACCCGATCTATTTGACGTCTCATCCATGCTGTACTTCCTCCAACGTTTACGCACCAGTTTGCGAAACGGGTAGAGCATTTTTATATCATGTATCGGAAGCAGCTCGAGAGCCGAAGAAGTGTAGTGATAGGCCGGTCGTGTTGACACATATCCATGGCATTACTTCATGCCGCCGCGTCTGTTTGATCTGTAGCGCCCACACCCCACCAGTAAACGTTCAAAATAGATGCCATACATTCCGCCCGCACTCCATTATAAAAAAAACAACCAAAAACCCCAAACAACCAGAACAAAAACAACATCGATCAATAATGAATATTAAATGGATAGTATAGTGGAAAGAGTTTTCCATGGTTTCGATCTTCAAATGATCTCAGTAAGGGCCCATCTACTTATCACTTAACCTGTTAAATCCTACACTCTCTCTCTCTTCTCTGCGTCTCTTCTATCATATCTAATTATATATTTAGTAGAGTATATATATATAGTTCTATAATATATATCGTATACATTAATACACAGATAACACAGGCCAAACATACCATGTGAGATTATTTATACCATTTCCAAGAGCTATTGGGCAGATCTAATTTCCGAGCGTTGTAGGGCTGGTAGGAGAATGCTAACTCGGTAATCGCAATACAAAGTGATTTAATAAAACTCATCTAATGTGCGTTTTTCTGATTTCTGCTGTATTTGTAAAAATAATGATTCAGAAATAAATCATAACATTTTGATAAAGTAGGGAGTTACTGCTTACAATCAGCCGGTATAATAGCAGAATTTGGTTTAAAATAAACTGACTAAAAAAAAATCTCAGTATTTGTCTCTCATCTCACTTAGAGGGCGTGGCACAAGGACATCTTTTATGTGGGCCCACCCACAAGCCGAAGCTCATGGGTGGAGTACAATGCGTTGATACCGTCGGGCATCCCTCAAGGGAGGCCTCAAGCACTGGGACAATAAACCCAGCCCTACCCTTTAAAATCGAGAAGGGACAGTTTTATTGCCTGGGGGATAGCCTCCTGATCACGCTGTATTTTACTTGGTCGCTTTCAGAGGCCGAGCACTCTGAAGCAGCGCTTATACCACAGATTTCATGAAAGTCGTCTCTTTCCATTATAGGCAAGTATTTTTGAATAGGGGTTTACTTTACGATACCTTGTAGTAGGGATAAAAAAATCTTTTAAATGAATGGAATTTTTGGCTTCTTTTGTTTGGACCATAATTCTTTAGGCACCCCTTTTAGATCTCGGATTAAGAAGGACATGTTTTTCATTTACCACCGGTTGTTGTTAGGGCTAGTGTTATCGGTTTGGGTTAGTGTTAGGGTTAGGGTTATGTTTAGGGGTTAGTTATAATCTGAAAAAATCTAAAAATCGTCTGTTAACACCGGATATTGACGGTGTGAATGAAAACATGTCGTTTTCTTGATGAGATAAACAAGGGGTGGCCTAAAGGTCATAGATCCCTTTTTTTGTAATGGAAAAAACGAAGAAAATGGGATAAGTTACAAAGAAGAAATATTGTTAAGGTCAATTAGATATATCTAGTAAGTTTTGAGACGCTTCATATAAGAGGTGGGGGGGTTTAAAACAATATGAGTTGTGGTTGACTTTTCTCAATAAAGTAAGAAAATAGCGCTTACTATGTAATCGATCGATTTTCTTAACACTTTGAAGGGGATGGGAGGAGAGAGTGAATTGAGAGCTAGAGAGAGAAGAGAGAGAGGAGAGAGAGATAGACAAGAGATGAACGTATTCAGTAAGAGTGCATAAATAATAACAGATACACGCCAGATAAACTACAAAACTTTAGTCATGTTGGGTTTGTATCTCTCTGCTTTCCTTTGATTTGCTTTTGAGCAAGTATTGTAACACCAATGTCGGTTCTTATGTCGTCTATTTACTTTGTGAAAAGCTTTTATTCAATTCTCCCATTTTCCTGTTTATTTTTCTTAGCCCTGCCTAATTCCAGGTGGCAGCTGCGATCATCTTTCAAAAATATTCTAATGTCTTTTTTGTTCTTGTTGCCCTCACGCGTGCTTTATTTTTGAATAATATCGTTCTATTTTTGTTCACTATAGTTGCACAATTTAATAGGCAACGGTTAGTCTTGTACGTTTGAGCGAAGTTGGGATTGTATACTTAAAAAAAAATCAACTAAACACGTAATATATGTTATCTGCTCGGCACCGGTTGCGGTTGTTGAGATCTCTGGAGGGAATTCACTGACGCTCCACCGATTATTACTTAAGTGCTAAGACATCTCCTGTATAAAAGCGGAGGAGCTCTCTAGTGGTTCTTATAAATATATAATATGTATGTATTTATTCACTTAAAATTCTCTCTCCTTAGATGTGCATTTGATGCCAAGTGTTAAGAACATACTGGACTGATGTATAAAATGGTCGGGTTTCAATCCGCTGGGCTGGAGGTGCCCGCTAGCAAGGTCCTTGTCACAACTGGAGACATCTACGATCCGAAACACACAGGTGGATGACTATACTATATAGTCATCCACAAACGCCGAGTATGTATCTAATAGATAGGATAGAGTCATCACACACACACAGAGCACACAACCTACACACACACTATTCACATAGCACAGCGCCCGCGCTGTATCACACACGCTATATATTATATGTGATTATTAGAGGAAAATAGTTAAGGGGTCTACAATGGTTTCAATTTACTACTTAAGTTAAACTAAGGATTAATGACTTTAGCGTAGGTAGGGTCCTGGATCGGAAAATCATTTGGAGTTGAACCGTGGTAGACCTTGACTCATTTTGTCCTCTACTAATATCATATATATATATGTACTATTATTATATATATATATATAGTAATTTGTGGGTGTGTGTGTGTGTGTCGTTGTGTATGTGTGATGAACTCTTTCGTCGATTTGGATGCATGAGGGTCATCAAGCTAATCGTCTCTTATTGTGGAGAGAAGACGGTGCGTTATAGTAGACTGCGCCTTTGGTGTCGTACCATGAGGACACAAGACTGAGAGAGTTAGGACACTATCATTGAATGTGCAGGAACGGACCATCACTCTCAAAGGACAGCCACTGGTAAGAGATCTGGTAGGGACTTCCAGCATCCTCCGACGTAACATAAAATAATTACGAAAAATCTCTGTGTAGCGAATTATAGTTCACTCACCGAAGTTCACAGCAAACGCGCACGGTGTACACCGTCCACAACGATCGATTAAACCGATCGTATCATGTTTATTGAGATGAAGGAAGATATTTACAAGAAAGATTGGACTCGTCAACCGAAATACCATAAGGTAATAACCGAGTCAAGAAGTTAACAATTGCTAGTTTTGCTTATGTAGTTAATAACGTGTATTAGTGTACAATTAAATGGGATTATATATGGAAGTGTATATATATGCGATGATACACAGTTTGCGGATTATAAACGAAATAGTAACATGGCTGTTTTGAGGCACTCCTACCTTATAGCACTTTCCTTAAAGACACTCGTTATTGAATATATCGAATTCATTCTATGTTTGATGGTTTTGATATAAATTATATCTCATTTTGATGACTTACGCATTGCTGAGGTTATGTAACGTAGCAGTAACGTAGTTTCGGTACAAAAGATCGAATCAACTCTTTAATGAGATCATACATTTCTGTCTGGTCATATTTTTTAAAGAACTGTGGAGTCACAGGAGGTTTAATGTTTTAGGTTTAAAAGGTAGCTGGTTATTCATGGTGTGTATTCCTAGGATTTCCTGAAAAGGAATTCAAGAAAAGAAAAGGAAGAGACAAAGACAAAAGATAGATTTAGGATTTAGGCTTTATTCTTGGGGTATAGCCACCATGTGATAAGGAAATTCCTTCTTGCCCAGTAGTAGTGTCTAGACACAGTTAAGTTCGAATGGCTGAGAGATTATCTTGAGGGTCAGAAGTGGGTCCTTTTACCTGCACATGCTCAGAGAGTTCTTCTGGTGTGAAGGCTCATGGGAGTTTTTTTAATTTTTTTAATTTTAATCCCCACAAGAACACATTCAATCCATTTAGTGGTGAACCTGTTAAAACTCCCCAGGAATAACCCAACTACAGAATAGTTTGCAGAATAAAACTAAATGTGAAATATTTTAGTAATTAATTTTGTAAAAACATGGTTACTTTTCTATGACACTTAAAAAAACTTTCTAACTCAGTATATAAAAAGACCTTTTCATGGGTTTAGAGCAGGAATGTCAAACTGAGTAGCTCCCTAGGGGCAGCATGGGTTACATATGTATGTCATGAGGGCCGCATGGATTACATATGTCTGTCATGAGTGTTGCATATGATAACTAAGTCTTTAAATCCTTCTTCTACATTAACAGAATAAAGTAATGGTCGTTATCATTAATTTCTTTTTCAACTAAAAGCCAATGAATACATATCTAAAAAAAAAAAATGTTTGTTAAATAGAAAGGAAAAAAGAATATTACTGACTAAGTTCAAATAATAAAACATACAACTGTCACTTTCAATTATAGCCATGTGTTGATTGAAAGCAGGAGAAGGCAAGAGGAAAGACTCCCTTTCATTGACAGTAAGCTTCCTCCTTCCGCAACTCAAAGGAAGGGGTGAGAGACAATATGTTGATGGCAAACTCTGTTTCTTAACAACACATTGCCTTAATGAAGATAAACAACCATTTTCGACAAAGAATTTTTGGAAAAAGCTTTTTAAAAACAAACTGGGGGGGTAGTGTAAAAGCGATCTATGTGAAACACAGTTTGTGTTCAGGCTGCACCTGTACTTGCTGAGGGATTCATGTTTTACATGCTTGGCTTAGAGTCAATCTTATATATTTTATTTTTATGACTCGGACAGTGGAAAAAAAGCCAATAATCCAATTTGCAAATAAAATAAATTTTACGAATGGGGAAACTGGATGAAAAAAAAATGCACAAAAGAAAAAGACAAACCATTCGTACATTTAAAAAAAAAAAACTGCATTAAAATGACTGGCAAAAAGAAAAATCAACCGAAAGAATCGACTAAACTAATATGTAAAAAAACATGCTCAATACAATAAGTAGAGCAAAATATAGAAAACCTAATTTGTGTCAGACACTACCTACCTAGGTTTCACCTAAAGGATCTTCAGGATAATACTCAGTATTTCACCTTAATAGAGCTTGTTTTGATCAGTCAGTAGAGAATCCGGCTTGGAAGCCCAAGGTTCTGGGTTCAATACTGGCCCTCGCCAACTCGGCGCATGAATAGCACAGGGATCTGTGTGGTAAAGTAGGGAGCTAAAGGTAGGTGTGGTGCTCCACCTCAGATACAAAAAACAATCTCCCTGGTCTAGTGCTAGTGAAAAGGGGATAGACTCCCTTGCTGTCTGGGTGATACCGACAATAGGCCACTTTGTCAACTTACTAATTCATCTAAAGGATCTTCAGGAGAATAATCAGTTATTGACCTTGTGGGGAAGTGAATAAATACCCACTTTATACTTAACAGATAAGGATTTTATTTGAAAATAATCAACATTATCTGGAGATAGCCAACATACTCAAAATATCCAAATCAAGCATGAGACATCAATTGTACTATTTTGATGTTATCACTTTGATATGTGTCTCTGACATGAATGAAAAGAGGTGTTTCTAGTGTAATGGTTATCATCATAAAAAATGGACAGGGCAAACCATGGTGGAGATTTTTCTATCTATGAAATCAACCATCTAATTATCAAAAATCTATTATTATACTAAATCTGAGTGAATCAATGATTGTTTCCTAAAGGCTTTTTTCCTATTTTGATACAAAATACATTCCAAAATATTCCTTAGTTCTGGGATTAAGTTATGTTTGAAAAAATTACATTTCAGTTGGTTCTAATTCGTTGTAATTTACAATTAAGTAAAAAAAAAAAAATTGAATCTTATTTCACATTCTGTCTGTCACTTTCCCCCTCTCGATATATATCTTGATTAACTACTCCTTATATATGTTAATTTCTCTGTGAGTGTAAAGAGAGAGATTGGAAAGTGTGTGAGAGAGAGATTGAACTTCACACTTTATTTGTATGTTAATTTTCATTAGCTATAAAACATATATAAAGAATAGTTAAAAGCTCCAGAAATTCAAATTTGAATTTTGTATGCACTAAGTAGTTTGCTGATTCCATGTGAATGAAGGGATGTTTTTTTATACCAATCATTGGAGGTGCCCATACTGTAATGGTTATTGTCATAGGAAATGAAGATGGGGACTAAAGTTCAAATCCTGGACAAAGTTGTTTGCATTTCACATAGCACTAATACCCTTGGGTAAGGTATGAATCCAATTATTCTCCCTCCAGCTATGGGTAAATAGGACAGACTGGACTCTATAACAATGGTATGGTAACCAGTCTAGGAGAAGGAAAACTAAATTAAAGCCTGTTAAACTCTGATTAAAATTGACCCCGTGTCACATCCTGCTCATGTGGAGGGGTTGGGTAAATACATGCATGAATGAAAAACCTTATTAAACTATATTTTTGTGTACAATTCACTGCTAAAATGTAATGAAAATGTTATGTTTTGAGATAGGCAATAAAAATATTTCTCCATAAAAATATATATTTGCTAGATCACTGAAGTTAAGCAGTTATGAACCTATTCAATACTTAATTGGGTGGCCACTTAAGCAACAGCTTCTACTGTAAACAACCTAAGTCCTCTGTTTATCAAAATGACTTGATTCAGCATTAAATAACCCACAAGAGGGTTGATATGCCTTAAAAATAGAACAACCAACCACACCTATTCAATACTTAATTGGGTGGCCACTTAAGCAACAGCTTCTACTGTAAACAACCTAAGTCCTTTGTTTATCGAAATGACTTGATTCAGCATTAAATAACCCACAAGAGGGTTGATATGCCTTAAAAATAGAAAAGCCAGTCACACCTGTTCAATATTTAATTGGGTGACCTCTTAAGCAACAGCAGGTACTGTAAGCAACCTAAATCCTTTGTTTATCGAAATGACTTGATTCAGCATTAAATGACCCACAAGAGGGTTGATAAAAAAACAAAAACAAAAAACAAAAGAACATTTGAATATGGGAGGCAAGATAAGAGTTCTCTATTTGAACTAAATGATTGATTCAAACAAGTACTGTTCCCAATAAGATTAATTGAAAGCAGCAATTGAGAAAATGTGTTCTGGATTATCTAAGGGAAAAGGCAGAATATCCCATTAGGATTTGTTAAAAATCTATTTATGAAATAGGTTACAATCCAGCTGAAATAGAAGAGATAATACATTAAGATTAATAGAAATACACACACATCTATATATATATATATATATATATATATGTGATGGTACATGCATGTCATCTTATAACTCAGAAAAGAGATATCATTCAGCAATTAAATATTGTATACACCTTAATGTTTATGATTAAGAAATATACAAAATTTAGTTTTTGATTTTTACTGATTATGTGATATAATTCAATAATTAAAATAAAATCTCTCAATTTGTGGAACTCTTCCCAGTTCTTCATAAGTGAGTAAAAAAAGATGCACCATGGTTTAACCTTCACAACCTATCGTTGAACTCATCCAGGGGAAGGCACTGTATATATATACCTTTTAGATGAAGATGCTTTAACAGCAGCTGTCTAACTGAAGATCAAAGTGTAGTATCTGTACTTGGAAACCGCAAAAGCTTCTCACTTGATTCCAGGAGGCTATCCTCCTAGACACCAGCTGCGCCCTTGCCTAAAAGAAGTTTAACTGGGTTTATTGCTCAGTACCTGAGGCACCCTGAAAGAGGAATGTCAATGGAATTTTAAGCAATTTTTAGAGCCAATATATATATATATATATATATATATATATATATATATATATATATATATATATCTATATCAAAAATGTATTTTCTATATAAGCATAATTATTTGAATAGGTGGCTATCATTGCTCTAAATAGTTGTTAGTGTAGTGAGTTAAATATCTTCTAAGTATCTTCATATAAGGAAATTAACAAATATAACCACTTGAAATACAACCACATAGCACATAGCAGAATAATCTATTTATAGTGTTTATGTCCTTTGTTTGGTTAGTACAATGCTATACACAAACTTTATTTGTTATTTCTCTATAGTAACTAAATCCTTTATATCCAGTAACAAGATTAATAAAACTGAATTTATATACATTCATTCATATAGTTATTTACTTAGCTTAGATGTGGCACAAAGCCAGAAGTATGGGGTGCCCAGTGAGAATTGAACTCACTAACAATGGTCTGGGAATCTAGCTTGTTAACCATTACACTACATGAGGTGCCATACATTCATTGATATATGTTGTAACTCGAGTATTAGAGTTAACAGGGAAATACTAGGAAAAAACACTGTGTATTTTTTTCTCTTAATTTTTGATAATTTGTATTATTTGGACTATTGTCCTCATCTTTACTTTATTCTTATATACACAACCTTTTGGTCAATTTGCCCTCTGGCCTTCTTCAAGTGGTTCTTGTCAAACTCAGGTACCTTCTTATTGAACTTGGGAGTGTTCATGTTCTGTGAAGCCTCCAAATTACAACATGAAGACTCTTAACTTCGATAAGAAGGTTCCCAAGTTCAAAGAGAAAGTTCCTGAGTTCAAGGAGAAAAACCTGAAGAAGGCCAGAGGGCACATTGGCCAAAAACTTTGTGTATATAACAAAGATAAGGACAGTAGTCTGAATAATCCAAATAATACAATGAATATTAAGGATAGGGAATAGGTTTACTAAGCAAAGACACAAGGTAAGCAGAGTATTTAGCAATTGCTAGGTTGAATTAACAGGTCCCATGGTATCTCGTTTTTATCTTTCAAGGTTTTGTCGGACATTATTCATAGGAAAAACAGACTATTCATTATTTAGGTACTATATGACAATATACAAACGTCATTCAATGACTAAGGTGAATATTGCCTAAGGATTTGTCAATATGGAAATACTACTTACAGTTGCACTTTTTTCAAGGAAATCAATAGTGATGGTTCTGTTATATACCAATCTTAGGCAGTATATCTATATTATGTGAGGCACTCATGGTTGTGTCTCTCATATTTAATCTTATTTTTTTCTGTACTTACTTTTACTTGTGAGTAGCACTTTCTTACTTCAGTATTTATCTTTCTGTAATCTGTTATCTTCATCTGTAGCCTGGCTGTTATTTCTTAGTTCTTCAGAGCCTAGTCTGGTCTTTATCGTCGGAGCAGTTCTAATTTCTGGTTTTGACTTCTTAACTGGTGTCTTAAGAGATGCCATGGTTGTCGTCGTTTTTAGTGACAAACTCAAGACATATATTTTTGTGAATCACATTTTTATTTAATCTTCTTAATCACACATAGGAGCTGACTTAACTGTGTTCTTACATCACAATGTCTAGGAGCTGATTGACTCAACTAAAAGCCTTTCTCACACTGCCTTGCAACAGGAAGTTGAGGTCAGAATCAGGTTACAGCCTGTCAATCCTTGCTCCTACAGCCAGGTCTGAATTCAAATAACATTTGAATTCAAATATATTTTCTATGCTAACCATCCAAAACTGACGGTATGCCCATCAATATGTAACAGTTTTTCTCATGTTGCAGAAAACCTTCTTTACTGATAGCTGCACCTGGAAATTCTTTTTACTGGAGAGTTAGTGTATTTCCACTCCATGCACAGTCTTTTCAACTCAGGCTCATGTTAAGCCCATTTTTAAACACCTTTTTTTACTAAAAAATGCTTCTCCATACACATCACACATTCTTCTGTAAATTTCATATGGTTTGTACTTCTCGGCCACTAAAACTTTGATGGCAGACTTCTGTTCAAGCCTGAAGAACTCTGTAAATGTAAACTCTATTTGGAATTGGCAAATATTTGTTTTGAGGCTATTCAAAATAAATAGCCTCAAAACAAATATTTTTGCAAGATTAAAATGATTTGTGCTATAAACTAATTCCAAACAATTCAGAGTTTAAATTATTGAGAAAAATTCTGAAAAAGAAAAAAATGTGCTTTTATGAAAAACATTTCCATTATCTAATTGAATGCTCCTTTGTATAAAAGGACATAACTGTGAACATAGAGTATAATACAATGGAGTTTATGTATACTCAAGTGCACCCTAGCTAATGATCACACAATATGGTATTTCTATGATGATAACCATTGCCCTATGATGATAATGCTAAGTCATAAGTTTCTATTTCCAATTGGATTATTGCTTTGTGTTCTACCACAGGAAATATTTAAACTTACCAACAACAATCATTTATTTGTCCAATTGAACACATGGCATAGTGGATATAGGCGTTGAATTAAGACAGTTCTAAGTGACAGTTATCTCTAGGCTGCAGGTTCCATCCTAGTCAAGGATGACAGTAACATAGAATAATAATTAACACAGTTTAACACTTGTACCCAGTCAAGGTTAGCGGAATGAGAACAGTATACCCCCGTGGATTAAATAAAGGGTTAGGTTCCATGATGGCTCCCGATTATGACAAGAAGATTTCCGAGTCCAACAAGAAATACCAGAAGAAGACTTGAGGGCACATCGGCCAAAACATTGTACAGATAAAAATAAAGATGAGGACAATAGTCCAAATAATCCGAATGATAACAATCATGAATTTTTGTGATGAGGCTTGATGTATATAATTTTGATTTTTCAGACTGTTGTCTTCATCTTTATTGTAATGTCACAACGTTTCAGCTGCTATATCCTTTGGCCTTCCTCAGTTGTTTGATGTGTATCCAAGCATAGCAATGATCCAACCATAAAAGATATAGTTGCCATAATGTTGTGATTTTACACAATAAAGATGAGGATAACAGTCCAAATAATTAAAATGATAAACCATCATTTATTATACATTTTTGACCGTTTCATAATAATGACAATACTTTATATTAAAAATTCATAATTTACAGAAATCGTTTACTTTTAGCTGGTGTATTGGCACAAAAAAAGTGTCTTGTTGAAGGGTATGACTTTTATGGAAGGAGTATTTTCCAGACTTCCAACCAGGCTGGATTAATACAAGGTGTTTTTAATGCGAGGAGCCACACACAAACTAAAGCTCATGCAGTGGCTAGTGCAAAAAGTGTGTGACTGCCTTCAGCATTCCACTTTGTGGGAGGGGCCTCAGGCACCAGGCAATAAATCCAGCTCTGCCTCTTTAGATGAGGGGACAAATGTGGCCTGGGGGATGGCTACATGGGATCATGCTATTTATGGAAAGAACAGAGATACTGATAGCTACACGTTCTGCATCCCTGACACATAAAAATGTAAAAGGATGCTGTAAAATTGTATTGATGCACCTAGGGATGCAATTGTTCCATTAAAAAAATCCTGATGCGTTTATTTATTGGGGGGGGGGGGGCAGGACTTTTGTAAAATTGACAACCATAAACTAAATTCTATCATTGCTTGTGTAGTATTAATCTAAAAAAACATTTCAATTAAAGGGAATGCGGTATAAAACATATAATTAAAAATAACTTTACAAGTTAAAATTCTGTTAAAAAATATATTGACTATCTTTTTTTAAAGAAAAATTGGAGAAAGTTTCTGCTAAAATTCCCTAGTAAGTTTACATAAAGGACAAATCTCTTAATTTCAAGATAAAAGAATAAATATTTAAGAAATGAATTACTAAAAGACTGTTAAAGGAAACATTGGCATCATAAGAGTCTTTTAGTAATTCAGTTGAAATCTATTTGTCTTTGATCTCTACCGACTTCTGGCATGGAAATCCGGTTAATTAGTTGCCATGTTGTGCAAGATTCACTGAAAATAATTTCCCCACCCCATTTTTAAAAATTTTTAATTTTTTTTTATTTTTCATTATTCTGTGATAAGTCTCAAAAAATATTGTTTCTTTATTGAATTGTGATTAACTGTAATATCTGTTTTTCTTTTAAATTTATGAATTTAATTTTTAAACAAAGCTTAAGTGATTCAGGACAGTTGAAATTGTTTTTTGGGATTATAGTAAAAATAAGTCTTAAGGCCTTGCAGTTTAACCCTACAACTTATTGACCCTACAATTTATTAAGAAACTTTAGTTGGGACCCGTCAAATTTCCCGGAGACTCATTCAAATAAAATCTGTGGGTCCCAGGACTCACTAAATTAAAAGGCTATCAGCATCACTGAAGGAGTATATTAAATAGTTGTTAGTGTAATGTTTTGTTCAGTTGTTAATCATGGGAATAATAAAATAGGAATAAATAAAAACAATGCATATCCACCCATGAAATATGACCCTAGAGGGTATGCATATAAAAACACGAGACTCTAGTAGTCTTGCTCTAATAAAACTAGAAGTAGAACAGGCATTATTTTCTCAGAATCTCATGATAAGAAGAAATATTTTTGTTCCGGGTTCCTACTGAGAACATAAAACCTTGTTGCGGTTTTCTGTATATAAGGTGTGTGTTACTTCCCCGCCTATACTTATAGACTGGCCAAGGTCACGTGATTGACTCTTCTAACCAATCACTGGCAGTATTAGTGGCCTGATAAGATACTTAAACCCCCCATAATGGTCACATATCAAATACACTCTTTGACGACAGACGCATATAGGATTGCCATGATCTTTACCAATACTCACGAAGGACTTATACGATTACCAGTAACTCAGGACACTTTAGTAACCAAGGGATTCACATTGTCGACCGACTCTTTATCAAGGATTCCACCAGATAAGCGCCTCTGCTATAAGGCAATTTAACTATTTAGTTAAAATAGGAAGAAAAGAATAAAATTAGTTATTTCTTCTTGTTAATGGATTTCTTTTAAGATTCATCCTTGATATTTTTGCTCATATTTATTAAGATAAAACTAAACAATTAGAAATCAATATTACTAAGCACATTAGTATTATCTGCATTATTCAGACTATTGACCTCATCTTCATTGTTATCTGTACAACACAAAATGCAGATAATACTAATCATCAAGCCTCATCTCAAACATTCAGAGAAATTGTACTAAGCACATATTTATTAAAATCAAATTTTTAATATCAATATGCAAATTAGCCTTCCCGTTCACACAGTAAACCGATATTTTCTTGTATATATAAATACAATTGCATGTTATTTGTAGATAAGGCTAACAGTATTAATAATGTAAAACAATTTTATTAATAATTGAGGCTTAAATAAAATCATGGAGAATGTGACATAAATAACTAAGGGAATTATGACTTGAGTAGTGATATAGTTTCGGTTACACAAACACATAATCTCCATTATAATAAGAAAATCTTAGATAATCTTTAACATAATTTTGAACTGTGTTTTGGATCATTATCTTGTTTAAGTTTTATATAAGGGTTTGCATGTAAACAATAGGTGAATTTATTTATCCAAATATGAAAAATTAACTTTTTTTATTAACTTAGAGAAACAATTCAGAGTGGTCCCAAATTTTGGTCAGTACTGTATATATATTTTTATGACATAACTTTTTCTTTGGTTGTTTTTATGGCATATCAACCCTTGTTGGGTTATTTAATGCCAAAGTCACTTTTCTTTTAAAGCAATTAATCATATTCATTTGTAAACAATTATAGCATAAAGTGGTTGACTCCACATTTCCCAGACACCAACTGCACCTCTGCAGAGGTATAAAATCTTCCCAATGAGAACTCCTATTGGCCATGGGAGGTGACCCATGTTGCTTATGGATGGAATACTGGTGGCTGAGTTGTCCATGACCTGCAATAGTTTACTTAGGCCAGATGCAATCCCTAGCACCTATATGATTGTCTCAACTGATTACCCTTATGTCAAACCCTGAGCCCATTTTATCATATGTGCTAGAAGGCGGCCGCTTAGGGTCTTAACATCCTAGGTATGATGGTAAACTGCATCTAATGGTGAGATTCCTATTATGGAGCTCCAGGGAGTGTGGAGTACCCCTTCATTGCTATTACTCCCAGGTCAACTGTTGGGGTTCCATCTATGGGTTAAGTAGAAAAATGAGTATTAAAAAATTGTGTTTAAAAAAATTTGAGTTTAAATAAAAAAAATTGTGATTACCCATCAAGAATGAATAAAACAAAACATCTTTGGCATAAAATAACCCAACAATGGTTGACAGGTCGTAAAATCCACCCAACCCCATTTACCAGAGCTCCAGAAACTGAAACCTTCCCACCAGTTTGGCATTCTATACTATTGTATAAAATGCCATTTGTGATAACCAGAACTTTGTTCTTTGCAATTGTTGGTATTATCTATGTGACTGTGGCTTTGTTATTTCTCAGTCAGCATTTTATCCATCCCAACAGATTTTGTGTTTCGGTCGAGTTTTAATGCTCCAAATCTTTAATGATGCTTATCAAAGTAACGTGATTGTCCTTTTCAAAGTAAAACCAAAAAAACAGACACAAGAAATACTAAACACTCTAAACAATTTTCTTATCACATAGAAAATGGTTTGTTACAAGGAGCTGAAGGCAGCTGTCAGAATGTGTAGTAACATATCTAAATCAGATACACTCATATATATATACATATATATATATATATATGCCAACCCCTCCACATGAGTAGGATGTGACCCCTGTATAAGGAGTACCCACCCGCCAAAAATCTGATGAAAGAAAGACTAGACTCCCTAAACAATTTTCTTATCTTTTAACTTTGATATGTAAATTAGATACACCCATATATATAAGTAGGGTGTGGCAACCATATAAGCAGTACTCCCCCCCCCCACACACACACACGCACAAAAAAGCTGACACAAGAAATACTAAGCCCCCAAAACAATTTTCTTATCTTTTAATTTTAATCTCATAGTATCTCTTGAATTTTAGAAAATCTTTTGTCACATAAATCTGAAGGCAGCTCTCAGAATGTGTAGCAACATATATTTACCAACCCCTCCACACGAGTAGGATGTGGCACCCATATAAGCAGTAACCCAATGTATGTAAATCAGATGCAGACACGCACATTCATACAACTGCCTTCAGCTTTTTGCAACAAAACATTTTCTAAAATTCAAGATATATGTGTGTGTGTGTGTGTGTATGTATGTATGTGTGTGTATATATATATATATATATATATATATATATATATATATATATATATATATATATATATATATATATATATATATAAACAAATTTTTGGTACAGCTGAATTTATAAAGGACTTTAAAAAAATAATGACATACTTTTATTGATCAGCAGTTTTTGAAAGAGAAAATGAAAACTTAAGGGCCCTATTGACCGGTGCTTTGTCAAAAGAAATGACTGGTAGATCGTATAAAAGTCACAATGTAAATTAAATGGGTAAAAGAGAGGTTCAATCATACGAAATGGTGGGGTAATATGATGGCAAATAGAGGGGAGAAAAAAAAGTATATATATATATTGGTAAATACCTTCAAGTAATTCCCACCTCAGCAATCACATCCCGGGCAAAAATTACCAGGGAGTGTTTCGGATGTCTTTGTCTACACAAGGACGGGCAGTAATCTACTGGTCATTACTTTTGACAAAGCACCGGTCAAAAAGGCCCTTAAGTTTTCATTTTCTCTTTTGAAAATTGCTGATCAATAAAAGTATGTCATTATTTTTTAAAATCCTTTATATATATATATATATATATATATATAGTTACCAAGCCCTCTGCATGAGTAAGATGTGGCACCCATAAAAACAGTAACCCAATATCAATCACTTACTTAAAAGAATTTGAAGAATTATGAAGAAATTGTTAGATTAATTAAGAAAAATATACAACCAAAAAACTAGAAAAAACAAACTTCTTATTACAAAAAGGGCACGACCCTGTTGGCTGGGGCTTTAGAATACACCAACTGCACCTCTGCAGAAGGGTAAGATCCCCCTCCCCAATGGGGGCCACATATTGGCTGTGAGTGGCAACCCATGGTGCTTAAGGATGGAACCCTGGTGGCTAACCAGTCTGACATGCAACGCTTCACTTTGGCCCTTACTTAGGCTAGATGGGTGGTTGGAGAGGCCCCCTCCAATCAATCGTCTGGTCACGTCAAGCCTCAGCACTTATATGATTGTTCCAACCTATTGCCCTTATGGCAAGCTCCATCCTTTTTATCATATGGGTGCTAGAAGGCAGTGGCTGAGGGTCTTAATGTCCTGGGTATGACATTAAACTCTATCTGATAGTGAAGTTCCAATTCTGGAGCACTGGGGAATGTGGATCACCCCTTCATAACCATTATTCACCGATTCATTCTGATTCAGAGTGGTGGTACCTGTTAGGGTCCCATCGATGAGTTAAGTAGGAAATGATTTTTTTTTTAAATGAGTACCCATCAAGAATAAATCAAACAAAACATCTTTGGCAATAAATAACCCAACAAGGGTTGACATGCCATAAAATCCAACCAACCTACCTGAAAATGAAATTATACCTAGATCACCTATAAGTAGAAACCAAGAAAGATATGAAGAAAAACAGTTTTCCGAGAATATCAGATGCATAAAAACAACAGGTTCAGGGAGGTGTTGTAGATAAATTAGATACGCCTATATAAGCACTAACATATCAAGCATCTGTTGATACCACAAAGCAGTCAATATCTCTGCCCTTTGAGATATACATATCACAGTAGAATGAATTATAAATTCATTCAAAAGATCAATAAAAATCTGTACTTCATTTAAGTAAAGTAAAAATAAAGTTTTTGTATATAAAAAATTTTCATCAAAATGAAAATCTAAATAGGAGTGTTTACATTATACAGGGTGATTGTAAAGTAACTCCCTATTTTGAATATCTTATTTATTTCTGAATTATTATTTTTTACAAAAAATGAATAGCAGGACCTGTGGATATACCACAGTATGATAATTTAATTATTACAACATTTGATATGTTTACTTAAGAACTATTGCAACAATAGTTCATCATGTAAAAAGTATAATAAATTTTCTCTCTCACTCTTTCTTTTTCTTTCTTATCATTATTTTCGATTGAAACAGATTAGCATTATCGCTTCTGTGCATTCAACCCCTTTGTCTTTCACCTACACTTTTTTTTCTTTCTTTCTTTCTTTCTTATATTTTTTCTGTGTAGCATGTTCTTTTTCTTCCCTTTCTTTCTTAATGATAAAAACGGAATGGTCAATTATTTAGCTGAAGTGGCGACACTCATAAGAATTCAGTGGATAAGCAACACCAGATAATTAGGATTTACATTTTTGTATTTCATCTTGGATGATTTGGATGGTCTTATTTTTAGTCAGAGGGTGTTGCAAGATAATAACTGTTGTACTTTTAAGGAACACAAGTATTAATATATAGATTAGGTGATTATAGTGGAAATAACAAAAATACTTCATAAGTTTTTAGAAACTAGTACATTTAAGTTTCTATATAACCAGACTAAAATGATTTTAGGATTGCCAGGGAGTGACAGAGAAGGGAATAAGAGAAGAGTAAGTAGAAAAGAATTTGCGTATTCCAATGTTTATTTATTTTAGGAATTGTTTTTTTAGTTTGTTTACATTTAAAATATTATCAAAAAAAAAAAGATGTAACCCTAAACTAATGAGTGTTTTGAAACCTAATTTTATTTTTCTAAAAACTATTTTGTACACATGACAAAAATTTTAATTCTGTTCTTAATTGCTTGTTGAGTTAAAATGATAAAAATGTATTCATTTAATTTGTTTTTTTTATGCCTAAAAATGTAACCATAAAAATCTAAGAATTAAGCATGTGTTCTTATTTGTGGAAAATTATTTGTTTATTCTATGAACAATTTATTTATCATTTTTAAAAAAGCTTTTTAGTTACACTGATTAAATAAATAAATAAAATAGAGTATCAAATAATACAACTAGTAAATAAATCTATTACAAACTGATATCTGGAGAAAAAATATATACCCCCCCCCCAAAAAAAAACAAACTGCAATGATAGCCAAAAGAAAAAACACCAAAAGAGTTGCCTAAGTTAATATCTAAAAGTGCTCAATACACTTAGAGCAAAACTATAAAACCTAGAAGGGCCAGAAACTACCTACATAGGTTTTACCTAACGGATCTTCAGGATAAAAGGGGAAAGGGAAGAAAAAGAAAAAAATCTGGGTGTCAAAGAAAAAAAAAAAATGTATATAAATCGATAGATCTTAGCAATTAAAAACTGAGTGGGGAAAAGAACTGAGAAACTGGATGAAAATGTATGTATCCAAAAAAAATTTAGAAGTATGGATGTATGATGGGGAAATAAAGTTTTAATTTTCCTAATTATTTTTCTTTTGCATTGTCAATCTTAATATTCTTACATATTGCAATTTATGTCAAACTGAGTGCAATATGGAAAAAACCAGTGGATTGTTTATCTTAAATATGTAAATTGTGTAAAATAATGTCTATTCACCTAAGCCTTATCTTGGTACCCTATCGTCTGGGGCTGTAGAATACACCAACTGCACCTCTGCAAAGGGTTAAAAATCTCCCTAATGGGACCACCTGTTGGCTGTGGGTGAAAACATGACATGCAGCACTCCACTTTGGCCCTTACTTAGACTAGACAAGTGGTCAGAGAGGCCCCTATGATCATTTGGCTGGTCATGTGAAGCCCTAGCACATATGATTGTCCCAACCCTATTGCCATTATGGCAACCCCCAACCCTTTTTATCAAATATGTGCTAGAAGGCGGTGGCTGAAGGACTTAGTGTACTGGGTATGATATTAAACTGCATATTGTGGTGAAGTTCCAATTCTGGAACTCTGGGGAATGTGGAGTACCCCTTAATTGTTATGACTCCCACGTCTACCCTGACCTGCCCTGTTAGGTTGACTATGGGTTAAATAGATCAAAAAGTGAGTTCTAAAAAATGCATTTTAAAAAAGACTGAGTACACATCAAGAATGAATAAAACAAAATGTCTTTGGCATAAAACAAGGGTTGACATGCTATTAAATCCAACTAACCCACCTTATCTCTGTACAATCTCTTGTTTTCATTAAAATTCTTTTTTAATTTCTAAAATGTTATATTAAATAAAAGAATGAATAAAGCAAACTTTACTTACAAATGTTCTCTTTTCAGGAGTGGCACTAATGATGCAACGGTTGATGGTTTATGCAAGAGATTTTGGCAATGGCGCCTCAAAGACAGTCCAGAATTTGCAACATTTTGTGGCTGTCATGATTATGATGATGAAATGGATGATTTAAGTGTTGCTGCTTACAAAAAAAGAAAAGTAAGTTTTTATCTGGGAATGAAATATTTTTTTTATTGCAATAGAGAAATGAGTTTAGAAATTTTCTAAATTACTAACATTCCTTTCCTTTTTTTTAAATTTTTTAAAAATCTTGTCCAGTTTTACCTACATCAGAGACATTCTGCGATACAATTAGAAATAAAAGAGGAATTATAATTAAAAGCCAAAAATTTAAATTCTAAATAAATTTTAAAATGATATATTTTAATTGTAATTATTTTTATTAGATTTTTAAATTTTCTTTTTTAATTCATTTCAGGAAATTATGGAAGAATTTCTGAAAGAAGCTGAGGAAATCGAAATTTCATCTCTAAGCAAAAATGCAAGATTAAACCTCCTTATGTTGATTGATGATCTCAAATGTGCTATAAAAGGATTTAAATTTGAAAGGTACACTCAAATTAAATTTCTTCACTTTCATATTTTTTTGTTTTAGTTTATATGTTAGGAATTTTGTTGCTATTTGATTCATCATCATCATCACAGTCTCGGGTTACTTCTAACACAGCACTTTCTGTGACTGTGAACAATAATGTTTGAAACTGTTTTTCAAACATTATCGTTCACAGTCACAGATGTTGCATGTGAAGGCCATTTCTGAAAATGTTGATTTCTGTGTCAGTGCTCTGATGTTGTTGTTTTATCTTGAACTTCTTTCCTTCTTGGTGTTGCGCCAGGGTAACTTCAGACATGAATAGCCTGCTGCCACCAAAGGTGGTCCTGAGCCAAATTTTCACAGTTGGCAGGGTTGATATTAAAGGACTTGAGATCTTAGATGCAGACATCCTTAAATCACAGCTGGGGGTGACCAATCTGTCTCTTGCCAGATGAAAGTTCCGCATGGAGGATGTCTTTTGGGATTTGCCCATTATCTATCCAGCGGACATAACATTGTCTCAATTAAGACTGGATTAATTAAGACTGGATTAATTAAGACTGGATTAATTAGTGCAGCCAGATGTTACATAATCGATAGACATTGTCTATTATTTTTAGTAAATAGGGTAGAGTAATTTAAAATAATGGTAAACGGTGAATAATCACTGTCATATTTTGAAACGCAAAAGGTTTGAACCCAAGGTAATCTGTAACAGGGCCTCTCATTGGTTTAGAGGATCACGTGTCATGGCAAATTATAATTTAGAGAGTTGAATTGAGTCCAGTGGCCCTTTTGAGCAGTCAAGTTTTTCTATCTCTGCTCCTCTCCATCTGCGGAAAAATATTTGGGGGAATAAAAAAAATATATATACACAAGAAAATATCTCGTGTTGTTGATGAAAATAACGGAGCAGGATGGAACCCACAGAGACACACACAATGTTGAGGTGAATTACAATTTATAATTTGAATCCAGCAGCTCTTTGGGCAGTCAAGATTTTCGGTCTCTGCTCCACCCCACTCACACATGTGCATCTGGGGAAAAAATATTTAGGGTAATATAAAAATGTGTACATAAGAAAATGTCTCGGTGTTGTTGATGAAAATAACAGAGCAGGATGGAACCCACAGAGAGACACTCGACTGAAAAGCAAACTCTGATAAGAAAAACAGATACCCAATATAAAATAGAAAATGAAGGAACCCAATAGAGGCATATATCAAAAGGGCAATACAACAAAAATAATAAAATAAAATAACATCTTTTTGTTTTTATTTTTCATACGCATTGTATTGGCCTTCAAAATATTAATATATTATAACAATGTGTTTGTTATTAGGTTGATGTTATAACACTATCAGTTGCATTGTTGGGCTGGATAATATAGGATACAAGCACTGGGGCGAGGCTGAAGTTCTGGAACACTAGGGAGTCTGGAGTACCCCTTCATTGCCATTACTCTCAGGTCTACTCTGACCCAGAGTAGGGGTACATATTAGGGTCTCATCTATCTGTTTAATCATGAATCAAATCTGTTTAAAAAATTACTAGTACTCAAAAGGACTATGTACAAACAAAAACTTAAAGTACAATGTACAATAGGGTAGGTCGATTTTGGAACTGTAACATCTCCCATGTGGCGAAAGTTGCAAATTAACATAAAGAATTACCCCACAAAATATTTTTCTTCAAAACTTTACCTTTATTTGAGGAAATAGATTTCAGTCTTATAAAATATCCCTATTACAGATTAATTAATGAGGTAAAAAGCAGCATATCGAAGTTGTCAGTGGTGATGGGGGATATTTTCAATTTTAATTCTAGTTATGATATCTTATTCGTTTCATTAAAATAAATTTCTGTTTTGAATATTGAAATTGCTAAATTTTCTAATCATTTTCTGGGCCAAATGTTGTGAAAACAAGGTTGTTTATTGTATTTTAACTGATGATATTTGATGCTATTTCCTCAAACAATGGTGCAAGTAATTTTTGGTATCAGTATTCATTATACCAACAAACACCTTTCGCTGTTTGAGAGAATTTGATATTTTTTTTAAAAGGGAAAAATCAACCTACTCTAATGCGCAATGAATGTGATTCCCAAACCTCTAGGCATATAATAACCCTAGACAGGTTGAGATGCTGTTAAAATGAATTGCCTGGTGGCATGGGCATATTTATTTTTCAAAAAATGAATGATTTTTAATTAATTGTTAATTTTTAATTAATAATTATTTTGAAAAATAAATATGCCCATGTCCCCAGGAAATATTTGAATGTCCAGATGAAAATTATGGAAAACATTTTAAACATTGACTAAATTTTCAAATATCAATAAATCATTTTCTTATTTTTCATATTTATTTATTTTTTCCAAATTCCGTCAGATTCATTTCCTTTTCTTCCAAACATTTTATAAAAAGAAAAGTAACCTTTATTTTTAGTATTTACTAGCAAACACAAGAGAAATTGATTTTTTAAAAATAATTATCTTCCTACTAGCAGGACCTGTGGATATACCACAGTATGATAATTTAATTATTATAACGTTTGATATGTTTACTTAACTCTTAACATCCTGTTGAGAATTTTCTAAGTCCAGAGCCCAATTCCTATAAGGATTTATCAAAAGATGGCTAAAAATGGCCTTTTCAATTAAAGTTACCTGTTATTTTCCTTAAATCAAAGACTTCTAAATATGTTTAATATTACATTTAAACAAAGTCTATCATTTGGAGCAGATTAGGAAAACAAATGTGACTTCTAGCGGGGTGGAATGAGGTGGTATAGGATGTTAAGAGTTAAGAGCTATTGCAAAAGTTAAATATGTAAAAAGTATGATAATCTTAATTTAACTCTCTTACTCTTTTTTTCTTTCCTTTTTTTCATTATGTTTGATTGAAACAGATTAGTGTTATCACTTCCATACAATCACCTGTTCTATCTTTCCCCCTACTCTTTCTTTCTTATTATATTTTTCTGTGTAGCATGTCCTTTTTCTTCCCTTTCTTCCTTTATTATAAAAACAGAATGGACCATTATTTTACCTGAGGTGACAACACTCATAAGAATTTGCCAGATAATCAACATTTCCATTTTTGCATTTCATCTTAGATGATTTGGACGATCTCATTTTTAACCAGAGGGTGTTGCAAGATAATAACGGTCATACAATCAAGGAACATGAGTATTAACATATAGATAAAATACCAGTTGATTTGCATTTATTGGTTACATCTGACTTTGCAATATTTAAAATGTTTACCTTATCTGATTGTCATATGATTATATTGTTATCAATACTTGAATGGGTTTTTTCCAAATCTGTGATAAGTCAACTCTGTTAAGCAAAGTCATTGAATTCTCTTGATAAGAATATCAAAATCTGCACACCACAGTTACATGAGTTACTATGATAGGAGGTGATAGTGGTGTAATGGTTATTGTCATAGGAAATGGACTAAAAATCTTCAAATTGATAAAAATTGGATATGTTATTAATTTTAATTTAAAAAACAAATACTGAAATAATATTTTTCTGATTGTTGTATACAAACTGGATACTTACCTTCTGTTTCTTCTATCTTGCTATCTTCCATCTTAGCTTGGGCTGGATCTGTCTATCTCTGGGCTGGGCTGGGCTGGGCTGGGCTGGTGGCTAAATTTCTTAATTATCTGGATCTTCTATCTTATTTCTTGTGTATATAGTATACCTGTATACCCATGGTTGTATACATGTATACTTATCTTCTTTGCTTTAATACTTACCTTCTGTTTCTTCTATCTTGCTATCTTCCATCTTAGCTTGGGCTGGATCTGTCTATCTTTGGACTGGTCTGGGCTGGTGGCTAAATTTCTTAATTATCTGGATCTTCTATCTTATTTCTTGTGTACATAGTATACCTGCATACTCGTGGTTGTATACAGGTATACTTATCTTCTTTGCTTTGATACTTACCTTCTGTTTCTTCTATCTTCCATTTTAGCTTGGACTGGATCTGTCCATCTCTGGACTGGTCTGGGCTGGTGGCTGAATTTCTTAATTAGCTGGATCTTCTGTTATTCTGGATCTGATCTCGGATGTCTTGTGTTGTTATTTTGTTCTTAATTAACGACACAAGACTTTCTTTTTGTTTTGAGCTCATATTTTATTTTTATGATGCAAAACCGTCTTCCTGGTCTAGCACTAATGAAAGAGGATAGACCCTTTGTTGTTTGGCTGATACTGACAATAGGCCACTTTAAAGCAGACTTTACTTATTATTTCTTGGTGTTCATTCCATTGTGTTACCTTGAAATTAGTTCCTGTTTCTCTGTCAAGTAGATCATCTGACATCTGGATCCTCTTAGACTAAAAATGACAACGCCTTCTCCAGAAATAAGTACCTGATGTTAATCTCACAAGTAGTGAGTAGTCAGTTTAATCCTCATATAAAAAAATCACAGTAAACTCCTCTGCACTTTTGGGGAGTTAAATATATCTGTGCATTATTTAATGCGAAGACCATCCTTGTAGAAGAACAGTAGTGGTACTAAAAAGCTGGAGGCATGAAGGATTCATACCCTACCCAAGGGTATTAGTCTGAAAATGAACTTAATAGTACAACTGGAGTTCAAGTGTGTACTACAATGTTTGGAGTCCAGCATGATGTGCTCGACTCCAACATTGTAGTACATCCCATGTGAATGCCCATATATATATATATATATATATATATATATATATATATATATATATATATATATATACTAGACAAAACGTGACCCGTTTGGTCACCCATTAAGCTCTCACTAGATGATTAGGGAAAAGAGTAGGATCTGCCAAAATATCATCTGCTTTTCATTTCAAAAATGAACTAAAATTTATTAAATTGATTATTTAAGATCAAATTTTTGTCTAAGTCGAAAAGTAGTAACATAAGTAAAAAAGCAAAATAATATTACACATATAATTTATTTTTGATATATTTAAAATGTTTTTTTCGGCGATCAAGATGCCTGCCAAGAGGCTACTTAAAATCTGTTTTTACAAAATAAATTGTAACTTTTGCAATTGAAAAACATTCACACTGGATTGTCCAATTGAACACATATCCTAGTAGATAAAGGAGTTAGATTAAGACAGTTCTAAATGCCAGTTATCTCTAGACTGCAGGTTCAATCCTGGTCAGGAGCAGCAGTAACATAGAATAATAATTAACACAGCTTAACACCTGTACCCCAGCTATGGTTAGTGGAATAAGAACAGGATACCCCCGTGGACTGAAAAAAGGGTTGGGTTCAAAGTTCCGTGATGGCTCCCAATTACAAGAAGGTTCCCGAGTCCGACAAGAAATACCCGAAGAAGACCGGAGGGCACATCGGTTGAAACTTTGTACAGATAACAATGAAGACGAGGACAATAGTCTGAATAATACAAATAATGGTAATCTTTGCGGAGTTCCGTCCTGCTTCCTGCCTCAAAAACTGCTAGCTGCTGACTGGTGGGAAAACAACACCAGCTATGATTGAAGTCTGTATCCGAAGTGGTATCACTTAGGGCATTTTCCACTGAAAACCCAACCCTAACCCTAAACCCACCTAATTAAAATTAACTGTTTTATTACAAAGTTTGTGGGTTCTGTTTTTTCTCAGAAAAAAACAGAGCCCAAATTATTTATTTTCAATTAAACTAAACCTAAATCCTAAACCCTAAACCCTAGCTATTTTTTTTTTTTTTACGCCGCTTCCGCTATGGACTTCAATCGTAGTTGGTGTTTTTTTTTTTTTTTTTTTTTTTTTTCAGCAGTCACCGGCAAGCAGTTTTTTGGGCAAGAGGCCAGGACGGAACTCCGCAAAGATTACAATTATTTGTATTATTCAGACTGTAATATCGGTGTGGTATATATTTGATTGATACTATTTTCTGCATAAATAAAAAGACTAAAGATAGTTTATTTTTATAAAGCCATACGTAATTAAAAACAACCATAATCCCCTAAAACCGTAACCAAATAATTGACAAACACAATTTTAAAGTCTTAAATGGTAATAACAACAACCAGAATAATAGATGCAACTGTTTCGATAAAACTAAATGCCCCTTAAGTGGCAATTGTTTAGTCAATAACATAATATATAAAGCCACAATCAAGGACAATGTAAATAACAAGGAAAAAACTTACATTGGAGCAACTGAAAACAATTTGAAAAATAGGTGGTATAACCATAATTTAAGCTTTAACAACAGAAAATATGTAAACAGTACTACCTTATCCAAATATGTATGGCAAATTAAAGATAAAATGGGCAAAACACCTATGATAAAATAGGAAATCATAAAAAAAGCCCAGGCGTACAAAGGTGGCCAGCATAAATGTGATCTCTGCATTGAAGAAAAATTGTGTATACTACAAAATACAAACAAAAACTTATTAAACAAGAGAAGTGAACTCGTTTCGAAATGCAGGCATTTGAACAAATTTTTATTGTGCCACTTACCACCTGATCCTAATTAATCCCTTAATTTTCGCCCTCCTTTTATTTATTTAAAAAAAAAAATCATCTGGACACTGCGTCTATTAAATTAAGACCAAAGCAAGTTTGTTTTATTATCATTTTTTAAACACAGATTTAGCGTCATAACATTCCATCACGTGAACACGCTTCACGTCATATAAATGCTAAACAAGCCACAGTTTTAAAAAAACAAAAAACTTTAGCATTATAACATTCCATCGCGTGAACACGCTTCACGTTTATATAAACGCTAAAAAACTACTGGTTTTTAAAATCTCAACCATTTGACTCATCTGAAGATTGCGTAAGCATGAAACTTATAGTTATGAGTTCATAATATCCATAATATCATTATTATTGATTATATATATAATGTGTGTATATAATGCATAGTTCTAAGGGTTTTACGTATGCTTCTAAATTAGTTAGTCAGGAATATATAAGAAAAAATATTTCTTGTATCTGAAATTTTTCAATGCATTGGACAAATAAATATCAAAAGTATTAAAAGAATTGAAAATTGAAATAAACTAAGATTAACAGGTTTTCTTACCTACTTCTTTAAGATCCTGTTTAGAAAATGATTTGAATATATTGTATCTTATTTTGTCTTTTGGGTTTCTGTTTGATTAGAGAAATTTAGTTAATTGTATAAAGAATTATTAATTATATAGAAAATAAATAAGATAAAAATAATATGTATATTGTCATTAGTAATAATAATATTGATTGTAAACTAGACTGTCAGAATGATTGTGAAGATCCTTCTCGGTGAAACCTGGGTAGTTAACTTCTGTCACTGATTTAGTTAATTAAACCGATTCTACAAATATGACAACTAAAGCCGTCTAATCCATTTACCTTGTACCTCATCTCATGTAATTTGTTTCTAAGAAAATATTGAAATATATATCTCATCATCCTTCACATAAAATTAAATTGTTCAGTTAAAGCAGTCTACTGTCAATATAAGTAAGTAAAGTCGTCGGGGTGACCTATTGTTGGTATCTGCCAGACAGTGAGGGAATCTATCCCCTTTTCACTGGTGCTAGACCAAGGAGATTCTTTCAGGTGGAGCGCTACACTTACCATCACCACCTCACAGGTCCCTGTGCTACTCATATGCTGAGGTGGCGAGGGCCATTATTGAACCTGGAACCAAGCAGTTCCAAGCTGGAACTGACACAGCTAAGAATACAGTTATTTATCCTATCAACACATCACCAACTAAAGACAAAAAACAGGAGTATTTACAGCAGGGTCAAGTAATACCAGAGTCTGGCACAAGGCCAGAAATATGGGCCCCCATTGAGAAACCCTGCTCTATTTGTTTCATATGACATCTGCTTTTACCTTTGCCAGAAATTATTGTTAAATTTTTTTAGTTTATGTAAATTATTGTTGTTTCTTTTCAGTTATTATTTTCCTGTGAATTTCCTTGAAGGTCCCCACTTGTCAATGAGTCTGCAAATTGGTTGGATGAATTTTGAAACAGAAACTGATTATGAAAATTATGTTAAACGTATGCAAAGTTTTGCCAAACAGGTAATAAAATTTTTTTTTTTTCTTCTATTTATGAATTTTGATATTTGTCTGAATTTTTTAAAATGAAGCTTTAGTAATGTACTAGAAGCGGCTACCCAGCATTGCCTGGGTAGAGGGGGTTAGGAAAAAAATACCTGGTGTATTGATTTGTTTACTTTTGAGATTTACAAATGCTAGACATTTTTAAGTAGAATTTCAATGCTATTTATATGTATATTTTGATTTTTAAATATCTTCAAATATAAATCAAGTCTTCATAATTTTTGTACAAAAAGCAGAAACCGGTGATATCTAATGTGTGTGTGTGTGTGTGTGTGTGTATATATATATATATATATATATACAATAAACATCCCGTGTTTGTCTATCTTTGTCCACACACATATATATATATATATATATTATATATATATATATATATATATATATATATTGTTGTTAATTGTTTTATTTTCATAGTTTCATTCCGGACATACATACACACCAACTGTCCTTTATATATGTATAAATAGATATAGATCGATGAGCCTTGTACATATGTCTTGCAACATATATCAAAAATGATTATTAATGTTCAATTTTATGAGAAAAAGAAAAATTTCATAATTATAGAATTTAAAAAAAAAAAATTATAAACTTATTTGGAAAAAAACATTTACTATTTGTATTTTGATAAAATTAAAAACTTTTTATATTTTTTTATATTTATTTTTTAATATTTTTTTTATATTGAATTTTATATTGTTTTTTGTCTCCTTTATGTTGTTAGCAAATTTAAAATTGAGATAAATTGAAAAGTTTGCTCTGAAGTTATTTGACTTTTGTCCAAAGAAAATTGTTATCCCCTAGTTAATATTAAATAATGATCCAATATGTAATAATACTTATCATCTTTACTGATATTTCCAAATAATTCTTATTGTTTTTAATAGCTCAAATGTGTGCAAGAAGTCCTGAAGGAAGCAGTTTCCAAGAATTATGTTTGTTCAATTGAATCTGTTGTAAGTTGACTCTATTCATCATTTTCATTCTGTATTTTCTTTATTTTTTTCTATCCATTCCATACAAAATGGAATTGGTTAACCAAGTTCAAATCTTGGATGAAGCTGTTTACATTTCACATAATGCTAATAACCTATGGAATAAATTAGTAGGGCAACCAGTCTTGGAGAAAGAAAAACTCTGAATTCAAACCTGTTAAACTCTGGCTAGGCAACCAGTCTTGGAGAAGGAAGCAATGTTAAAGATCCCAGTCTGACAAAATTACTATTGGAGAATTTTCTAAATTCTATCATACCTTTTTCAACTGACTAATAAATATTCAGAAATCAAGATTCTGTAACTTCTGTAATTTTTATTTTTAAAAATCTGTTTTATCTTAATGTTGCAATACTGACTCTTAGATCTTATTATAATGGAGATTTGGTGTCTGTTTATAACTGAAACTATGTCACTGCTTACATCACAATACCCTCAGGAATTGCATAATTTTATCAATGAGTGTTTAATGTATTAATACATAGATAGAATAAATCTTATTTATTGACGATGTCACTATGAAAATCTGAATTAGATTTGCTTCAAAACAGCCAATGTCATTTGTGAATTTAAAATCCTGTAATGTGTCTTATATATTACTAAGAAATAAAGGTTTATATAATATATGATGTGGTTAATTTGCAACCCGGTTTTAACAAAACCAGGTTTAATAGATAATTACTTGGTGTTATTGATCTCTAATATTGTTTTATTCTCCTACAAATTAAAAACAAATTCTATCAATGAATTTATATAGAAACTATTCGAATAAAATAAAAATAAGTGTAATCTGTTTATGCGTTCTTATTTAATTTTGTTAGTCTTCCTAATTTAATATATTTCATTACATTAAAACTTAAATTCTTATGCTCGGGGGGGTGGATATTCTTGTTAGTGAATATAATAATGTGAAGCATCTTACTTAGTTATCTCCCTTGAAAATCTTGTGCGTTTTATTGGCAGAAGAAATCAAATAATCTTAGCTGAATAAATAGTTTAAAACCTTTTCAAGGATGACCCTAACAATTCTTGAAAGTTTGGTTGGAATCAAATCCATAGTCTATGATGGACAGAGGGAAATTTAGGCAATAAGTTTATGATGACTATTTTCAGTTAAACTTGCAAAATGTCGTCAAAATTAAAACAGAAACTTATTTGGTGGTCCCCCATGACAGTTTAACTACAGTGTATGAATTAACTTTTTTGCAAATTAAGGTTGTTTTTAATTATGTGTTGCTTAAAAAAAACAAAAACACAAATTACTATACATTTAAGGTTGAAAAATAATTTTTTTTAAACCAATTTTAATTGAAATTATACATTGCAATACTAACACAAACAACTGAGACTAATGTGTCTACTGTTGGATTCAATAATTAATTTCAATGATTAATTAAATGTATAGTAATTTGGGGTTTTTTGCTGTTGTTGTTTTGTTTTTTTTAAGCAATACGTAATTAAAAACATCCTTAATCCCCAAACCCCTAAATCGTAACCCAATTCGCAAAAAAAGTTCATTCATACACTGTAGTTAAACTGTCATGAATCACCACCAAATAAGTTTCTGTTTTAATTTTGACGACGATTTATAAGTTTAACCCTATTTTCATAGAAAATAGGTTTTATTTTTGTTTATTTCTCTTATTTATCAGCAAGAAGTTCCTGAACAATTTGAGAAAATGATTAAAGAATCCAATGCAAAGACAGGAGTCTTTTATAAACCATTTCAGAAATGTCCCAAACAACTTTCTTCACAACAATTGTAAGTAATTCTAAGCTTTGACATATATATATGAAGTCTATTTCCCTGAATTTTTTAGATGAGGCTTGATAATTTGGATTATTTGAACTATTGTCCTTATCTTTATTCTTATCCGTACAACGTTTTGGTCAATGTGCCCTCCAGCCTTCTTCAGGTATTTCTTTTTGGACTTGGGAGTCTTCTCAAACTCTGGAACCTTCTTTTCGAACTCTGGAACTTTCTTGTCATAATTGGGAGCCACCACAGAACTTTTAACCCAACCCTTTATTCAATCCATGGGGGTATCCTATTCTCATTCCGCTAACCATAGCTGGGTACAAGTGTTAAGCTGTGTTAATTATTATTCTATGTTACTGTCGCCATTGACTAGGATTGAACTTACAGCCCAGAGATAACTGTCACTTAGAACTGTATTAACTCCCTGATTTGCATGAAATCAAATGTTGTTGATTGGTTGGATTTTACGGCATGTCAACCCTTGTTGGTTTATTTTATGCCGAAGATTTTGTTTTATTCATTCTTGATATGTTTTTTTTTTAAATTTTTAATTGTTTTTTTTAACACTATTTTAAAATTCATTTTTTCGTATTTTATCAATAGATTGGACCCTAACAGGTACTACCTCTCAGGGTCAGAGTGGACCTGGCAGTAAGGGTAATGAAGGGGAACTCAAGAATTGGAGCTTCACCGTCAGATAGTTTAACGTCATACCCAGGACTTTAAGACCCTCAACCACCACCTTCTAGCACATATATGATAAAAAGTGTTGGGGCTCGCCGTAAGGGCAATAGAGTTGGGACATTCATATAAGTGCTACAGTTTGATTTAATCAGCCGATTGATCAGAGGGGGCCTCTCAGACTACCTGTCTAGCCTAAGTAAGTGCGAAAGTGAAGTGTTCTATGTCATGGACTGCTCAGACACCAGGGTTCCATCCTTAAGCATCATGGGTCGCCACCCACGGCCAATAGGTGGACCTGTGTTGGGGGGGGGTCTTAATCCTCTGCAGAGGTGCAGTCAGTGTATTCTAAAGTTCCAACTGACATGGCTATCAAATGTTGTCTATTGCTTAGTTACTAATGAGAAAGACTTACTGAACATTATGACAGCAGTCTGTCACATGCAACACTCCACTTTGAGCCTTACTTAAGTTAGATGGGCGGTCAGAGAGGCCCTTCTCTGATCAGTCACCTGGTCATGTCAAGCCCTAGCAACTATATGATTGTCCCAGCCTAATTGCCCTTATGGCAAACCTTAACCCTTTTTATCATATATGTGCTAAAAGGTGGTGGCTGAGGATCTTAATGTTTCTAGGTATGACATTAAACTCTATCTGATGGTGAAGTTCCAATTCAAGAGCTCTGAGGAATGTGGAGTACCCCTTCATTACCATTACTCCCAGGTCCACTTTGACCCAGAGTAGTAGTACCTGTTAGGGTCCCATCTATGGGTTAAATAGAAAAAATGAGTTTAAAAAAATTGAGTACTCATGAAGAATGAATAAAACAAAACGTCTTTCAATATAAAATAACCCAACAAGAGTTGACATGCCATAAAATGCAACCAACTATTTTGAATACTATTTTTGTTATCTTCAGACATGAATGGGAAAACAAATTGACTGATGTTCTTTGCAAAGAAGTTATTCCTGCAATGGAGGATTTGAAATCTTTTCTTGTTAATGTGAGTATTGACTTCTTTGAAATATGTGCATCTTTTTATGAAGCAATTTATTTCTAAAAGAATTGAATCACAATTTTCTTTTTAGTTTAATCTTCAGAAATCTGCCTTTAAGAAAAATCTAAATAACTTTAATAATTAAATTATTATTATTTAAAAATTATTTTTAATAAATTCTCTATACAATCTTTCTGTGTTGTTTTAATCCAATGATATTTTAACTCTTAGCCTGCTTTAAATGCCTCACAGTGCCTCTCCCACCACTGCATGCCACAAATGACAAAAACTGATAATTAGTTCATTATGATTGAGCAGAAGGATTTGGATTACTATAATGATGGGACTTTATTTGAATAGAATGAATTCTGAGGTGAATAGATAATGTACTTTGAAATATCTCATCGTACAGGTAAAAATACCAAGAAAATTTGGTATAGCCATAGTAGAAATTTGGTTGGCAAAGAGTTAAAGAATTTTATATTATCTTTTTTTTTTAATGTTGAAAATTAAGAAAATTTCATGTTCTTAACAAACTGCATGTAAGTTTAAAGTTATCAGGTAAAAAAACTTGATGTGCTTAAAAATGTATTTTTCTTTTATATAGAGAATTTTGACCTTTCAATAAGTTGTGCATTTTTATTGCTTTTTAATTTAATATTTTTTAAAATAAAGTACACTAGAGAATAGACAGCAGATTATGCTAGTTATTTCAACTTAACGTAACACAAGAATTTTATAATTTGCTTGAAGCATTGTGTGTCTATATGGGTTTTGGTGGTTGGTTTTAAAGGTTATCACAATGCAAGTGTAAAGAAAAATCAGGGAACTATGATGTTCTTCATTTACTTTTGATTTATTTTCTTAATAGTTTGGGGTGAAAATTTCTTTGTCAGAAAATTTCTGAAATATCAAGGAAATAAATCAAACATCATAGTTACCTCGTTTTTTCTTTACACTTGCATTGCGATAGCCTTCAAAATGCCAAACAAATATAAAATGTATTATGAGACAGAGGTACCATTAAATAATGTAATATTTTAAAGTATCCCACAATTGTTTTTGTTCTATTTTCTGAAGTCCATATTCTTTATATTTAATCAGACCTATTTGAAGAAAGTTCGTCAGAAACCTGGTATCGGCAACCTTCCCAATGGTGAAGCCTTCTATCAAGCGTGCATCAAATTCCATACCTCATTTGATACACCTGCTAAAGATATTCATGAACTTGGATTGAAAGAAGTTGCTCGTATCAAAGAAAACATGATGAAAATCTACAAAGAGGAAGGTCTCCCACTCAGTATTCCTGAAGCTTCAAAAGCATTACTCAAGAGAAAAGAACTCGGATGCAAAACAGCGGTTTGTAATTTTATATATCCAAATTCTAATTGTTTTTTTTGTACTCTCTAGAGCAGTGCTTCTCATAGCCGATCTGCCTAGTACTACCTGCCAGTCTGCAGGTGCCACACGTGACTTTTATAATTTGTATAGTTTTGAAATATGGCAACCGTATATATAAACTAAAATTGGAAATCTATTTCTAAAAATATCAACTTTGTTCATTTTCTGCTTTTTACCATGATGGCTATTTTACCATCTTTTTGCCTACGTTGTTTTATCTTTTTTTGTAAATTTCAGCACTGCCATCTTGGTCTCCAAAGAAAAGCTATTGAGTTCAAGTCCTCACCACTTACTGAAACAAACCTAACATACATGGCGCTCTCTTCTATCGAAACAAGACTTGACAAATAAGAAGCAGTTCCAATTGACTGTAAACTGGGCAGTTAGTTTATTTTGATGATAGATTTCTGTATAAAATAAAACTAATTTTAACATGCCTCTATAAATACTTTTTATTTGAAGTTTAACAAATTCTTTCATTTTATACGCCAGTCTGTGCATTGATAAAAAAAATGTCAACCGGTCTGCAACTTCCAAAAGTTTGAGAAGCACTGGGCTAGAGACTTTCATCCTTTCTATTTAAATATGTCCTCTTGGCTGGGGCAATATAATACACTGACTGACTACCTCTGCAGAGGGGTAAATTCCTTCCAATGGGGTCTGCTGTTTAACATGGGTGGCAACTCGTGATGCTTAAGGACAACATCTTGGTGGCTGAGCAGTTCATGATATGCAACACTCCACTTTGGTCCTTATTTAAGCTAAACAGGTGGTCAATCAGAGAGGCTCCCTTCAATCAATTGGTTGGTTCCATCAAGCCCTAGCACCTATATGATTGTCCTGACCCTATTGCCTTTATGGTAAACCCTAACTGTTTTTATTATACATGTGCTAGAAGGCTGTGACTGAGGGACTTAGTATCCTGGATATGATGTTAAACTGCATCTAGTGAAGTTCCAATTCTGGAGCTCTGAGGAATGTGGAGTACCCCTTTATCGCCACTACTCCCAGCCACTCTGACCTGGAGTGGTAGTACCTGTTAGGGTCGAATGTATAGGTTAAATAGATAAAAAGATGAGTATTAAAAAATGTTTTTAAAAAATTGAATACCCATCAAGCATAAATAGAACGAAGTGTCTTTGGCATAAAATAACTCAACAAGAGTTGACATGCCGTAAAATCCAACCAACCATAATGTCAATCCCTTTTTTCTCTGCTATTTTAGCATTTACTCTCATTTTTGCATGTTTTGTATATTTTAGGAAGAACTTCTAAACTTTGTGAAAGATGTTTGCTACAATAAAATCCAGCCATTACTTCCAAAACTTTTTAAAGATCTTCCAGATGCACCATTAAAGTAAGTCTAGTAAATTTTTATTTTGCTTTATAATTCTAAATATTCTTAATCAAGGAAAAAAATGACATTTATTTTGTAAAATCTTCCATATGTGACAGTTTAATGAGTAGTATATCTTATATCTAAATTATAAAATGACATTGATATCATGACATGCATTAAAAAAAAAGTTTATTATAAATTATTCTATTATCTCTATATATAAATGAATTATTCATTTTAGGTAATAAATGTTATGCTTAAGTAATACGTACCGTGTACTTTTCACAATATCACCATTTTTCATTAAGGGAATCCCCTGCTTTTCAGCATATATGTTCGGTTCCTAAACTTAGAGCCATCCCTCTGATATAAGCATGCAATATTGGGTACCTCTATTGGTGTGTGTATGAATGTGTGTGTATGTAATATATATAATTTTTCTTTTTTGGACGGGGAAGGGGGTATATTTATATCTTTTGCTCTTAAATGTCAGATTACAACTTCTACAATTATAGCATTTCAGAAGCCCCTGCAATCATGGCAAATTCACCCCCAGCCTTTTATCTAGCAGGCACACCTGATGGAAAACGAGCAGGCACTTATTTTGTTAACCTAACAAAAGTTGATGCTTGGTAAGAATTTTATTACTTTTAATATATATATAAATATAAGTATATATTGTATATAATGTATTTTAAAAAACATTCATTTTTTTTTGTACATTTCTGTTAACATCTAAAGAATAATGCTTTTTTTTTTTATAAATGTCTTCTAGCCCAAAATATGAAATCCCAGCTCTCAGTCTTCATGAAGGAGAACCAGGACATCATACTCAGGTAATTCACTAGATCTTTTTTGCATTTGACTAAAATATTTATTAATATTATTGTATTTTGATTGAAAATAAAGTTCTAATGCTAAAATCCGTTCTTAGATATTGGGAATGGTAATAATATTGTGAAATACAGTGATACCTTGACTTACAATTACCCTCATGAGTTTTTCGAATTACGAGCTGTCACTTGGTTGATTTTTTTTTTTTTTTGCTTTCTGTTGATAGCAAGCTTCAGATATGCTTATGTACATAAGTACACTAAAAAAAAAAAGGTTTCCAAATTTATTATGCCAAAGAAAAATAATATTTATAAAAGATTAATATTAAAACATATTATAGCACATATTTCATTACATTCTATATTATTTTGTTTTTATATAATACATTGCTATTCTGTTTATTTGAATAAATGTCACAAGAAAAATTAGTGGGGTTTTTTTTTGGGGGGGGGAATGGATTAATGGCTTTTCAGTTGATTTCAATGAGGAAAACTGATTTGATGTATGAGGAAATTAAGTTAAGAGCAAAACAAATTAAACTCTTAAGTTAAGGTACCACTGTATTTCACTTTGCTTAAAGGTTATGAAATCATTTATTGTTTGATATTTAAACCAATTTATAATGGAGTCCAATTTTTGTCTGTATAATTATTGTAACTCAGAAAAAATTAAAGTGCTCTAAATTAGAGAAAATAACAATTTCTAATTTAATAATAAAAATAGTTAAATAGTTTGCAGTTCACAGTGATTAATTATTTGTTGACTAAAAAAAATCAAATTCTTCATGAACAAATAATCTTTGAATTTTGAATAATTTGTCGGTAAATTTAATTTTCTCATTTGTCTTTTAAGGCGGCTTCTGCCATGATGACAACGGCCCCAGATTTCAGATGTTATATGGAAGATATGAAATACTATTTAGCACCATCACGATTTCCTATGCATACTGGATATGTAGAAGTAAGCACTTTTTTTCACATTTCACATATTGATTTTTTTATTTATGTTTTATCTCTGTTGAAATGTAGCCCTGTTGGCTGGGACTTTTGAATACACCAACTGCACCTCTGCAGTAAGACCCCCCCCCCCCTTGGGTGGCAGCCTATGATGCTTAAGGACTTAACACAGGTGGCTAAGCAGTCTGGGTATGACATTAAAACTCTATCTGATGGTGATGTTCCAATTCTAGAGCTTGGGGAATGTGGAGTACCCCTTCATCACCATTACACCCAAGTCCATTCTGACCCAGTGTCAGGTTGCACCAGGTTGTGTTGGGGATTTATGTGAGTAGTAAGCACCCCAATCCTACTACTATCAGTGTAGATGACCATTGGCTCTAGTTAAGCTCATCCATCCTTTGACAGCTCTTGCTTTTAGTCATGCTGGGTGTCCAAACACCCACCTCACCAGACAAGTTGAGGCGTGTCTGATTGGGGTGCTAGTTTAGTCACCAATAGCCCAACCATGGAACAGATAGTACTGCTTTACATGGTACTAGTAGCAAGTAAAAAACAAGTCCTGTCTTGTCCTGACATGACTCTAAAGACATGTATGTGCAGTATACATGTCAGTCTACAGTATTGTTTACCTTTGCATGTAATATATATATATATAAACACACAAAAAACATACAATGAATTCATATCAAGAAAATAATGTGTACCTATTTCTTTATTTTCAGGGATGGGGTTTGTACTGTGAATCTCTTGGAGAAGAGTTAGGACTTTATCCTGACAATTTCCAAAAGTAAATCTCTTTTTATATTTTAAAGATTCATGATATTATTTAAAAAATAAAACTATTGTTTCAGCTCCATCTTTTTTTAAAATCATTTTTTAGTTTTCCTTTTAAATGCTTTTACCTTTTTTCTAGATTTATATTTATTTTGCAGTTTAAAAAAATTCTCAGGCTTTTTAAGATTGTCTCATTTGTCATTTGAAATATACTATATATATATATATATATATATATATATATATATATATATATATATATATATATATATATATATATTTCTTTGTTCATCAAAATTACTTAATTTTACATAAGAGGGCTAATATGTCAAAAAACAACAAAACAAAATTACCATTTAAAAAAACAAACTTCGGCACAAATCTTTATATTCAATCTTTTTCCAATGATTTCTCTTACAATTAACAGAATAATTTGATAACTTGTGTTGAAGTAATTTGATTTTTTTTAAATAGTTAAGAATAATACTGAATTATATTAAAACCTTTTTGTGTTTTTGATTTTTTTTTTTTTTTTTTTGATTTGTATAAATATTCATTTCTTGCCAGATTGGGAAGATATAATTTTGAAATCCATCGTGCATGTCGTTTGGTAATTGACACTGGCATCCATATATTCGGGTAAGTTGATAAATAATCTTGTTTTTAAATTACCTATTCTAAAATAGAAATGTCAAAATATGTCATAAAGAACACTATTACTTACCAAACCATTTTCATTTGATTTGGAATTTGAAATGAGAAGTTCCCAAAATGAAGTAATTGTATCTTACAATTTCCTGTTGAGAATATTCTATGAATCCTACCTTTTAAAAAATCTAAAGTAAATAAGTTTGAAAATTTGAATTAAACTATTGAATGAAACAGATATTTAGTGTTTATGAAAATTTTTAAATATTAAATAAGAGTATAAAAAAGAAAGTAAAAATGAATAAGTTAGTGGAAACTTATATAAAACATTTTTTTAAATGCTGAAATTGAAATTATGTAGGTTGAACAAAGATTAGAAGAGAAGGTTTTTTTTTATAGTTGGGTATCTTTCTTGGAGTTTGCTGTCAAAAATACAGAAAAATAATATCAAACTTCTTTGTTACATTTTACTGTTCCTTGATTATTCATTTTAATGATCTAAACTTGGGACAGGCTGTTGGTTTTTTTGTGTGTCTGTGTGCATGAGAGAGAGAGAGAGAGAGAGAGAGAGAGAGAGAGCATATACAGTAATTCTATATTAAGACGTTTCCACATTTTTCCTGGTTTCTTATAGGTGGTCAACTGAAGAGGCCTTTAATTATATGACTGAAAATTGTCCAATGGATCCTTGGTTTATCAGAAATGAAGTTAATCGTTATGTCACTTGGCCAGGACAGGTAAGACAACTGAGATACATTTTATTTATTTACAAAAATTGTAGAAATATATTTACCTTTCACTTCATTTAATTTTTAAAATTTTCTTAGAAAAACTTTTCTGCATTGGAAAATATTTCTGTAATATAAAGATAAGTCCTCAGAGAATTTAAATTGTTAAAAATATTCTGAAAAGTGGCATACCTTATTTCAGAAAACCTGCCCTCAATTTTAAAATGAAGAATGCATTTTTAGAAAAAAAAATTGGCTGTCTGAACCATGTGTCTGGTCTTTAAAAAAAATTGAAAGATATTTTTTCAAAGCTAATTTTGAGGCAGTTTGTCAGTTTTTAAAAAAATATTGATTTTGTATTATTTTAGAAGTAGAGTCCTACTTAAAATATCAATACTATGCCAAAAAACGATCTCTGATTTTCCAACACCTTTGTATACCAGTTATCTTTCTTTTATTTTTACTTACAAATGTCTACTTTGAAATGGTTAAACTTGGGTCCTAATAATTTCCTCCCACTCTTTCTATTATGGGATCTCCGTTTCCTATTAGTGAATAACAAAAATAAAAGCAAGTGGAAGATAACTGGTATACATGAGTGTTGGAAGCCAGTTAGACTTTCTTGTCTCCTTTAAAAGAAGAATATTTAGGTTCTCTGCATTTTTTTTTAATGAAAAACGTTTTTTTTTCGTTAAAGTTCTTTCCCTTGTATCGTTATTTTCAAAAAAACGAGATTTGTCTTTACTGAATTATTTCCCTTGTATTACTGCTGTAATCACGTGTCTACAAACCACTTTCGTGTAAAGGTCGCGAAATTCAAAATTCATTGTTGATCTATTTTTTTTTTTAATTAGAATTTACATTTCAGATACTATTCTCCAAATCATCAAATTGTGGTTAATAATGTTACTAGTTAATCGTAATTTAATCTATTATTTTTTCTTTTTTTTTAAATTACTTCAGAGAATTTGACCTGCTTTCCTTTGCACTTCCTTTTGTTCTTCTATAGTGAGTTCAAACAGCCCTCACTTACACACACACACGCCCGATCAGTCAGCTGGTCACGTCAAACCCTAGCCCTCAGGATTGTCCTGACCCTATTGCCTTCATGGCAAGCCCCAATCCTTTTTATATGTGCTAGAAGGCGGTGGCTGAGGGTCTTAATGTCCTGTGTATGACGTTAAACTCTATCTGATGGTGAAGTTCCAACAAGAAATACCTGAAGAAGGCTGGAGGGCATATCGGCCGAAACGTTGTACAGATAACAATGAAGATGAGGACAATAGTCCAAATAACGCAGATAATACTAATCATCAAGCCTCATCTCAAACATTCAGAGAAATAATATTTTGGTAATTTTGATATTATGTCGTCCCAGCCTCCTGTCCTGATTTATGCCAGCATCACGTGATTTTCTGGCCCAATTTAGATATTTTCCGAGTGATGTTTTTGTCACTTTCTTGTCAGCAAATTAATGTTGATATTTTAAACACCTACCCCCAGATTTTTATGGGCAAATCAATGTAAATATTTTTCAACCCCTCTTTTAAGAAAGAGTGAGAAACGGTTAAATCAAGATTATACTTTTTACATATTGAACTATTTTGCAATAGTTTGTAAGTAAACATATCAAATTCTGTAATAATCAAATTATCATACTGTAGTATATCCACAGGACTTGCTAGTCTATATATTAATATTCTTGTTCCTTAATTCACAGGTCCTGCTAGTTCTAGCTTAAAATCAAATTACAAAGAAAACTGTTTCTTGTCGGACTTGGGGAACCTTCTTGAACTCAGGAAGCTTTTTGTCATAATCAAAGAGAAGGTTCCTGAGTTCGACAAGAAGGCTGGAGGGCACATCGGCCAAAATATTGTACAGATAACAAACAATAAAGATGAGGACAATAATCCAAATAAAACAAATTATCAAGCCTCATCTCAAAAATTCAGAGAAATAGTACAAAGAAAACTATTTGCTTTTGTGTAAAAAGTCAGCAACAGTAGCCATTTTGATTTATTTATTTCTATTCTAAATTCCTCTATTTGAATCTATTTGTTTTAAGTTTGTTTGTTTGTTCAGTGATTTAAACAATTAGTTGCATTGTAAAGTTTCCTTTTTAATTGCCAATGGCTTAATTATTGTATATTTTGTCATTTATTGTTACAGTCAGCCATGTTTATTTAGTAAAACAAAGAGTTATTATAATAGTCTGATTGTTACAGCAAACATCAAATAGACATTTCTTGCATTACATATTTTTTTTCGATTGTGTAAAAATCCAATCCCAGATTTTTCTAAAGCATTTAATTATGAAATGTAATTTGTAATTTGTGTCGAAATACTTTTTAAAAAATTTTTTGTATATTATCTACTACATAAATGGCAATTTCTGTCTGTCTATAAGCAGTTGGCGCCTACACCAGTGTTCCAATTACACATGTTAAACTAATATTCAGAAACAGGACTGGCTTATTGGATTTCAATAAAAATCAGTAATGGAATCCCTGGGGACATCTTTACAATGGAGGAGGAAAGAGAAGAGAAGCATTTTCTGTCTGTGTATAAGCAGTTAGCACCTACACTAGTGATCCGATCAGGATGAAACTTTACACATGTTAAGCTAATATTCTGAAACAGGACTGGCTTATTGAATTTCAATAAAAATCAATAATGGAGCCCCTGGGGACATGTTTAACAGAGGACAGAGAAGATGTTTCAATGAGAAAGGATAAGTGGGGGGGGGTAATAATTGTGTTGAAATCAAATAACAGCAAGCGAATGTCAACTACAAATACATAAATTAATTTTTCTCCAAAAAATATTGAAGATGCAATAAAAAAATGAAATAATCAAACAGTTTATCTTAAAAAAATATATAATAATGTTGTTCTTTACTTTGTTGTTAATAAGTAAATAAAAAAGGTAAAGTTGGCAGGGTGGACTAATGTTGGTATAAGTCATACAGTGAGGGAATCTATCCCCTTTTCACTAGCGCTAGACCAAGGAGATAATTTTAGCATCTGAAGTGGAGCACCCCCACCTTTACTGCACAGATTCCTGTACTACTCATACGCTGAGATGGCGAGGGCCAGTATCGAACCAGGAACCTTGTGTTTCCTAGGGGGACACTCTACCGTATTCTTAACAATTGAAATAATCTTTAAGTGATAGAAAAAAGAAATTACAAAAAAAAATTTTTAATTTGAATTTTTTTTTTTTTTGTTAGTTGTAGCAGTGTATGAAATAATTTAATCAGAGTTAACAGAGAAATGATAGGAAGCACAACAAGTATTAGGGATAGGGAAAAAGGTTTACTAAATAAAGATACAAGGTGAACAGAGTAATTAGCAATTGCTAGGTTAGATTAACAAGTCCTGTGAGATCTCATTGTTTCTTTCTTCCAACGGTTGGTCTGACATTATTTATAGGAAAAACAGACAATTCCATTTAGGTACTATATGGCAAATTTAAACAAATCTTTTTTTTCTAAAGGATGATTCTCAAAAAGTTTATTTTGTTTTTTTTAGGCACTTGGCTATAAGTATGGTGAGATAAAACTCTGGGAATTTCGGAGAAAAGCACAAAAAGAACTTGGTAAGTAATTGTCTTGTAATTATTATGATAAATAGAAAACATGGCCCTGTCAGCTGGGGTTGTAGAATACACTGACTGCACCTCTGCAGAGGGGTAAAAACTCCCCCCCCCTCCAATGGGACCATCTGTTGGCTATGGATGGTGACCCCTGCTGGTTAAGGATTGATTCCTGGTGGCTGAGCAGTCCACTTTTGCTCTTATTTAGGCAAGATGGGCAGTCAGAGAGGCCCCATCTGATCAGTTAGCTGGTCATGTCAAGCCCTAGCACCTATATGATTGTCTTGACTCTATTGCCAATATGACAAACCCACAACTTTTTTTTATCATATATGCGCTAGAAGGCAGTAAATGAGGGTCTTAGTGTCCTGGGTATGATATTAAACTGAATCTAGTTGTAATGTCCCAGTTTCCATTATCCCTAGTGCCACATTGGGATATTGATCTTGCTAGGAAAAAATCAGAAATCATCAATAACTTAAAATTGGTTGACTTTAAGACTTTTTTGGTGGCATTTTTAGATTCCTTGGGCAAAAATGCTTTTATAAACCAATTTTTAGTAGTAGGGAAGCTCTAGAACTCATTTTACAAACAAAAATAGGTTATAAAAAGTTGCCATTTTTTGCAACCCGCCTCAAATTTTGAGAGCTAAAAATCAACATAACTTCACCAATTTTTGGAATTGGAAAATCTAGATAAAAATTTTAAAAAGTATATACTTTTTGTTACACTTGAATTAAAGTATTCTTTTAATTTTGATAAAAATTTTGTAGAATTATGTAAAAATGGGTGTATTTAAAAAAACAACAAATATTGTCATCTATTGAATAACATAATGAAGATCTCAGTAGAGTGGAATTAATATGATGCTTTTTGAGTAAGTAATTAATAAAAATAAAAAAATTAGATATTATTCTATTCAATTTTTTTTCCCACACCCTCAGGCAATATCTTTCAAAAATTAACTTTTAGACTGCCTGGAGTACTTTTTTTTTTTTTTTTTTTTTTTTTTTTGCTAGTAATACTAACTTTGAAAAAATTATTTTGTCTTGTTTCAGGTGATCGATTTGATGTGCGAGATTTCCACGATGTTGTGCTGAAAGCAGGTGCCATGTCATTGAATTTACTTGAGAAACTTGTGGATGAATATATTAATGAAACCAAAATGGCTTAAGACAAACATCATTCCTTCCTGCAATAAAAACAAAATCTTTTAAAGATGTAATATTAAAGATTAACAGATTTTAAAACCGTTGTTTAATTCCAGTCGATTTCTTAAATGCAATATTGATAGCTACCATTTGACATAAGGGTAATTCCATGTCAAATCAACCAGGCCATGTCACCCACCCCCTTCAGGTGTGGACTATGTTCAAATAAGACAATCTCCAAAATTTGAGCTTCCAATTCCAAGAATTAGCTGAGTTGTCCATTTTTAGCTGTCCAAATTTGAGGGGAGTCATGAAAAATGGCAACTTTTTGTAATCTATTTTTGACTGTAAATGAGTTCTAGAGCTTTCCTACTTGTAAAAATTGGTTTATAAATGCTTTTTGGTCTGAGGAATCCAAAAATGCTATTGGAAGGTCAAATTTTGGGGATTGTCTAATTTTAACAAAGTCCACACCTGGACAAAATTTCAGAAAAATTGAATCGGGTGGGTGACAATTTTACTTTTTTCTGGATGATTTGACATGGAATTACCCTTTTTTTTTTTCCTCTTTTAAACACAGATATATTTTTGATCTTTGTTAACAGCTTCTGATGTTATTTTTTAATATATCATCTCAATTTTAATGTGCATATTTTTATGTTCAGATTTTCTGATATTTTTTCGAATCAATTTTGTAAAAATTATTTTGATCAATTATTTCTTCACTGAATAGACAAATAAAAATATGTATTCTTTTTTTTTTTATATTTCTTCTTTTTTTTATATGAAATTTTTGTCTCCCAAATCTGAAAATGTTGACTTGATTTTACGAAGCATCACTTTCTACATAGTGTTATTTTCATTCAAGGTGTGAACAAAAAAGATTAGAAGTTGTGCAAACTACAGAAGGTGTACAAATAAAACAAGAATCCTACATTTCCACAATAAAACCAATTAACATAGTTAAAAGTCATGCTACAAGGAAGACAGATGAACTAATTGAAGAAGAGAAAGCAGACTTAAAAGGGTTAAGTGGACAGATGATGCGGGTTGCCTCACAAACAACACCAGATATAAATTATGAAACCTGTGTTATGAGCAATACAGGAAAACATCCAAAAGTAAAAATGCTATAAGAGGCAAACAAAGTGCTGTCTAAATTGAAAGCCAAAACATGTGGAATAAAATTTCCTAAATTAGGTAATCCGAAAAAAAATCAGTCTTAGCATATTCATATGCTAGCTTAGAAGATGGGTCATCTCAGTGTGGTATTGTTGTTTTTATTGAAGGCGAGAACAAGAAGGTAGCACCTATCAGCTGGCAATCTAAAAAGTTGGACAGAGTTAGAAAAAGTCCATTAACATCTGAAACTTTGGTATTAAGTGAGGCAGTAGATGTAGGATTCTTCATTTCTTCTTTGGTGCAAGAAACTTTTAGTATGGTTGTATTGCTACCAGTACGATGCTATACAGACAATGGATCACTGACTTGTGCTTTGGGGGACTACAAATATTGTTAGTGACAGAAGATTGAGAGTGGACATAGCAATACTGAGGGAAATGGTGACCGGGAATGCTGATAGTTTTTTTAATTTAGTGCATCCTGGGACGCACATATTTACTTTGAATGAGTCCCTGGAAAAATTTATGGGTCCTAGCTAAAGTTTCTTAATAAATTGTAGGGTTTTTATTTATGATCTGGGGGAAACAACTAAAGCCGTCTAACCCCTACGTTGTAATCTATTCTGTGTAATTCATTTCTAAGAAACTATTGAACTGTATTTACAGTTAACTTGAAATGGTAAGGGAGGAAAAAAGAAAAACATTGGGATACATGGATATGATTTTACTGCATGCAGGATGTGTACCTATCAGCATCTCTAGGTGACAGAAGGGAAAATTGGGGGATTTTGGTTATATGGGAAATTACAATTGGCCGATTCCCTGACCAAAAGAGGAGCATCTATGCTAAAATTAGAAGTACTTGATACATTTCAACTTAAAAAAAGAAAGAAAAGAGTTATCTCCCTTGGACGGTTTTGTTTGGATGAAGGAACTTTTTGGCAAAAGAACTGGAACCTCATCATCAGTTAGAGTTTAATGTCATACCTAGGACATTAGGACCCTCAGCCCCCACTTCTAGCACCCATATAAGGTTTGGGGGTTGCCATAAGGGTAATAGCGTTGGGACAATCATATAGGTGCTAGAGGGCTTGATGTGACTAACCGATTGATCGAAGGGAGCCTCCCCGTCCACCCATCTAGCCAAAATAAGGACCAAAGGGAAGTGTTGCATGTCATGGACTGCTCAGCCACCTGGGTTACATTCTTAAGCATCATGGGTTGCCACCTATGGCCAACAAGTGGTTCCATTGAGGGTTTCTTACCCCTTTGCAGAGCTGAAGTCGGTGTATTCTAAAGCCCCAGCCAACAGGACTGAGCAGGATCTGTAGATATACCACAGTAACGTAATTCAGATTAGTAGAAGGCTCCCGACCAGTAGGGAGACCACGCCAAGGCTTTAAAGACGTCTGCAAGAAGGTGATGAAGACATGCCAAATCAACACCAACACCTGGGAGGTTGGTCTAGAAAACCGAGCGGCCTGGTGCCTCCTCGTCAAACAAGGAACAAAAAGGAGAGGAAAGAAGCCGCCAAAGCAAAAAGAGCCAGAAGAAAGGAGAGACAAAAACCCCAGCAAGTATCACTGTTTGGATACAATCACTGCACCAGAGATTGCCATTCAAAAATTGGCCTGTTCTGCAGTTCGTGCAGATGCAGTTAAGGGGGGGGGAGATAATAATTGGACACTACGCCATCGTCTTTAGCAGATGGAAGGATGTCAACAACAACAATACCAACAAGCACCGACCTCGTCTTTGTTTTTTTCTCTTTTCACCAATCAACAATTTTGCAATTGTATTCCACACAAATCTCGTGTTTTGTACAAAAAGAATAAAAATGGCGGATAAAGGATAACGAGGTTCAATATCCTCTGGATTATTTTATTAATATTTTTCACTTGGTTTCTGATATCTTAATAATAGAGATTCGGTCTTAATTTGTCTTTAACCGAAAGTATGTCACTGCTTACATCATATTGCTCAAAATCGTCAATACATAGAATAAAGAACAACCTGGTATTATATACACTCAAAACGGTCCTTATTGTTTTTTTAAATATAAGTTTTAATAAATACATGCCCGGTATTATATATCTATGTATAGTTTGTTTTATTTTACTATATATTTAAAGTTATCTAACGTATAGAGTTTTACGAGAAAATTATTTACAAACAAGAAATAGTCATTTTTTTCTGTATTAAGAGCTTAACTAAAAAGTTTACAAATCAATAGATAACTACAATTTTATGTAAAATTTATGTGTAAAATATTCAAAATAATTTTTTAATTAATAACATTTTATTTGAGGGAGACAGAACTAAGTTTCCATTTCAAATTGTTTGTTTTTTGTCTTTTTTTTTTGGTTTTTTTACTTCTTTAATAAATTGGATGATTTTACTTACTTATGATACAAACCCTCTGACACTGAATTTTTAACCCCACACTTAGGCAATATCATTCAAAAATTGATTTTTACACCGACCGGAGGTTGTTTCATATTTTTGCTAGTATTAATTAATTTGTCTATAACCGAAACTACGTCACTGCTTACATCACAGTCACTTCAGGAATTAAGTAAGTTTATCAATGAGTATTTAATTTATAGTCAGTATCGTTACTACATAAAAATATAAAAATTCTATGAAAAATCTAAATTTCGATACTCATCCATCGTTAGATGAATATATGTTTAAAATAGTTTTTCCTAAAATATATTAGAGGAAATATTTTTTTACTAGGTCGACCCCCCCCCCTATTTAATTATATAAAATCTGGACAAAATATATTTTACTCGTACGATGTTTACATTTTTCTTTAAAAATTAGAGTCTGAATGAAAATTTTAGAGACGTTTTGAAACTGTCGTAATATATATATATATATATATATATATATATATATATATATATATATATATCAGTCGAGTGGAGTTAATATGATGCTTTTTAAGTAAGTAATTAGAAAAATATTAAAGGTTTAATTGTATTTATTTAATTTTCCAAAATTTAAAAAATTTACTTTTACACCATCCGTTTTTATTGTTTTTTTTTTGTTTTTTTTTGTTCTTTTAATGAATAATGATTGTGTAGAAGAATGGAAATCAATTATGGCAGCCATTAACGGTTTATTAACAGTTAAAATCTTAGCCTGAAAATGCGGGAAAGAAGGGGTAATTTTGATCTTTTATCGTCCCAGTCTCCTGCCCTAATTAACGCTATGTTTTAGCGTGCTGGCATCAGGCCAATTTCCGGCCCAACTTAGATTAATGTAGAATAGTTATTTTCTTGTAAAAATGTTGTTTCTTGTTTAATGTATTGATTGTTTTGATTTTCGAAACTCGAATAAGTATTAAAAAGCGGGGTCATTTTGATATCTTGGACTGATGTCCTCATCTTTATTGGGAATAAACACAACGTTCAGGCCACTGTAACTTCGGGCTCTGTTCAGGTTTTTTTTTAAATTACCTTTTAAATAAGTCATCTTCAGACGTTTACCCATGAATTCAAACATGGCTTTGGAGCTAAAATCGTTACTACTGATTCATTATATAAAAATAATACGGTATAAAAATAATTTTGAAATTTGAGTTTAAGTTTTGTAAAAATTCAATTGAAATTTGTACAAAAGCAATCAGAAAAAAATTTTTTAAAGGGACATAAAGCGACAAAAACACGACTCGAAAAATATATAAGTCGGCCTGGAAGATCGCCTGACGCCGGCACGCTAAAACATAGCGTGAATGAGGACAGGAGGCTGCGACGATAAAAGATTAAAATTATGGAAGAAGGTATCTGACCGACTTGCCAAGTCAGTGGCGAATCTTAGATCTATTTTTCTTTCTTAATTGAAGTAGATCACTAAGTAGGCCTGAGCTTATACTAGTCGTGACCAGGTTTGAATTCAGAGTTTTCCTTCTCCGAGACTGGTTGCCTAATCAAGGTTAAAGAGCCCGGTCTGCCCTACTATTTACCCACAGCTGGCGGGAGAATAGTTGGATTCATACCTTTCCCAAGGGTATTAGCGCTATATGAACTGTGGCTTCGTCCAGGAATTGAACTCGGGTCGACGCGTCCATTTCCTGTGACTCTAACCAGTACACCACCGCGCTTCCTTAATCTGTAAAGAAACACCCGTTTTTTTCAAAGAAAGTAAAAAAAAGCGAGACGAAAGGCGAAACACAAATGGAAAGTGGACGGTGAATGTAAATGAAAAGCTTTACTAAATGATTTATGATCAAGTTATGTTCTTGTCGACGGCCGTGCAAGGGTCAAAATGCACACGACACCAACGCCGCCGCCGCCGCCAACGACGATTTAATGATGCCTGTTCATTGAATCTCAAAAGAAAAATCGTTTTGCTATTAAAAACATTATGAATTATGACAGATTAGTGAAAAAGATCCAATGTGCGTCGTTCTGTTCGCTTATGAATTGTTTAAGCGTCACCAAAGTGTCTAAGAATGGGAATTACTGGGATCATTTTGACTCTCCTCAGATTGACGTTAAATTGCAACAAATGGTGAAGTTCCAATTCTGGAGCTCTGGGGGAGTACCCCCTTCATTGCCATTATGTTACATAATATCAGTGGGTAGCCTACGAAGTATGTATGTAAGTGTAGCTAGATTTTGAATTGAAGTTCGTTGAAGATTCAAAACCGGAGGGGGTTAAATGGAAAGTTACTGTTAGCAGTTATAGTTATGATTGGCAGGTAATGACCTTTACTTGACCCCCTCGATTCCTTGTCAATGGAAAGGCGTGTGAAAGGGAACAGGTCGAGTTAGGGAGATCTTGGCAGTTAGTCAACGAGAGCAGATGTTAGGATCGTCGCTCTCAAGATGCAGACTTCTCACTACGCTGTTAGAAACACTTTAGGGCTGTGGGTTTTTAATAAAGAATTAAAAATAAGTCTTGCTTATTTATTACAAACAAGAAATAAGCACAGACGATCCAGCCCAGCAGAAGAATAAAGAAATCAGCCCAAGAGAGGAAAGAACAAACCAGAACAAGTAAGAAAAATAAGAACTCATCTCATCCTCTCATCTCTCTAAGTAAAGTCGTCAGGGTGCCTAAAGTCGGTATCAGCTAGACAGCGAGGGAGTCTATCTCCTTTTCACTAGCGCTAGACCAAGGAGATTGTTTTTGCGTCTGAGGTGGAGCACCACACCTATCATCAGCTCCTTACTTTACCGCACAGATCCCTGTGCTACTCATACGCTGAGTTGCTGAGGGCCGGTATCGAACTAGGACCCTCGAGATTTCTAGCCGAACGTTCTACCGACTGAGCTAACTCGGCCCTTACTTAGGAAAAAAGAAAAAAAAGTCACAACTATTGTCCCTTCCCGCGCACTTCCCAAGCAGAAGGGGCTCATCAAGGGTACCCTTTTTGAATACGTTAAGGCCATCAAGAGGTCTGTAACGACAGAGCCGATGGACATACCAGAAGAATCCTTCCAACAGGACAGAGAAGCGTGACAGAGAAGGATGGGAAATTGCATTAGATTCAAGAGGGGACTACTTTAGAGAATGGAGAAAACATTTAGTTTGTTGTTTGGATTCTAAATAAATTGTGTGTGACAACAGTCTCATTACTTTTCAGACACACCTCATAACAATTATTCTTTGCTGTGTTATAATTAAATGTGCTATTAGTCTTTTAGGTTATTTTTAGTGCGCGTTCGCTGGTTGTTTCTTTTAAACCCTATTATATATATTTACCAACCTCTCCGTACAAGCAGGATGTGACACAAGGTCAATTTCTTAAGCAGAGTTTAACAGGTTTGAATTCAGAGTTTTCCTTCTACTAGATTGGTTACCTAACCAAGGTTAAAGAGCCCAGTCTGCTTTACTATTTACTCATAGCTGGAAGGAGGGTAGATAGATGCATACCTTTTCCAATGGTATTAGCGCTTAGGTTTCAGACTTTATTCGTAGGTTCATACCTACTTGGTGGAGAGGAATTTCTTCCTGTGCCAGTCAAGGTCTACGTTCGAATGGCCAAGGGTTTTTTCTTGGCGCGAGGAGGGGGGGGGCTCCATTTCTCTACGCATGCTCAAATGGTTCTTCCTATCTGAGGGCTCCTGGGAGATTGGTATTTTATCATATTTTAATCCCCACAACTCTCAGGTCCACCCTGGACCGGAGTGGTAGTACCTGTTAGGGTCCCATCTATGGATTACATAGAATAAAATGAATTAACCATTATGTGTTTAAAAATTGAGTTCAAAAGATTTTTTTTCGAATAGACATCAAGAATTGATAGAACAAAACGTCTTCGGCATGAAATAACCCAATAAGAATTGACATGCCGTAAAATCCACCCCACAAAAAAAAAAAAAAATAGAAAAAGAAATATCATTTTGCCTGTGGTTGGTTTCAGTCATTTTTATAACAGACTGCTGTATTTGGTCGGATTGGCTAGAAAAATTGAGAGAGAGAGAGAGAGAGAGAGAGAGAGAGAGAGAGAGAGAGAGAGAGAGAGAGAGTTAAATTAGTGTGTGTAGAATGTGACACTTGGTCACAAATATGGGACATCCAGCGAGGATCGAACTGGCTATTCAGTAGTTAATTGATCTGCGAGATTACCTTGCTAACCATTATATCACGATGGGAAGCCTTTCTTATTTACCCAACCCATTCGCCACGGGTAGAAAGTGACACAAGGTCGTAAGTACTGGGCATCCAGCGAGAATCGAACTCGCTATTCAGTAGTCGTCTGTAACCTTCCACAACACAACCCCCTTCATTAATCACTAAATGCTCCACTCACCCTAAATCCTTTGACCATCATACCCCACTAACAAAATTGTTATCTACCATATATTTTGTGGCACCTCGTCCTCCCCCTCTCTTTCTCCTTCCTCCGACTCATACTTTTCACTCCTCCCTATCTTCTCCGCTTCCTCTACCTCATCTTTTCATCGTATATATATATATATATATATATATATATATATATATATATATATATATATATATATCAGTCTGTATTAAAACAATGAAATATTATGCTGAAGCTTCTAAAATCAACAAAGGCGAAATAATTGTCTGTATTTTGTTATTCACTTTTTTCCTCAATTTTTCCAAACATTTTTTCCTAATCTGTTATTTCCCCATATATATATATATATATATATATATATATATATATATATATATATATAAAGGAGAGATTTTGGTATGTACGTGTCGACGTATAACTCCAAAACGGAAGGTCACTCAGATTTAAAATCTTGCATACACATTGATATCGTTCTAAGAAACACTCCAAATTTGGTTATTGATTTTTACTTATTAAGGGATATAATTAATTAATTAAACCAAAATCAAACGATTTTTTCAAAATCTATAAAATAGCTGCTACTGCTGATATTCCAGCTACAATCAGCAGGCACACCCCACCCTGCTGCCCGTCCGTATGTACGCTCTATTTCTAATGCGTTGTTTTATGCGTGTTTATGTAAAAAAGAAAAATGAAAACCTTTTTATCAATATTTTTACGAATACTTTAATATTTCTTAGAATAAAATATATCCATTTTTAATCAGCGAGTCAAATTTGAATTAAATTGAATTAGCAATTACAAAAACTGAATTTAAAATAGTCTTACACACGAAAATGTTTTAGAAAAAAATCCTTCAAGCGATTAAAAAAAGGGGATTCTTAGAATAATGATTAAATATATCCAGTGAAACTCAAAACCTTTTTTTGAAAGAAGAATAACGGTCCATCTTTTTTCTCCCCTATTTACGGTTCAAGCTTCTTTAAGATATCTATATGGTACGAAAGAGAATGAAATAATCCCTCTAAATATGTAATTTGATTGAGTTTTTATCAATGGAATAATTTTTTACAGCGAGTAAAAAAAATAATATTTAGTTTCAGTCAGCCTAGAATTGGTAGTATAGTTTTTTAATACTAAAATATTAACATTTACGTTGGTCCAGATAAACAGAACGCATACATTTTGTAATAAAACCGTTAATTTTTACTTGGGGGGGGGTTTAGGGTTAGTTAAATGAGAAATTAAATAATTGTTTTGTTTTTCTGGGTCATTCTGTATGCAAAACTGTCCGTATACCAGCTTCTACTGATAATAAAAATCTATCTCTCTCTCTCTCTCTCTCTCTCTCTCTCTCTCTCTCTCTCTCTCTCTCTCTCTCTCTCTCTCTCTCTCTCTCTCTCTCTCTCTCTCTCTCTCTCTCTCTCTCTCTCTCTCTCTCTCTCTCTCTCTCTCTCTCTCTCTCTCTCTCTCTCTCTCTCTCTCTCTCTCTCTCTCTCTCTCTCTCTCTCTCTCTCTCTCTCTCTCTCTCTCTCTCTCTCTCTCTCTCTCTCTCTCTCTCTCTCTCTCTCTCTCTCTCTCTCTCTCTCTCTCTCTCTCTCTCTCTCTCTCTCTCTCTCTCTCTCTCTCTCTCTCTCTCTCTCTCTCTCTCTCTCTCTCTCTCTCTCTCTCTCTCTCTCTCTCTCTCTCTCTCTCTCTCTCTCTCTCTCTCTCTCTCTCTCTCTCTCTCTCTCTCTCTCTCTCTCTCTCTCTCTCTCTCTCTCTCTCTCTCTCTCTCTCTTCTCTCTCTCTCTCTCTCTCTCTCTCTCTCTCCTCTCTCTCTCTCTCTGCGTTAGTTGGAAATGTGAGAGTGTTTATCCAACAGAAATAGAGTTCATATAAAATGGTTTTACCTACATAGTACAGATGGTTTGCGTAATTTGCATACTACTTTGAACAATCACGGTTTAATAAAAGATTATTGAGTGTAATTTACTTCTAATATCATTGTCTTATTCTGAAACGTATTAAAAGCAATCCTATATCAAAATCAATTCAAAATTTAAATTGACATTTCAAATAATTGTAATCTTTTTATATCCGGTCTTATACAGTTTCATTAGTTTATTCTAATCTCTATATAACAGAATGTCGTAGTACTTCCGTTTTTTCCGTCTTATAACTCATAAAGGACACATTATTCAGCATTGACATTTTCAATAATTAAAATTGATTTCGATTTCAAATTATACATAGGATTGCTGTTAATACCTTTCAGAAAAAAACAATTATATTAGAAGAAAATTACATCTAATAATTATTTATTAAACCGTGATTGTTCAAAGTAGTATGCAAATTACGCAAACCATCTGTACTATTGACATAAAACCATTTTATATAAACTCTGTTTCTGTTGGATAATCTGACCCTCCGGGCGGCTTGCCAGCCCCGCGTTTAAACCAATAGCATCGATCCCATGGGGGTCACCCCCCAGGCACCACCTGCCCCTCGATTTAAAGGGGCAGGGCTGGGTTTATTGCTCAGTGCCTGAGGCGCCCCCTTGAGGGGGAATGCCGAGGGGATAGACGCAATTTTTAAACCTGCCACCAATGAACCTCGGCTTGTAGGTCCTACGTTAATAGGGCCTTGTGCCTGACCTTGTACAAGTGGGGTACGAGGATAATACCCTCCCTATCAATAAACTCATTGCACTGCGAGAGAGGAGAGAGAGAGAGAAACCAATGAAGAGCCTAAGGTTACATTCTTTGGCGGACCTGAACTTTCAGAACCCCGTATGTATAATTTTCGTTTTTAATTAAAAAAAATTTTTTTTCAACAGATTATAATCTATTGCACACCAATCTATATGATTGAAAACATTTTTTCAAAAGTTATTTATTTTTTGAGTTTTCAGGGGTGCTCAGTTCCACGTATAAGTTTATCATAAACCGGTCCCCCATATCAGAACCGCTCTACTATAGCAGTCGAGCTGAATTTGCACTAAGGTGTCCAAATTAAGGTGACCCCCCAAAAAAAAACAGAACCCACAAAATTTGTAATAAAAATTTTAATTTTAACTAGGCGGGGTTAGGGTTGGGGTTAGGGTTGGGGTTGGGGCTAGGGTTAGGGTTAGGGGTTGGGTTTTGGAACTATTTTTTGACAATTCTAATTTTAACTAGGGGGGTTAGGGTTGGGGTTAGGGTTAGGGGTTAGGGTTAGGGTTAGGGGTTAGGGTTGGGTTTTGGAACTATTTTTGACAATTTTTTGAAAGCATAAATTATCTATATTTTACAATCATAAATAAAATAATGTCTATTCTTCTCTAACAAAAATACGTCTCTGTCATTATTATCGTTAACACAACTATTGCCTGAACTTGCACGACCAAGAAAAAAATCCCAATCCCAAACCCTAACCCTAACCCTAACCCCCCTAGTTAAAATTAACATTTTTATTACAAAATTTGTGGATTCTGTTTTTTTTTGGGGTCACTGCAAATTCAGCCCAACTGCTATGGTAGAGCGGTTCCGATATGGGGGATCGGTTTACGATAAACTTATACGTGGAACTGAGCACCCCTGAAAACTCAAAAAATATATAACTTTTTAGAATTTAAAAACAAAATCTGATACATTGGTATGTAATCGTAAATAATCCATTGAAGAAAAAAAAAAAGAAAAAAATTTTCAGCTGTTCCGATATGGGGGACCGGTTTACGATAAACTTATAGGTGGAACTGAGCACCCCTGAAAACTCGAAAAATAAATAACTTGTGAATTTTTTTTTAATCGTATAATTTGGTGTGCAATCGATAATAATCCGTTGAAAAAAGTTTTAAAAATTAAAAACGAAAATTTTACATACGGGGTTCTGAAAGTTCAGGTCCGCCCATTCTTTAAATAATGTTTTAAAGGTAAGTATTTGCTTTCACGGGTAGCATGTGACACGAAGTCACAAGTAGGAGGCAACCATCGAAGATCAAATTCGCTATTCAGCGACTATTATGTGAGATTTTTTTTATTCATAAGAATCTTGTCTAAATTATTTCCCTCTCATCCACTGTTTTACTCCTGTCTTCTCCCTTTATCTATCACTTACTGGTGTTCTTAAAATCATTTTAGTACGGTCATGGACCGGGTACCTTTGCTAGTATATATATATATAAAAGTTTTAGCTTATATTTATTATCATTGGAACAATTTTGCTCCCATTGTTTCTT
>CM042145.1:48458088-48465588 GCA_023376005.1 Doryteuthis pealeii | reverse complement strand
TTTTTATAAATACATTTTTCTATTTAACCTATAGATGGGACCCTAACAGGTACTACCACTCCGGGTCAGAGTGGACCAGGGAGCAATGGTGATGAAGGGGTGCTCCACATTCCCCAAACCTCCAAAACTGGAACCTCACCATCAGATAGAATTTAACGTCATTCTCAGACATGTAGACCCTCAGCCACCGCCTTCTAGCACCCATATGATAAAAAGGGCTTGGGCTTGCTATAAGAGCAATAGGGTTGGGGCCATCATATAGGTGCTAGGGCTTGACGTGACAAGCCGATTGATTGGAGGGGGCCTCTCCGACCGCCCGTCTAGCTTAAGTAAGGTTCTAAGTGGAGTGTTGCAGGTTATGGACTGCTCATCCACCAAGACTCCGTCCTTAAATCACGAGTAGCCACCCACAGCCAACAGGTGGCCCCATTTGGGGGAGTCTTACCCCTCTGCAGAGGTGCAGTCAGTGCATTCCAACGCCCCACCGACAGGGCGGTGAAACTCTTAGTAAAACATAACATAATACGTTAATTCATTTATAAGTTTAAAAAAATTAAATGAGAGCATTAATTGATGAAGTTGTGTAGATTTAAAGTTTTTGCGTGGTGATTCAGTTATAAACTTTTTTTTACCTCAGAACTGCAAAAGTTGACCGTTTTAATTTCTTATTTCTTATTATTCTGAAATAGAAATATCTTTCAATACTCGGCAAAATTACCAGCCAATAGTAATTTTCAGTTTATTTCAGTAGAGGACTTGATAAGTTTTTTAATTTTTAATTTTTTTTTTATCTCAACTCCCTTTAAATAACAACGCTGGGGTCAAAAACATCCACCGACTTACTGTAGGATTGGAGTGGCGGGAAAGCCGCTGTGAGCGTTTTAAAGTAGGCAAAGAGTTAAAATATGCAGTTTTTATGCTTGTAAAATAAAGGCTCTTTCAAAATTTCTCAGCCGAGTATCATATTGCCGACCCCCGGGTCATGTCACATTGGGGTAAAAAAAAATCGGATATTTTAATGAACCTTGTTAATTTAATTGTCAGGCGTTAAATTGCTTTGTCATGATCTTCAAATTATTTTGCGTTAATTGAAAAGTTACAATGGTTGGATCTTACAGCATACAAACCCTGGTTGGGGTATTTTAAGCCAAAAACATAAAATTCTTGAAGGTATTTAAAAATTTTCTTTTTCAAACTCAATTTCTTAAACACATTTTTTACTCATTTTGTTCTATTTAACACATAGATATGACCCTAACAGGTCCTACCAATCCGGGTCAGAGTGTACCTAAGAGTAATGGTAATGAAGGGGTACTCCACACTCCCCAGAGCTCCAGAACTGGAACTTTACCATGAGTTGCAGTTTAACGTCATAGGACAAAATCAATCACTATATATATATATATATATATATATATATATATATATATATGTGTGTGTGTGTGTGTGTGTGTGTGTGTGTAGAAACACTGTGTCTGTGGATGACTTATCATATGCTCCCGAAACCCGGTAGAGCTCTTTAGGAGCGACTTTAATTAATTTTCACCGCCAGCAATGATCATCTATTGTTTACAGATTTGATCTCTCTGGGGATCGTAAAGTATATACATAGATGTAAGTATTTAAAACAGTTAAAACACTGCTCTTTAATGGCAGCTGGTGATGGCCTAGAAGTTAATGGAGTGATGAAAAATCAGTCGGCTTTCGCTCTGTGAATTTCAAATCTATAAATTAACACTCGTGTTCCTTAATCTTCCGACCGTTACTATCTTGCAACACTCTCTGGTTAAAAATGAGACCGTTTAAATCGTTCAAGATGAAATGCAAAAATGTAATGAAAATCCTCATTATCTGGTGTAGCTTATGTGCCAATTTTTTATTTATTTCTTATGAGTGTCGTCACTTCAGCTAAACAATAGACCATTCCGTTTTTATTATAAAGAAAGAAAGGGAAGAAAAGGACATGCTACACAAAAAATATAATAAGAAAAAAGAAAGAAAGAGAGTAGGGAAAATACATACAGAGGGGTGAGCGTGCAGACGCGATAACGCTAATCTGTTTGAATCGAACATAACGAAAAGATGAAAAAAAAGGGAAATAAAGAAAGAAAAAAAAAGAGTGAGAGAGAGAGAGAGAGAATTAAATCAAGATTATTATAAATTTTACATATTGAACTATTTGCAATAGCTCTTAAGTAAACATACCAAATGTTGTTAATTAAATTATCCTACTGCGGTACACCCACAGGTTCTGCGAGTTATATTTATATCAATGAAATATCCGCATGAGAAAAACCTTGAACTCAAAGGTGTAATTCTGCGAGATTCTCGCGTGATTTTATTCCATTCTGACGGGACGGTGTGATATTATAAACATGGCCGCATCGAATTGAACAGCGTTCGTTGATTCTGATTTAATAAATTTGGGGGGGGGGACAGTATAATAGTCATCCACGAAACACTATCTCGATCTGAGAGATCAAAAAGGCGAACGCCTGGTCTAAAATTAATAAACGTTTCTTGTTCGCCAATACGTTTCCCACTCTTTTGATTCGGCGTTTATTAAGGGCACCCTCAGCGCGAACAACAGTGAAGATTCGAGTCAAGGTGGGCAGCATCTCTTAACAAGATTGGCTCATTTGGGCGGCTAAGTGGCAGAAACGATGGCCGTCTATTGCTCGGCGTAGTTGCACCCCCCTTCTCTGCACACATGCTTGAACGAATCCAATTCCTCAGAATCCCTGTAAATTTCTCTTTCGCATACTTTCCTCTCCTTGCAGCGGGTTTGCTTTCTTCGGCGGTAAGCGATGGAAAATCAGGCAAATAGCTATTAAAATCTGTCGAGCGTCTTTTTCTTCTTTTGGTTGACTGAATCAGCTTAGGGGAATGGGCCTGAGAATCCTGGCAGATATTGGCCTATTTCGATATTAGAATGACACAGGGGTGCAATGTAAAGAGTAAAGACAAACACACACATTTTGCCGCCACACTTTAAGAGGAAAGTCTTCGAGAATTCTGGAAGTAGAGTTTTTGAAATTAATTGAAAAAATCTTAAAAGCCAAAGCTAAAAAAAAAAAATAAAAAAAGAAGAAGAAAAGAAAAAGAATCCTGAAGATTTTGTGCTTTTTGTTTCCTCGAACGTTAAACTGCATCTAATTGTGAAGTTTCAATTCTGGTGCTCCGAGGAATGTGGAATTCCCCCTTTATCGTCATGACTCCCAGTTCCATTCTGACCCGGAATCGTAGTACCTGTTAGGGTCCCATCTATGGGTTAGATAGAAAAATGAGTTTAAAAAATGTATTTTAAAAAATGTGTTTGAAAAAAAAATTGAATCACATCAACAATGAATAAAACAAAACTTTGGCATAAAATAACCCAACAAGAGTTGACATGCCGTATAATCCAACCAACCAGCCACTGTCTTGAAGTACAGAGACCATTTAATAAAATAAATCAAAACAACCCATATTATTAATGTGTTTAAAATCCTGCAGTGTATGATATATATATCACTAAGAAATAAAAGTTTATATAATATATGGTGTGGTTAATTTGCATACCGGTTTTAACAAAACCGTGTTTAATAAATAATTACTTGGTGTTATTGATTTCTAATATTATTGCTTTATTCTCAAACGTATTAAAAGCAATCCTATGTATAATTTTATATTGAAATCAATTAGAATAAAGTAAAAATAAGTGTAATCTTTTCTTTTTTTGTATTCAATTACATTAATCTTTCTAATTCAATATAATATTTGATCATATTAAAACTTTAATACTTGTGCCTGAAGGGCGTATTTTTTTGCTCGTCTTTGTTAACGATATTTCCTTTTGCTTCATGCCTTATTTATTAGAATCGTAAATAGGGTAGCATAATCAGTATGATAGCCCCCCCCCCACACACACACTTAAAAAAATCCTTTAGTGGTTCTCAGCTATTTATAAGTAAAATAAAATCGGTGGAGTATCATAGACTTATACCCTTATCATATTTTATTTAGCTTTTCTTATTTTTTTTCTTTAATCTCGTCTCGGACATAAAATAGGGTATGGATTTTATTGAACTTTGATCTTTGCTTGTCTTCACCAATTTTTATTTATAAGAGGTCGTTTACAAACAAACATACCTACAGACAGACAGAATATTTCTTATAGATATATATAGATGTTGGACCAACGATTTTACATACCATTTACCATTTAATTTGCTGCAATTAAAGAACCTGGTGTTAACATCCGGGCAATGGCCTTTTATAAAGTAAAATTGGAGGAGACCAGCAAAAACCAAAGTTCAATAAAATACACTCAGAGGTAGGTACTCTTTACATACAATTCGAAGATTTCCCTAACATTACACAAAAGAATGCATTATTAACTTTTGAATCAACTTAAGACATATTGATGTCCATGAGGTAAAAAACTCAAACAATCTTTTAAATGTAAGTGAGTGTGGCTGGGATGAGATTGGAGACAAGATTAGAATATAATGAAACAAGAAACCAAAAAGAGAATAAAAAGATGGCACAAATGCAGAATCGCATTTTACGTATAAATAGCATTAGATTACGGAAACACCCAAAGTAGCCTAACCCTAAAACTAACCCTAACCCTAACCCTAACACTAATTCAAAAACTAACCCTAAAACTAACCTCAACCCTTACCCTAATCCTAACCCTAACCCTAACGTCTCAAAGGTTTTGTGTATTTCCGTGAAATGCAATGCTTTTTATACGTAATGATAATCTCTTGCATTAGTACCTAGAATTTTAGCAGCAGACGATAATTACCTACACAATCAATGAAGAGAATTGTAATCTTTACATACAGTTCGAAGATTTCCCCAACATTACGCAAAAGAATGCGTTATTAACTTTTAACCCAACTTATTGATGTCTTTGAGTAAAAAACTGAATTCTTAACAATGGAAGTGTGTGTGTGGCTGGGGTGAGAGGAGAGTCAAGATTAAAATATAATAAAACAAAACAAAAAAACAAACAAAAAAAAAAACGAAAGAGTAAAAAAATAATAATAACATGAATGAGGTAAATGAGGTTTAAATAACAATAAGAAAAACATTTTTTATGAAAGTTTTTAATTAAATATTTATTGATTGCATTTAATTACAATAAATAATCGAAAGAAAAAAACAAAAAAACAAAAAAACAAAAAAACAACACGAAATCTTGAAGAGGAAGGACGTAAAATATGAACGATATATTGTTTTTATTATTTTCTATACATTGCTGAATGCTATATTCATCTTAGAGGATGGGTGGTGGTGTAATGGTTATCTGTCGTAGGAAATGGACACAATGAGATGAGTTCAAATCCTAAACGAGGCTGTTTTCATTTCACATAGCGCTAATACCCTTGGGAAAGGTATGCATCCAACTATTCTCTCTCAAGTTATGGGTAAAGAGTTGGACAGACTGTGCTCTTTAACTTTCATATGACAACCAGTCTAGGAGAAGGAAAATTCTGAATTTAAGTTTCTAATTAAATAGTTATTGATCGATTTTGATTACAATAAATAATTGGGAAAAAAGAAATATTGAAGAAGAATGACGTGAAACAGGACCTGTGGATATACCACAGTGTGATGATTTGATTATTACAATGTTTGATATGTTTACTTAAGAGCTATTTGCAATAGTTCAATATGTAAAAAGTTATAATACTCTTGATTTAACTCTCTCTCCGTTTCACTCTTCTTTTCTTTCTTTCCTTCTATTCATCTTTCCATTATGTTCGATTGAAACAGATTAGCATAATCGCTTCCACGTGCTCACATCTCTCGCTATATTTCCCCAACTCTCCTTTCTTTCTTTCTTTCTTTCTTTCTTTCTTCTTTTATATATTTTTTTCTGTTGAGCATTCCTTTTCTTCTCTTTCTTTCTTTATAATAAAAAAGGAAAGGTCCATTATTCAGCTGAGGAGACGACACTCATAAGAAATAAGAATTCAGCGGATAAGCAACACCATATAATCAGGATTTACATTTTTGCATTTCATCTCGGACGATTTGGATGGTCTCATTTTTAACCAGAGGGTGTTGCAAGATGATAACGGTATTAGGTTCGATACTGGACATTGCCAACTCAACGCATGAGTAGCACAGATTGGGTAATCTGATCTGTGCAGTAAAGTGGGGAATTGACAGTAGGTGTGGCGCTCCACCTCAGCAAAATTGTAAATCTCCTTGGTTTAGCGAAAGTGAAAAGGCAACTCACCGGCCACACTGCCAACTTTACTTACTTATTGTTTTAGAATCATTATGTAAATGTGGGGCACAAAAGTAAAGAGGGGGGGGCAAATGATCTGAGAAACCATAGAATATTTCATATCTCAACTTATTTCCACAGAAGCAAATGATCATTAAGTTACGAGGGTCCTTCAATAAATAAGGGGAATATTGCCCAAGAAGTTGGTATCAGGAATCGCTGTTTACAATTGCACCTTTTTTTAAGGAAATCAAGTAATGGGTCCTCTTTCATGTCTTACTAGATTGTCAGCAAGACCTCTTTACTGGACACTGTACCCGAAACTTTTTTTCATCGGAGATTCGGTGTGTTTCCAATTTCCTTTCGACCCAGCTTCGTTGTGGCAAACCCGTGTTGAACCCATTTGTAAACATTTTTTTAACGATATATATATATATATATATATATATATATATATATATATAGAGAGAGAGAGAGAGAGAGAGAGAGAGAGAGAGAGGGGGGGGGTTGTTTTAGATTTAATGAGAGAAAAATAAACGGATTTTACTAAAATAAAATGAATTTTTAAAAACAAAATTCAGAACATTTTGCAAAAACGAATATATATATATATATATATATATATATATATATATATATATATATATATATATATATATGAATCCGCCAAAGGTTCTAACACGAGCTCTTTCGACATTACTTAGTGCCATTATCACGTATGGAACTGGTGAGATGTTTCCATTGTTTCTTTTTAAACATACAGTAGCAGTAGGAATTAGTAGGGGGAAGGGCTCACAAGTTTATAAAAATGTTATGGGAATAATGGGAGGAGAATTCCGTGTGTGAATTGAGTGAGTGTGTGTGGTTGTGTGTGTGTGTGTGATTAAAATTGAGGAAAAACGGATAAAGCACAAACTTCATTCAATTGATATTTCGCCTCGGCATGTACACAAAGCTACAAATTCTCTGACGAACCTTCGTGTACACACCGAAGCGAAATATCAATGAAATTTGTTTGTGCTTTATCAGTTTTTCCTCAATTTTTAATCAGATTTTGACGGATTTACCCAATCTTTTACTCCTCATATATATATATATATATATATATATATATATATATATATATATATATATATCAGTTTATAATAGATATTATTTGGAATTTAGTATGAAGCATTGGGTATGAAATATAAGAAACTCATTTTTTTAACGTTGAATTTTCGGGGCTGCTTGCGCCTCTTCATCGGAACGTAGACTGACCGGTTTGGTTGACC
>CM042145.1:48443088-48453088 GCA_023376005.1 Doryteuthis pealeii | reverse complement strand
CACAAAAAAGATTACATTTATTTTTACTATATTTGAATTGATTTCAATATAAAATTATACACAGGATTGCTTTTAATACGTTTGAGAATAAAGCAATAATATTAAAAGTCAATTACTCCTAGTAATTATTTATTAAACACAGTTTTGTTAAAACTGGTATGCAAATTATTCCACCATATACTATATAAACATTTATTTCTTAATGATATATCACACATATTACAGGATTTTAAGCACATTAATCTCTGCTCGACCCCAATAGAAATATTGTTAATAAATAAGATGATAATTAATATTAAATAATGATTATTTGATAACCATTAAGACTATAACATAAACGACTAAGGGAATTGTGACCTAGTTTCGGTTACAGACAGACACATAATCTGAGCACTTGGTTCAGCGGTCGACAAGGTTGCGTATTCCCTCCAAGAAAGTCTTTTTTTATGCGCCGCTTCTTTCACATCTTCATTCGTACGTCACGCTTGTCCGGCCATTTTTAAACTTCTCTCTCTCGCCACTCATGCCCACACTTCTATGCGATAATGCACTGTCCTCGTATTGAGCAAAAAAGCGTCCGATGAATTTCGGTCCTTCAGTCGTGACAGTCTTTCTGGCCAAGAGAAATCAGGTCACTACCTTGGTGCATACTGCAAGTGGAACGGCTATGTTTACACTGTAAATACAGCAAGCGAAATGACGCAATCAGACTCAAACTTCGATCACATGACCACAACTGTGCCAACTATAAGCACTCATGCACAGAACGCAGTGTGCCAATAATAAAGTTATGTCATGGCTAAAGTGCGGATAATATTTGATTCTCCCACCTACGTATACAGGTTGAATGGAGGCGCGTCGTGTAATGGTAAGAGTTATAGGAAATGGAGTCGTCGACCCGAGTTCAAATCCTGGACGAGACTGTTTGCATTTCTCGCCTTCCAGCCATGGGTAAATACTAGGGCCGACTGGGCTCTTTAACTTTGGCTAGGTAACCAGTCTAAAAGAAGGAAAACTGAATTCAAACCAGTTAAACTCCGATTAAGAAATTGACCTTGTGTCACATCCTACTCGTGCAGAGGGCTTATGTATATATATATATATATATATATATATATATATATAATCACAATTGTCATTCATCACAAACTGGCAATTTGCTTATATATATATACGTCCCGGATATACGCTGACTGCGCCTCTGCAGAGTGATAAAATGAGGCGACATGTTTGTTGTGGCTGGCAACTCATTATGCTTAAGGACAGAATCCTCGTGACTGGGCAGTCCATGACATACAACACTCCGATTTTACCCTTATTCAGGCTTGATGAGTGGTCGGAGAACCTCCCTCCAATCAATCAGCTGGTCACGTCAAGCCCTAGCACCGATATGATTGACCCGAACCTATTGCCCTTATGGCAACCCCAACCGTTTTTTAAAATCATATATATGCTAGAAGTCGGTCAGTGAGGGTCTTAACGTCCTGGATATGACGCTAAACTGCATTTAGTGGTGAAGTTTCAATTCTGGAGCTCTGGGGAGTGTGGAGTACCTCCTCATTGCCATTGCTCTCACATCTGGAATGGTAGTACCTGTTAGGGTCATATTTATGGGTTAAATAGAATTAAAAATGGGTTCTAAAAATATGTTAAAAAAACTCAGTTTGAAAAAAAAATTGAATACCCAACAAGAATGAATAAAACAAAAAAATCTTCTGCATAAAATAACCCAACAAGGGTTGACATGCCGTAAAATCTAACCAACCAACTAACCAACCAGCCTCTGTACACACGCATATGCACCCACTGCGTATACATTGATTTTGCATATGTTCATATGTACGAGAGCGCTTCGCGTGCGGGAATATTTAGCTAGCTAAGCTCGCAGACCATTGTTAGTAGTAAGAACAAAAATAGGCTGTTACCTTTGTTGCCAACCTTGACTGAAGCCAATGATAATGTATATGTATGTGTGTGGGTCATGGGTATATGTTTGAATAGAGGAAGAGAAAAGATGAAAAGGAAGTTGATTGGTAGGTTGTTTTTGTTTGACGTCATATCAATCCTTTTTGGGATCATTTAATATCGAATCAATTCATTTTTGTTAATCAAAGAAATCAGGTTGCGTACAGTACCTGCTGTTGCTTAAGTGTTCACCCAATTAATCATTGAAAAGGCTCATCGCTGCTTAAGTTCGGTGATCGAGCGGGAACCGGTGTAAAAGATGTTGAGTTTCAACTCGGTGTGAATGTGGGTGTGTGAGAGTGTGTGTATGCGTGTGTGATAGAAAGAGAAAGAGAAAGAGAAATATATATATATATATATATATATATATATATATATATATATATATATATATATATATATATATAGAGAGAGAGAGAGAGAGAGAGAGAGATAGTAATTAAATAGAGGCCATTATGTTGGAACAAATACATTTTATATCAGAGAGAAGGTATGTGATAACTAATGATATTTGAATTATTATTATTATCCTTATTATTATTATTATTATTATTATTATTATTATTATTATTATTATTAATAATAATAATAATAATAATAATAATAATAATAATAATGTTTATATGTTGTTGTTGTTCATATTGTGTACATTTTCATTCATTATAACCAAACAATTTCACCTTCTAGTCGTCAGTGAAGCGTACCCATGATCACCAATATCACCTCTCAGACTCTCTCTCTCTCTCTCTCTCTCTCTCTCTCTCTCTCTCTCTCTCTCTCTCTCTCTCTCTCTCATGCATGGAATTTTTTTTCCAATAAATTCATTTTTGTTTACTTTTTGCGGTCTCGGATTATTAGCCCGTACCGAAGAGTTAGTTGCCTAGCAACCCTACTTTGCCCCTTTCTCCTCTTCCTACTCCTCCTTATGTCTTTTCAGTGATTTTTTTTTTTTTGATCTTGCTAGATTCGCCTCTTTCTTCTTTTTGAAATCGGTCTTTCCATCCACGCGCCAAGTTCCGTCATCCTCCACCGGCGATCTTCCAATGCTAAAAAGTCCGGGGTGAGAGGGGGGGGGGTAGAAGGTGGAGCGAAGTGGAGTGGTAGTGGGGGTAACATAAACGAGAACAAACTATAAACGAAACGAAACAAAAAGAAAGAAAGAAAAAAAAAAAAAAAGAAAGAAAGAAAAAAGAAAGAAAGAAAGAAAGAAAACTTATTGATGCTTTTTGAAGAAAGACCAAAATATAAAGGAGCTAGTGAAGAAATTACCTGGTAGACTGTGAATTCAGGAACGTAAATCTTTACCATAGTCTACCGGACAGATATTAGTGGAATATGAAATGATGTACAAGTCCAATGTATATGTATTTAATTTCTTAACTGGGATTATTACTTTTAATGAAAATAAAACTCCAAGGAAAAGTTGTTGCGTAGTTATTCAGTTATACACTTTTTTCACCCCAGAAATGCAAAAGTGGACTGTTTTAAATTTGTTTGTTTTTTTATTGTTACTCTGAAACAGAAATATTGTTAAATACTCGCCAAAAATACTAGCAAATAGTAATTTTCAGTTTATTTCAGTATAGGAATTGATTATAATCTCAATTCCCTTAAAATAACAACGCTGAGGTAAAAAAAAGTGTATAACTGAATGATTACGCAACAACTTTAAATCTATACAACATCAATTAATGCTGTCGTTTAATTCTTTTTAAAAACTTATAAATGAATTAACGTATCAACTTATGTTTTCCTTAGATTTTCATTTTTATTAAAAGTATTATTCCCAGTTAAGAAATTAGAAATATATACATTGGTAAAAATGTACGCTCCTCAATTCTCAGTCTACCAAATTACCTAACTTTGGAGAAATATACCTTTCACTATCGAAAGGTTAATAATTTTAAGAGCTTATCATATATAACAGGAGGAAAAATTGCTTTCACAAAAATAGATAAATAAATAAACCAATGAATTAGTGAAAAAAGCAGTAAAAACTGAATGAATATTGAAGTAAGAACGTTAACATGTAAGGCTGGAGGTTGGGGTGAATGGGGAGTTCAATCGAATCAACAAAAATGGTTGCTCGTCCGCTGCGAACACGATCAGCACCGCTGGCAATAACGGCCTCGTTTTCAATACAGCAAACTTTTTACGAGAACTGACCTTGGTCGCCTACAGCAGAGTTAACAAACAAGATCGCTATTTTTTTAAAATTTACTAGCAAATGTATGCACCCTCCGGGTGCAAGTATTTAAGTTTTCATGTAATAAAATATTAAATTAATTTAGAAAGGCTAATGAAACTAAATAAGAATGCAGATAAAAAGATTTGAAACTGAGGGTGTATAATCAAAAAATAGAACTGAAACTTACTCTTCCCCCACTCCCGTCTTTCATTGCTAAATAATCCTAATTTAACTATTTAGTTAAAATAGAAAGTAAAGAATAAAATTACAGTTATTTCTTCTTGTTAACGGTTTTCTTTTAAGATTTATCCACGAGATTTTTGCTCATATTCATTAAGATAAAATCAAACAATTAGAATTCAATAATACTAAGCACATATTTATTAAAATCAGATTTTTTATATCAATATGCAAATTAGCCTTCCTGTTCACACTGTAAACCGCTATTTTATTGTATATATAAATACAATTGCATGTTATTCTTATGTAGATATTGTCAACAGTATCATTAATGTAAACAATTTTATTAATAATTGAGGTTTAAATAAAAATAAAATCCTGTAGAATGTGACGTAAATAACTAAGGGAATTGTGACTTGAATAGTAATATAGTTTCGGTTACAGACAGAAAAACACACAATCTCCATTATAATAAGATTTTTTATTTTTTACTATTACACCCGTCTCATCCCCGACTATTATTCTATGCTTTTTAAGTAGATTGGTTGGTTGGTTGGTTGGATTTAACGGAATGCCAACCCTTGTTGGGTTATTTTATACCGAAGACGTTTTGTTTTATTCATTTTTGATGGTACTCTTTTTTTAAATCAATTTTTTTAAACAATTTTTTCAAAAACTTTTAAGTTCAATTATTTGGTTATTTACAGCAAAAAAACAAAACAAAAAACAAAAAACAAAGATCGTCTGATATCAGGGGTTTCTCAAACTTTTTACTTGATGGTTAGTTGGTTAGATTTTACGGCATGTCAACCCTTGTTGGGTTATTTTATCCCGAAGAAGTTTTTGTTTGGGTCATTCTTTATGGTACTCAAAAAATTGAGTACCATAAACTTTGGCTACGTAACCATTCAAGGAGAAGGAAAGCTCTACATTCAAACCTGTTAAACTCTGCTTAAGAAATTGACCTTGTGTCACATCCTACTCGTGCGAAAGGGTTGGTAATATATATATATATATATATATATATATATATATATATAATATTATATGCTCCCAAAACTCGGTAGAGATCTCTGGAAGAGAATGCTAGCGTAAAACAAGGCTCGTCTGTAATCTAGGGATTTGAGCTCTCTAGTGATCGTAACATATATATACCAATGTATGTATTTATCAGTTAAAACTTCGCTTCTTACTGGCAGCTGATGACGGTCGAGGGGTTAGAAATCGGACTGATGAAAAGTCAGTCGGGTTTCGCTTCCGGTTAGAAGTACTAGCTAAGTCAACTGAAGAGACGTGAAACGTCAAAACACGGTGTCTGTGGATGACTATATATATATATATATATATATATATATATATATATATATATATTGTATTGAGAGTTTGATCCTTGGATTTGGTCTTCGCTGGTCTGGTCATCTAATTTGCTTGAATGATTGCCAAATCCTAAAACAACTATTTTACGGAGAAAATCTCAACTGGCAAACGTCATCACTGCAAACTCAAACGGAGGTTTAGGGACTGCCTCAAGGACACACTCAAGAAAGCTGCCATCACTGTGAAAGACTGGGAGAACCTAACTTCTAATAGACTTGGCTGTATAGCCACCATTTACCGGTGTGTGAAAGAATTTGAGTCCAACTGAATTAAACACCAAAGATTGAATCGGGCTATTTGAAAGGGAGATTTTCAGCCCAGTAACATTCAAAGTGGAGAAGTTCCAACATGTAGTTTATGTGGAAGAGTATGTCTCTCCAGGGCTGTCCTGGTGAGTCATCTGAGAAAACACAAGGATACAGTGTCAAATGCTACTCAGGTATGGTTACTATGTAGTAGATCGTTCAGGAATCTCAGTGGACTGAAGAGCCATCTTCGTGCTCGCACCCTATCGGGTGCTTGCAAAAAAAATGTTCTTACTCGTGCACGAGTAAACACCTAACTGTTTATATATATATATATATATATATATATATATATATATATATAATTGAGAAAAAAACCTCTTGGTGCGGGCGAGAACCATTCACCGGCCCCTCCTATATATGCTATATGGACGCTTCCATAGAGCAATAGTTAATAAGGTAATCTGTTTGATATTTTTTCGTATAGTCATTGTGAGTAGTATAGTGCATCACTATCGAGGCCTTGTACCAGACTAAAATGACTTAGCATCATTTCAATAAATACAAACACAAATTTTATACTATTTTCTGATTCAATATCTGTACGCTAAAAAAACAAAACATTTGACAACCAATTAATTGTCAAGTTACTCTGTAAATTCAGTTCACTATCTGAGTCAAAAGAGATTGTGACGTGTTGGATCGCAAGTCATGTTGGAATAACGGGAAATGACAAAACTGATTCTGCTGCAAAATGTCATGAATAAAGAAATTGGTTAAAACTTCAAAGTCCCATATACAGATCTAAAGAATCAAATAAAAAGATTTGTCCAACAAAAATGGTAACAACGTTGGCTTATTACTGCACTGAACAAATTATTATCAATTAAGCCAAAAGTATGAGACTTATGCTTAAGCAGGAGCATTAACCACGGTGCGGAACATGTTAAACACTCTATACAATAAAACATTTCCCCATGGAATGTGGAGTTTTCGATCCAATCAGAAAGGAATATTTCTACGCAAATAATATGAGGAACCTGTTTGAGAATAGTAATATGGTTGGCATTTTATCCTTCTTGAGAGAAAGAAAAATATCTCGAAAATTATGAATCAGATATAAAATACATCCACGAAATACATCTACAAAAATTACACCAGTAAAGGAAACTTAAGTACCAACATTTATCTTACACTCTAACAATTTTTAGCATTAGATAACCCATAGGGTTATTATACCATTAAACAAACGAATCCAAACCAAACTAAATGAAGTAAATGAAAATTATTTATACTAATTTGAAGATATTAAGAACATAGAAACGTTTATCAAAATGACTTGTTTCGGCATTAAATGACCCGAAAAGGGTTGATATGCTGTAAAACAATTAAAAAAAACAGATTAAAATGAACTTTGCAACTACCTGTTAGAACCCCCACCCCACCCCCACTCCCACTGTCACCATCACTGCTTCACTGCTGATGAGCAGAGTTATTTAACTTCTGAAGCCATTAGCACAAGTCCAATTACTTGAAAGATCGAAAAAACTTCGCCGCCGCCTCACCCACTCTTTTAATTCCGAGATAGTTGCGTACTCCCACTTCACAGGCTGATTCTCAAGGCATTCCAAAAATTGGCTCAACGCAATCATCTCACCTACAACAATAGATTCAATGTTAAAAAATCAATGCCATACAAAAGTAATCCCTCAACATGATCCCCAAAGATGCTAACATATCGTTGAAACCGTTAACTATGAAAGAGGAAATAAAGATATACAACATATATTATTTCTTAACCTCTAGCCTTGAAATAACCCCAGACGGGTTGATATGCCATTAGAATTCCCTAACCAACCAAATCAATGTTGAAATTAATGATCTTATCATTCTGTTGTTGACCGAAATCTAGATAAACACAATATATAAAATTTACAATTATATATATATATATATATATATATATATAATATATATATATATATATATATATATATATATATGGGGATAAAATATACATATGAATCCGACAGTATTTAGAAATAGGATAAACAAAAAATAATAAATACATAATAAATTCATATTTTTGTAATATTGATATATATATATATATATATATATATATATATATATATATATATATATATATATATATATATATATATAACCCATGGAAGTTAATTAGTACCACCACTGTTCTTCTACAAATCTGGTTGGGCATTAAACAACTCGCGAAGGTTGATATGGCATCAAACAAAGAAATTAAACCTAGCATATATATATATATATATATATATATATATATATATATATATATATAGTGTGTGTGTTTGTGTATGTGTGTGTATGTGTGTGTATACGTGTGTGCGTGTGCAAGTGTATGTCTTTTTATTTACATACATATATATATACATACATGCATGTATATATGCATTATCGTATATATATATATATATATACATATATATATATATATATATATATGTGTGTGTGTGTGTGTGTGTGTGTGTAATAGGTTATATGTGTGTATTGTGTGTGCGTGTGCACACGTATTTGTATGTATTTACATGTCTATATTTACATACTCCTATATATACATACTCGTATCTATATATTCATATATATATATGTATGTATAATTACACACACACACACACACACACACACACACATATATATATATATATATATATATATATATATTCAATGTGTGTGCATGTTTGTTGCTCTTTTCGGTTTACTTCTTTATTACAAAACTATAAGCATGATGCAATTGTTGAAGATTGAACTCATTCTCTTTATCTTTCTTTTCCTTTTTTTTCTTCATTTTCTCCTTCTTTCTTAACTTCTTTCTTTCTTTGTTTTTTCTTTTTCAATCAATCTCTTATTCTTCATTTATTCATTCATTTTCCCTTCTTCGAATCTTCTTCACATTCAGCTCTTTAATTCTACCCTTAATATTTTCAGTAAAATTAAATAAGTAATTACTAAGCATAGATTAGTTTTCGTTTATCGTGCATTTATTGAGGATCGAACTCATTACTCGGAAATTATAAACTGCGAGTCGATACTGTTCGCCATCAAACTAACCGCACACACACACACACACACATATATATATATATATATGTGTGTGTGTGTGTGAGTGTGTGGGTGTGTGTGTGTGTGTGCATAAACTCTGATGAGACTAGACCCATATTGAGTCTCTGGTCGAAATAAATTTATTATAGTCAAATGACGGTTTGTTAAGTTTTTCTTTCTTTGAAAGTTAAATATGGCTCTGTATATAATTAATTTATTAGTTATTATACATTGAGCTCTCTTAGGGATTTATAAAAATCCTTGTATGAGTCTATAAGTTTGCACCTACATGAGCATACAGTATGGATGTACAGTGAGGTTTGATGATCCCAAATAGAATCATCACTTACTTACCAGTCAATTGGATTATCTTACACACACACACACACACACACACACACATATACACAAAGAGACACACACACACACACATATACACAAAGAGACACACACACACACACATAGACACAAATACACAGACACAGACACACACACACACACACACACACATATATATATATATATATATATATACACACAATAAAATACAACTATACATTTATCAAAGGAGATCCCTTGTCATGTCACTTAGAGAAAGAGCTTCGCAGAAACTATCGAAAGAAGGTACAAACCTTATTTTCGTATTCGACCTGGGTCGAGAAACGTTGAACGACCTGAGAGGTTTCTTTTCAGTCGAGCGAAACTGTGAAGTACTTGAGTAATTCCAGCCAAGTTAAACCGTAAAAGGTGACTTTGACCAAATATAGGCATTCAATTTTTTTGCTTGGAAAAACATCGCTGTACAAATAAACGTTGTTGGCGGCCTGATTTGCACTTGTATCTTAGGAAAAATAAAAACAACAACAACAACAACAACAACAACAAAAAACAAAACAATGAAAACACCCTGCTACATCCCACTCCACACACAGCTCCATTTTCGTTTTTCTACCTTACACCTCCC
>CM042145.1:48408088-48438088 GCA_023376005.1 Doryteuthis pealeii | reverse complement strand
TATTAGAGTTATGCTGTATCCCTCAAGAATATAATTCCTTTGTATGACTGGAAATAAAATTCTGTAAAATTCATCTTTAGACTTATTAAGCTATCGAGCTTATGCATGCATTTAAAACGAGCGTTAGGTTTTATGAAAAACGAAAATTGTTACTAAAATGCCATTCAGTAATGAAAAGCTTGGTTAATTTATTGAAAAATATTTACAAATTTTTAAATGATTACAAATGTCTTTTCTTTTCATGTCTAAGATAGTTAAAGTAAAAAACAAAAAAACAAAAAACAAAACAAAACATCTATACACATATAAAGGGCAGTTGGTGTGTATCTGTTGTATCGTTGATGTGGTAAAAGATACACAGAGAAATAGTGTGTTTGATATATATTTTATACCGCACTAACAGATACTTATAACATAAAACAAGAAGTAGTACAATTCACAAGACAAGCGTACAAGAATGAGGAGGGTCAAATGTCTGTAGTCAAACGCAGTGATTTTGTCCGAATATATTTTTACCGACTTTATCACTGTTACGTCGACTCTTATAAGGCTATGAGCCAGTCCATCTTGGAGGGGTGTTAACTCCTTTACAACAATATGTATGTATGCCCGGATTAAACTACGAAAATAGAACAATTAACGACAAATTAAATATATATACGCATTAAATATCACAGGCTTCTGCTTTTTGGGCAAAATTATGAATATTTATATTCGAAGATATTTAAATATCAAAATATACATAGAAATAGCATTGAAATTCTACTTAAAAATGTCCAGCATTTATAAATCACAAAAGTAAACAAGTCAATACACCAGTTTTTTTTTGTCCTCCCTGTACCCAGGTGACGGTGGGTAGCCGCTTCTAGTTTTATAAAAAAAAATATATATATATATATATATATATATATATATATTATATATAATATATATATATGCCCCTTTGCCACAAGCAAGATTCTACACAAAATTAATAAAGTACAAAATGGTTTGATTCAGATTTTCCTTCTCCTAGGCTGGTTGCCACATTGAGGCTAAAGTGCTTAATCCGCCCTACTGTTAGCTGGAAGATGGAGAACAGATGGAGTCATGTATTTCCAAGTGTATTAGAACGAAATAAAACGCAGTCTTTTCCGGGATTTGAACTCAGTTCGCCGAGTTCATTTTGCCAGCCACAGCACTGTTTATTATAGTGCGTTAGAAACGAGAGAGAGAGAGAGAGAGAGAGAAACTGTGAGAGAGAATTACGGAGGATACAGAATATAGAGAGAAGGTGAGAGAGAGAGAAGAGAGAGAGAGAGATATAAAAGTGTGCGCGCGCGTGAGAGAGAGAGAGAGAGGAGAGAGAGAGGAGAGAGAGAGACAGAGAGTTAGAGAGAGAAGCCGTTATAAAATGGCACAAAACACGTACAGATGTTATAAAAAGAAATGGGTAAAAGAGAAAGACAAAAAAAAATGGATAAAGAATTTGAAGAATTGAATTCGGTGCAAGGTGCAACGTCAACAGATTTCCTGTCGGTTGATGACCAACAAAAGGTGAGATTTGCTTGCCATCCTGAAAAGCTGGTTGAACAACGGACAAGGCTGAATGCGCCCGAACAGAATGTGTCTTGTGCCAAACAAAAGTTGCCACAGGCTTTGTCAGAAAGTCTCAATGCAATTTCTGTCTCTGGTCACTACCGGAAGTTATAATAATAGAAATCGGTCGTGCTTTTTTTCGGGGATTCTTCCCCTCCCCTCTCTCTCTCCCTCTCTCTCCCAGTGCCCCCTCTCTCCCTCTTTTTCTCTCTCATTCTCTTTCTTACCCTCTCTCTCTCTGTCTCCTTTTTTATTATGCATTATCCAATCAATAAAGCCCTTTGCACATTCCTGACCCACTTCTCACCGGAAGTCCCTCGACGCAGATCGAAGCTTACAACAGAATTAATCACTAATATTTTTTTCAATGATTATTCCTGCTCTCTAATAAATCCAATTTCTTGAATTTATTTCAAGTTGAAATCGTAGAAAATGTTGGTTAGAGTTATTCATATTTATTCATATTTTTTTTAGATAATAGATTATCCCCCCCCCCAAATTTCTGCGAAAATAAAACGGACATATATTAATTATCACTCCGAAACAAAACTAGGATTAATTTTTGTGATGTGTCTTATTCTTCATATATTGAAAAACGACATTACCAAATAGAAAATTACAAACTATCTAAATAAACAGAAATTACGAAAAACAATCTACATTTATTTACCATTAACATGTTCTTTTATTCAAAAACACATTAACAACAATTCATTAAAAAATAATCATATCATCATCATCTGGAATTTATTGTTTTGCGTTGTGTGTCAAAGGAAAACTGTATATATATATATATATATATATATATATATATATATATATGTTGTGTGTGTGTGTGTGTGTGTGTGTGTGTGTGTGTGTATATATATATTGGTATACGTCTTTGGTTACATTAGAAGCATGACAAAATATAAGGGGGGGCAAAAATTCCCAAAAATAAACATAGTATTGCTTTTGATCTTCTTTATTTTCTCCAATATTTCGGGAGGTTTCCACCCTTTTTTCAAAGGCTTCTGTGAGACTGACTGAGTATAATCAAAAGAAAACATAAAACAAACATGAAAAATAAATATATATTTATATATATTTTAGTTAAAGTAGCAGGGACATGGAGCCAACACCTGGTTATTGACAGTTTCTCGCCTATACGATCTTCAGACCAACGCTACCTTAACTCAAATATAAATGCTCTATCAACTTACAAATATAATACCCATATTATCCACAAAATATATTATATTTATATACATCTGCTTAGAAATATGATTATATATAATCAAATGTTATAATAATAAAATTATTATACTGTAGTATATCAAATGTTGTAATAATTAAATTATCATCCTGTGGTACATCAAACGTATTAATTAAGTTATCATATTGTGGTATATCAAATTAAATAATATATTGTGGCATATCAACCGTTGTAATAATTAACTCAAATATAAATGCTCTATCAATGATATTGAGCACTATCTGCTTAGAAATATAACACCTATATTATCCACATAATATTATATATTTCATGTCCCCGCTACCTTAACTTATGTATAAAAACGCTCTATCAATGATATTGAGCATGATATGCTTATAAATATAGCACACATATTATCCACAGAATATTATATATATATATATATATATATATATATATATATATATATATATATATATATAAGATCCATGCTTTTGCCATTACCTGATGATGCCGCATTAATGCGGTTGAAATAAATTCTTGTAATGAAGCAAATTTAAAGTTTTTCCTTCATTTATTGAATATCTTGTTCTGTCCGCCCACTCACTGGCACTAGGCACATTGAGCTCTCCTTACGGTCTACCTGCATCAGCTTGGTTAAACCACACATGGAAAGATCCTAACTACAGGGGGAAAAAAAATATATATGCAATATTTCTTCTTCTTTTTGGGGAGGGGGGGTTACAGAGGTGTATGAATTTCATTTTTGGTCGCATATTTTTCAATACAGTAGAGTTTGGTAATGAATAATATGCAAGTGGGTGGAACTGACAAACGAATCGTGTACACATATTTTGAAGAGATTATTGACGTAGCCTTTTTGTTTGTAAAATATATGATTATACAAAAAATATGAAAAGAAAAGACAATTAGAAAAACCGTGATTGATTAGACATGTGCAGTATTATCGTCTTCAATAATTCAGAATTTTCCTTCTTGGAGGTGGAGGGGGCTTTTTTAGGGTTTAAAAAAATTAAAAAGAATTATTACTTAAGCAGTTACTGGATTCGAATTTTTTTTTCTCTCTCCATTGATAGTTGCTAAAAATGAACCGTCTATCTATTCGTTCTCCTCCTTTTTGCAGATGCCATGAGTTGCCTCTTAATTTAGATTGATCGCATGTCACGTGTAATTTCACCATTTTTAATAACCAAACATAAATTGACAAGCAAATATTTGGCTTGTAAATTTTTTTTTCCAAATATTTATTCAAATAATCTAAAAAGCTTGAATTTTCTTTCAAAATAATCTAAACGAAATATTTTACACATGTTCAGCGCAGACACAAATTTAAAAATAAATTTTGCTTATTACTAAGCCTTACTTAAGTAAAGAAGTAAAGTCGGCGCAAAGATATTGTAAAATTTTGAACCAAAATAGTATTCCCCATGGAGTCGCGTGGGATAATGGTTACCGCCATAAATGAGTATAACGAGACGAGTTCAAATCCTGGACGAGGTTGTTTGCATTTCACGTAGAGCTAATATATTCGGGAAATGTCTGAATTCAACTTTTTTTCTTGCATAGGTAAATAGTAGACCATACTGGCTTTAGGAGAAAGAATAAATCTGAATTCGAACCTGATGATAAACTATGCTAAGTTTAGTACGAATATAAAAGCCAAACATGGAGGCGCACGTGTATAATGGTTATCGTCAGAGGAAATAGACACGGCGAAGCGAGTTCAAATCCTGGATGAGGCTATTTGAATTTCACATTGCGCTAATAATCTTGGGAAAGGTATAAATTCAATAACCCCCCCCTCGCATCTATGGTAAATAGTAGGACAGACTTGACTCTTTAACCATAGTATGGTAACCGATCTAGTAGAAGGAACACTCTGAATTCAAACCTTCTAAAATCCTTTGAAAAATTAACCTTGTATCGCATCCAGCTCGTGTGTAGGGATTGATAAATGTATATTATCCCCTATATTACGTACAATTAATGACTCACATATCAAGAATTCTCGTGAACTTCTAAAAAAGAAATATCATGAATATAGAAAACAAATCTTTAGTCAGTCTCAACATTAAATCCTTATTTATATATTAAAACTCGTGCTCCTTAATTGTACGACCGTTTTTATCTTGCAACAACCTCTGGTTAAAAATGTGACCGTACAAATCATCCCAGATGAAATGCAAAAATGTAAATCCTGATTATCTTGCGTAGTCTATCCGCTGAATTCTTATTTCTTATGAGTGTCATCCCCTCAGCTAAATAATGAACCATTCCGTTTTTATCACAAAAAAAAAGAAAGTGAAGAGAAAGGACATGCTGCATAAAAATATAACAAGAAAGAAAGAAAGAGATTAGTGAAAAGATAGAGAGAGGTGTGAGCACGCGAAAGCGATAATGCTAATCAATTTCAATCGAACATAATGAAAAAGATGAAAGAAGAAAAAAGGTAAGAGAGAGAGAGAGAGAGAGAGAGGAGAGAGAGAGAGAGAGAGAGAGAGAGAGAGAGAGAGGAGAGAGAGAGAGGGAATAGAGAAAGATTTAAACCAAGATTATCATACTTTTTACATATTGAACTGTTTAGCAATAGCTCTTAAGTAAACATATCAAATGTTGTGATAATTAGATTATCATACAATGGTATATCAAGCGTTGTCATAATTAAATTATCATATAATGGTATATCAAAGGTTGTAATAACTAAATTATCGTATGGTGGTATATCAAACAATGTAATTATTGAATTATCATACTGTGGTATATCAAATGTTGTGATAATTAAATTATCATATAATAGTATATCAAAGGTTGTAATAACTAAATTATCGTATGGTGGTATATCAAACAATGTAATTATTGAATTATCATACTGTGGTATATCAAATGTTGTGATAATTAAATTATCATATAATGTATATCAAAGGTTGTAATAACTAAATATCGTATGGTGGTATATCAAACAATGTAATTATTGAATTATCATACTGTGGTATATCAAATGTTGTGATAATTAAATTATCATATAATGGTATATCAAAGGTTGTAATAACTAAATTATCGTATGGTGGTATATCAAACAATGTAATTATTGAATTATCATACTGTGGTATATCAAATGTTGTAATAATTAAATTATCATATTGTGGTATATCCACAGGTCCTGTAGATTAAAATAAATTCGAATTAGAGAAACTCTCGATATTTTATTGGATTGATCGAAGTACAAAGAGTAAATAGAATTAAAACATTTTCATTGAATTTTGTCTTATGTAAAAGGTTGGATCATTGTTCTTCTTCAACAGCAGAAACAGGATGTTGTTTTTTTTTTTTTTTTGTTGTGTGTTCAAAGGAAACTTTGAAATTCATCCATACATTCCGTCCATTCAGTCAAAGTTTAATCACCGAAGCTGAAATCAATAATTTGCAGGAACATGGACGAACGAAGACGGTAAACACATTGAACAACAAAGAAATCGGCAAGAAGTTGTTGAACGATTCCGAGTTTTGTTGTATTGCATTTGCAATAAACAAACTGGTCTGCCTGCTTGTTTGTTTGGTTAGTTATTACGGCATGTCAACTCTTGTCGGATTATTTTATGCCGGATTACGAACTCGTTTCACCGATTCCATGTCCGCCCTATCGACTGGGACAGAAGAATACGCCGACTGCACCTCTGTAAAGAGGTAAAATCCCCCAATTGGGACTACGTGTTGACCATGGGTGGTGACTCGTTATGCTTAAGAATGAATTTCTAGTGAGTGAGCAATCCATGACATGCTACACTCCTTTCTTAGGCTAGACGGGTGGAAGAGATCTCCTCCGATCAATCGGCTGATCATATCCAGCCCTAGCACCTATATGATTGTCCCAATCCTATTTACCTCATGGGAAACCTCCATTGTTTTTATTATATATGTACTAGAAGGTGTTGGCTGAGGGTCTTAGTGTCCTGGGTATGACGTTAGACTGCATCTAGTTGTGAAGTTCCAATTTTGGGGCTCTGGGGAGAGTGGAGTACTCCTTCGTCGCTATTATTCCAAGAACCACTCTGACCCGTAGTGGTAGTACCTGTTAGGGTTTCATTTATGAGTTAAATAAATTAAAAATGAGCATCAAAATGTTTAAGAAATTGAATACACAACAATAATGAATAAAGCAAAACGTCTTGGGAATAAAATAACCCAATAAGAGTTGACAAGCTATAAAATTCAACTAACCAACCAACCAATCTATCTATCTATCTATCTATCTATCTATCTTCATGTCCATTTAAAACTGTTCTTCCTTCCTTATTTCTTTCTATCTTGTTAGGTTTTATTGTTTAAGCATCACGGGTTGCCACCCACGACCAACAGGTGGCCCCATTGTTTTTTTACCCCATTGCTGAGATGCTGTCGGCGTATTCTAAAGCTCCAGCCAACAGGGCTGTCAAAGGGGAATTGGATTCATGCCTTTTCCATTTGGCATTAAAGCGAGCATAAGCTGTCTCTCAGCCGGATTACGAACTCGTTTTCACCAATTCCGTGTTTTCGTTCCAACCCACAACCCTTTGATATCAACATAAAATCCATGTTAAATAAAGTCGACGCAAATAAAAAGTAACATTTATAAAGATTGTTGTAAATGCAACGTGCTTACTATTTAAACAACGCAGGTATCCTGTCAACAACGGCGACGCTATTTGAGTTGACCAAACAAAAGAGCGGATTTCTTCATAGCAACAAGTGAAACTAAAACAGAAATAAATAAATAATAAAGAAAGAAAATATGTAAAGAAAAAAAAAGATAAAAGAATGAATATGCGGATTTACAACGGAAGACTTAAAACACATAATTAATTCAATTCTTTTTTTTCTTTCCTTTTTTTTTTCTTCCTTTCGATTTCATATTTCCTTTCGTCTGTATCCATCATAGCAAACTCATATATATATATATATACAGGGTGTTCGGGATAAATTTGACATATTTATATTTGGTTATTTTTCTTTTTCTAGGTTGGAGGTATTGACGCACACTATGCATCATTTAAAAGCTTGGACCCTTCTTCATTCATATACGTGATGACAGATAGAATGGATGACTGGAACCCACCTGAATCGTGGAAGAGAATAACTTGCATCATGATGATCTGCGCCAGGAGATTATGGTTGCTGTCCAATGCTCACTGAACACTGTAAAAACAATCAGGCATTAAGTGGTACGAGGCTGTGACTAGAAGAAAGCAATATAACAGACGATCTGATTGCGTTCGTATAGCAGAATTCCTCGAAAAATCTGCAGAAAAAAGTATTGGAAGACCCTCAGATACCTACGTGGAGTTGCTAGTCAAGCCCTGAATATCAAGGGTAGCCAATGGTAGACCATATGTATGGCAGCAAGATTCGGCCTCCTGCCACACCTCTGGGAGAAGTAAAAATGGTTGTCGGCGAATTTTTACGACTACACCAGTCCCAATGTTTGGCCTCTGAACTCCCCAGATCTTAATCCTATGGATTATTATGTATGTGGCGCTGTTGAGAAAGACACCAATCACCGTGCTAGCACTACAAAATCAACAGAATTAAGGTAGTTTTTGAGACCCTTCCCAGGGAAACTGTAACATCAGCTTGCTCCAGGTTCCGGAGCAGCATTGAGGCTGTGATCGACGCTAATGGCGGTTATTTTGAGTGAAACTTGTCGACAGTACTGTAATTTCCGTGTCTGTTGAATTTCTTTACAATCCATTAAATTTTGAAGTTACCAAGCACTTTTTCTTTTTCCTTATGAAACTGTCACACCCTATATATATATATATATATATATATATATATATATATATATATATATATATATATATATATATACCAATCTGCTCCTATCTATCTATCTATCTACACTCGTGAACAGAAAAAATGGGCCAAGATTGAAAGAAGGAAGAAAATGGATTTTTCGATATTTTTCAGGAATTTACTGAAATTTAACTGCAAATTCCTATTTTTCAGATCATTAATATTATAGTATATAATAATTTAGTGGTAAAAATGAGTCCTAAAAAGTTAAGACCGCATCTGGGCGAGGATATGAAAAACCGAATTGCAGGATTAAGGCAGTCTAATATGACTTACAAGCAGATTTTCGATATTTTGAAAAAAGAAAATGTGACAACATCTCTCTCTGCTGTGAAGCGAATTGGTCAAAGGTTCGAAATCGAAGGTTCAGTAAAAAGGAAATCTGGATCTGGTCGCCCTAGAGCATCCACTGTGAAGGACGACCACAGGCTTAAAATGACTGTTTTGAAGGACCGAAAGAAAACTTATGTTGACCATAGCAAACAATTCAAAACAGCGGATGGAAATTCCATTTCTAGAATGACAATATCTAGAAGATTGAAGGAAATGGGATTTTCTTCAAAAAGGTGCATAAAGAAGCCATTATTATCTAAGAAGAACATCAATGATAGAAAGACATTTGTCTCGTGTAATGGCAAGAAAGATACAGAATGGTTTAGGAATGTTTTCTGGTCCGATGAATCAAGATTTTGTCTTTTTTGTGATGCTCCCGAACGCTGCATTCGAAGATCCGGAGAAAGATTATCGCCAAGTTGCATAAAAACGACAGTGAAAAACGGGAATGGAGGGATAATGGTATAGGGAACTTTTAATATCGCATGAGTTGGGGAACTTATTAGATGCGAGGCGTCAATCAATGCAAAGGAATACATTCGAATATTAGAAACAGGACTGTTTCCAAGTATCCAGAAGCTGGGAATATCCCATAACTTTATTTTTCAACAAGATAATGCACCTGCACACACCGCTAAAGTCACTAAGAAATGGCTTGCTGATAATTCAATTGATGTGATGTTTTGGCCTGGCCAAAGCCTCGATTTAAACCCAATCGAGAATATTTGGGCTATAATATCTTGTGCATTGGCTGGAAGAACTTTTCGAACAAAGAAAAACTGTGGGAAGCTCTGCAAAATGAATGGAATAGCATCCCCTCTTCACAGTGTTCCAAGTTGGTTGAGAGCACGGTTAAAAGGATTAATCTTTTAAAGAAATCAAAGGGGTAAGCGATTCCATACTAAGCATTTATTAAAGTAAATGTCTTGTTCTGTGTATATAAGACTCGTTTTTGTTTTTTGTTCAATTGTATTTTGTTTAATTTAGCTTTTTGTACAATAAAATGTATAATACTTTCTTGGCCCATTTATTTTGTTCACGAGTGTATCTTGTGCTGGGTATGATGTTAAACTGCATCTAGTTGTGAAGTTACAATTTTGGAGCTCTAGGAGATATGATTGTTCCAACCATATTGCTCTTATAGCAATCCCTAACCATTTTTATTATATATGTGCTAGAAAGCGGGAGTTGGGGGGGTCTTAGTGACATGGTTATCACGTTAAACTGCCTCTTACACAGGGTTTCAATTTTGGAGGTCTGGTTAATGTACAGTATTACATTAAGGTTCCATCTATGAGTTAAATAGAAAAAAAAGAGTTTAAAAATGTGTTTTTTTTCAAAAATTGAGTTAAAAAACGAATACCTATCAAGAATGAATCAAATAAAAAGTCTTCGGAATAAAATACTCTAACAAGAGTTGACATGCCATAAAAATCCAACTAACCAACCAACCAACCAAAGACTCTAAGATTTTCCAAAATTAGTATTCATAGACAATATATTAAACCCGCCCTTTCGGGGGTCCCTAAGTTTGCTACCCGCGCCGGTCGGTGAGTCGGGGGGAGGGTAATACTCACCGACCCTGTCTAATATAATATCCTTATATGTTGCTTTCCGTTTTATGAATATTTTAAAACATTTCTTTTACAACTCTTCAATAATAAATAAAATAGCGTAACGTTGTTGAGTGTTTTCTGTTTTTTATGACTTTTTTTTTAAATGATGAAAGAAAAATCAACGATAATTATATAATGTTCAGATATGTAATACTATTCATATTTGTTGTTTAATGTTTTCTCCATTTTACGAACCTTTTAATAAAAACAACTTAGAAAATTTAACCATAAAAGTTTTATGGTTAAATTTTCTAAGTTGTTCGAGTAGGATTCGTTTGAAGTTTAAAGAAACCGTTAGATGTATTATTATTATTATTATTATTATTATTATTATTATTATTATTATTATTAATAATAATAATAATAATAATAATAATAATAATAATAATAATAATAATAATAATAATAATACTCGTGCACTTTAATTGTACGACCGTTATCATCTTGCAACACCTGGTTAAAAGTCGTCCAAGATGAAATTCAAAAATATAAATCCTTATTATCTGGTGTTGCTTATCCGCCGAATCCTTATATCTTATGAATGTCGTTATCTCAGCTAAATAATGGACCATTCCGTTTATATTATAAAGAAAGAGAAGAAAAATATGAAGAGAGAGAGAGAGAGAGAGAGAGAGAGAGAGAGAGAGAGAGAGAGAGAGAGAGAGAGAGGGGGGGGTGAACTCAGTGAAACAAGAACGCTAATCTCTTTCAATCAAACATAATGACAAGACGAAAAGTAGGAAAGGAAAAGAAGAGTGAGAGAGAAAGTTAAATGAAGATTATTATACTTTTTACATATTGAACTATTTGGCAATAGCTATTAACTAAACATAACAAACGTTGTAATAATTAAATTATCATACTGTGGTATATCCACAGGCCCTGCTAGTAATTACTATTTCCCTCCTTGTGAGTTTTTCACACCAACGTAAGCTGCTGGTCTTTCACTGAAGTCTGAATGAGTCTTCTCAGGTCTCCAGGACTCTTCTGAGTATTCTAGCTGGTCTTAATAGTGCTGTTGTTTTGATGGTCTCAATTCTTCTGATTTCTCCAGACTCTTTTCCAAACACTTGGGGACCGTTCCAAGGACCCCCAGTTATAATTGGTATGACCGTTACCTTCATGTTCCACAGTTTCGTTTAGCTCTCTGGCCAGGGCCAAGTATTTGTCTATGTTTTTGGGTTTTTCTTTTCACAATCACCCTCTAATCTGCAAAATCCACGATATGACACGTCTTTTCTTCTTGTTAATTAACAATAGGTCTGTCTCATGGCTGGGATTAGGTGATCCGTGTGTATCTCAAAGTCCCAAAGTATTTTATGCGTCTCATTCTCTAGAACAGATTCCGGTTAGGGCATACACTCGTGAACAGAAAAAATGGGCCAAGATTGAAAGAAGGAAGAAAATAGATTTTTCGATATTTTTCAGGAATTTACTGAAATTTAACTGCAAATTCCTATTTTTCAGATCATTAATATTATAGTATATAATAATTTAGTGGTAAAAATGAGTCCTAAAAAGGTAAGACCGCATCTGGGCGAGGATATGAAAAACCGAATTGCAGGATTAAGGCAGTCTAATATGACTTACAAGCAGATTTTCGATATTTTGAAAAAAGAAAATGTGACAACATCTCCCTCTGCTGTGAAGCGAATTGGTCAAAGGTTTGAAATCAAAGGTTCAGTAAAAAGGAAATCTGGATCTGGTCGCCCTAGAGCATCCACTGTGAAGGACGGCCACAGGCTTAAAATGACTGTTTTTGAAGGACCGAAAGAAAACTTATGTTGACCATAGTAAACAATTCAAAACAGCGGATGAAAATTGCATTTCTAGAATGACAATATCTAGACGATTGAAGGAAATGGGATTTTCTTCAAAAAGGTGCGCAAAGAAGCCATTATTATCTCAGAAGAACATCAATGATAGAAAGACATTTGTCTCGTGTTATGGCAAGAAAGATACAGAATGGTTTAGGAATGTTTTCTGGTCCGATGAATCAAGATTTTGTCTTTTTAGTGATGCTCCCGAACGCTGCATTCGAATATCCGGAGAAAGATTATCGCCAAGTTGCATAAAAACGACAGTGAAACACGAGAATGGAGGGATAATGGTATAGGGAACTTTTAATGCCGCAGGAGTTGGGGAACTTATTAGATGCGTCAATCAATGCAAAGGAATACATTAGAATATTAGAAACAGGACTGTTTCCAAGTATCCAGAAGCTGGGAGTATCCCATAACATTATTTTTCAACAAGATAATGCACCTGCACACACCTCTAAAGTCACTAAGATATGGCTTGCCGATAATTCAATTGATGTGATGTTTTGGCCTGGCCAAAGCCCCGATTTAAACCCAATCGAGAATATTTGGGCCATAATATCTCCTGCATTGGCTAGAAGAACTTTTTCGAACAAAGAAAAACTGTGGGAAGCTCTGCAAAATGAATGGAATAGCATCCCCTCGTCACAGTGTTCCAAGTTGGTTGAGAGCATGGTTAAAAGGATTAATCTTTTAAAGAAATCAAAGGGGAAAGCGATTCCACACTAAGCATTTATTAAAGTAAATGTCTTGTTCTGTGTATATAAGACTCGTTTTTGTTTTTTGTTCAATTGTATTTTGTTTAATTTAGCTTTTTGTACAATAAAATGTATAATACTTGCTTGGCCCATTTATTTTGTTCACCAATGTATACCATTTTGTAGCATAGTGAAAATTTTTAATTTCTTGCACAATTCCCAATGGATCACCTTTCATACCCAGTCGTGCTTAGTTTTCTACTCTCTTTTGTGCTAGTTTGCAATTATTATTATTATTATTATTATTATTATTATTATTATTATTATTATTATTATTATTATTATGTTGGACTTTTTTCTTCATTCTTTTAAATCATTGCACAACTTAGTCCAGTAACAGACTGTTCTAAGGCCAAGCGGTTCGATGTAAGGCTACTCAAATTTCGGAGAGAGAGAGAGAGAGAGAGAGAGAGAGAGAAGAGAGAGAGAGAGAGAGAGAGAGAGACTTGGGGTAGTTAAAAATGTTACATAACTGCTGACTTTGACTTGGACACTTGGCAAAATAATCCGGGAGAGACAAACAGATAGAAATTATCAGGTCACGTTGCTGTTCTGTGAAGAGACAATCCACGTCCTTCTAGGCGAAGAGACGATTGCTTCTTCTGTTGTAGTGTGATGAAAGCCAGGAAAAGGAACGCATCGAATATCTTTTTGTTTGTAAAGTTTTTATCACGTGAGTTTTTTTTATCTCTCGAGTCCTTGCGGAGATGGCATGATTTTTGTCGATGTTTTTTCAACTGAATCATCACTCTTCATGAACGAAGTGATTTTCTTACTCACTCTATCTGACTTAATATATATATATATATATATATATATATATATATAATATATATATATTGTACAGAACGAGTGTTCGCCCTGTCGACTGGAGCAGTAGAATACACTGACTGCACCTCTGTAGAGGGGTAAGAACAGCCTATAATGGGGTCACCTGTTGACCGTAGGTGGGAAACCGTGATGCTTAAGAATGGAACCCTGGTGGCAAGGCACTTTATGACATGCAATACTTCGTTTTGGCCTTTACTAAGACAAGACGGGCGGTCGGAGTGGCTCAATCGGCTGGTCACGTCAAGTACTAGGTATAATAGAACGGTGGGTGCAAGAATGTGTGTGTGCATATAAATGCACACTTAGTTATATAGATACATAATAGTTAGTTAAATTGAATTAATAAATAGTAAGTCAAGCCACATATATGTATAAATATGTGTGTGTGTTCTAGTGTAGATAATGGGGGTATACATATGTATAGATAGATAGATACATATGTGTGCATGTATACATACATGTGTGTGTATGCATATATGTGTATGTGTAAGTAGGCATATTGTTTGTGGGTGGCAATAGGCAACAAAAGCATAAAACTGAGGATAGATATAAAAGGATGATAATCTCTTCTTAGGAGACGAGAAGACTGGGTTTTGACCAATTTGAGGGTCAACGATAGTTTAGACTAGCAATAAAATATGACCTAGATTAAGACAAAGAACTTTTCAAAACACCCAAGTTTTAGACACAAATCTCGGAGGATGAGATTTCGTACGAGAGTGAGATGAGATTTGGGGATTTCTGGGAAATTTGAAAAGTTTAGAGTTAGCTTCTGGACAGCGGGGAGAGCAGATGAGCCTTGAACACTGAGGAAGTTAAGATGTTAGATGCCCACTAGAAGTCAACTTTAGTAGAGGTCTACAAAGAAAAGGGGGGAACCCCCCATCTCGACAACCATGGGAGATAGTGACTGATTAGAAGCAATGCGAGTTTATACATCTCTCTGTCATTTCTGAAGTTCATCTGATATTGTCTTGTCTTCATCTCTCTTCTTGTTGTTTTATTTTTTCTTATGACACATGGGTGCGTTCCAGACACGGCGTTGGGGTTTTGTCAGACGATAGATACGGCCAGTGACAGAAGTGACAGAGATGATCCGGACAGACTGCTATTGATCATCAATATTCTCTCCGGACGTCCTGTACACAATGATTAAGAGCATTGATCTGGGAGACTGCTATTGACTGTGATCGATATTCTCCCAGACGATTTGGACGAGAACGGTGGAAATGGTGACGACCCGACACCCATGTTGTCATATAGGACTTAAGTGATTGTCCCGAACCTATTGTCCTTATAGAAAAACAAGAAACCCTTTTTATCATATATGTGCTAGAAGGCGGTGGTTGAGAGTCTTAATGTTCTGATGGTGAATTTCAAATCCTGGAGCTCTGGGGAATGCCGAGTACCGCTCCGTCACCATTACTCCCAGTTCCAATCTGATCCGGAGTGGTAGTACATATTAGGGTCCTATCTATAGGTTGAATAAAAAGAAATGAGTTTTAAAAAATTGAGCATGAAAAAATTGAGCATGAAAAAATTGAAATAAATGATGAATACCATCAAGAATGAATAAAACAAAATATCTTCGGCATAAAATAACCCAACAAGGGTTGACATGCCGTAAAATCAAACAACCAACCAACCAACCAACCAAATAACCAAACGATTGTACAGACAATTAATTTAATTGTAAATCTATTGTCCTTACCAAATTTAGTATATATGATTCTTAGGGTTAGGTGGGGTAGTCTTAAAATAATTTTTGCTCCTCATAATTAAAGAGAAAATAGTAAAGTAAGTAAAGTCGTCGGGGTGGCCTAAAGTCGGTATCAACCGGACAGTGTGGGAGTATATCCCCTTTTCACTAGCGCTAGACCAAGGAGATTTTTTAGCGTCTGAGGTGAAGCACCACAGTTACCATCAGCTCCTTACTTTACTGCACATGTCCCAGTGCTATTCATACGCTGAGTTGGCGAGGGCCGGTATCAAACCTGGAACCTTGTGGTTCTTAGTCAAACACTCTACCGACTGACCTAAAGGTACCCTAACAATAAACAATAAACATCGGGAAGCTATATTACTGCAAGGTGTTCTTTCTTTCTTTCTTTTTTTATTTATTTATTTCTTTCTCTCTTTCTTTCTTTCTTTCTTTTGCTTAATGGTATATCAACCTTCGTGGGTTATTTAATGTCAAAACCATCCTTGTATATATTTACCAACCCCTCCCCACGAATAGGATGTGACACAAGGTCAATTTCTTAAGCGGAAGCCCTCCTTGCAGAAGAATAGTAATAGTGCTATTTAATTCATAATTGGGAGGGGTGGCTAAGAGTGTTCATACCTTTCTCCGGAGTGTTAGTCCGAAAGTGACTGGGGTTCGAACTCGCTTACTATGATGCCTCAGTCTATTACGTCACACAACCTGTAAGACGTGATTAATCGCACATAATTCAAATTCACAAAATGAAAATGATTAAAAACAATTATTGAATTATCAGTCATAGTTAAATAATTATTCACATTTAATAAAACATTAGTTTGGTTTGGTTTGTGGGATTTTACGGCACGTCAAATCTTATTGGGTTATTTTATGCCAAAGACGTTTTGTTCTAGTCATGCTTGGTAGGTATTCAAATTTTTAAAACTCAATTTTTTCTATTTAATCCATAGACGGGCCCCTTACAGGTACTACCAGTCTATGATCAGCCGATTGATGGGAGGGAGCCTCTTCGATCGTCTGTCCCGCCTGTCAGGGTCTAAGTGGAGTGTTGTATGTCATGGACTGCCAGCGGCCAACAGATGGCTCCATTGTATGGATCTTACCTATACAGAGGTGCAGTCGGCGTATTTTAAAACCCCAGCAGACAGGGCTGCTTAAAACTTATGTAAAATAATTATATAGCCGTGCTGATGAATGATAATTGGTTGCATATATGTGGTCCTATTCTTATCACGGTAATTGATGAAGTGACTTTATTTAGTGTCCGTGACTACCACACGTGTCTCCAGTTAGTTGCTCTGTCAATGGTTATGTACCCCACGTTGTGTTTTTCAAAGATCTACAGAACATGGAATTGACGTAACCTCGTCGGTGCTTTCCCGTTGGGTTGGTCGACCGTTGGTCAGGACATGTTATTGCCGAGTGTTGACAACTCAAAATACAATAAAAACTCTCCGTAAATAATAACAAATATTTATTGAAACACAATTGTGCAACAAAAATACATAACATAGAAAATATCATCTTTGTTTTGAGGGAGAGGGGGTAGTAATTAATTCGCCTGATGCTATTTTGCGTAATTACCAGTGGTGATGGTTGTGTTCAGGAACTTTGAGGAAAATGTGGTTTAGCGTTTTGGAGAGAATTCTTTTGTTTTTCGTCTTCGGGTAGTCTGGTTTACCTCTCTCGCCTTTTTCTCTCGTGCTGAACACTTTATAGGAGGCTCATTCAGAATAACCACTTCTGATAGGTCAACCAATCAGAATTCTAATCCACCCGAGAAATCTGTTACGCATCAGATCCTTATTGGTTATACACCCAAACCACAATATACGGGCTTAGTTAATTAGGCTCTTGACCCACACCTTTTGGGAGAATTATTGAAATAGCTGACTAATCAATTTTTAGTTCTTACGGTGCAACTTTTTTTCTTTGAACAAAAACATTACTTTGGCTGAAATTCAATTCCAGAACAAAATTATTGTTAAATAATTTTGACATTGTTAATTTATTTTGACAATACCAATGACATCATTCTAAATAACATTCTTGTTAGTTGATGTTTCAGGTATTTATTCCAAGTAAGAAGAAGCAGAATTACATGACGAGTCTATTTGCAAAGAATTCAGGAATTGTCCCCGTACAAAAAGAACTGATATTCAAGATACTGACATTCAAAATATTCATTTGAAACGCACAAGGAAGAAATTCTTCAAAGGAGTTCGAAGTCCTCCCCCCTTTTCCTGCCGCGAGGAAGAAATTCTCCAAATAAGTTTAAGAGTTCCCTCCTCCTTTTCCAATCTGAGCGAACAAGGAAGAAAGTCACCAAAGAAGTTTCCCTGTTCTCTCCTCCTGTTCAAGAAACTTTATACATTTTCCTACAACAAAAGGCCTGTATATTTCATGGTCTCCACGAGGCTACGTATTTTATTCGACCAGTGGTAACAGGTCAAAGAAAAAGGAAAAAGAGCAATTTCATTATTTTTATCAATTTTGTATTTTTAATTGTGTTTTGAAATTTTTTATCGGTTACACAAGAGGATTTTTATTGCAATCTAAATAGTTATCTTTTGTAGTTAATGAATAGTTATTTAGGCTTACTGCAGGGGGTGGGGGCGTGTTATTTTTTGTGCAATCATTTTTGTTTTGTTTTGTTTTATCAACGTCGAACTCCGGCTAATATGTCAGTAGTTGGATGCTAACCTCGAGGATAAAATTCCGAAATATTACATAGGGATAGCATGTAACCATATAACGGTGTGGTAGCTGTAATTGTTTAGAAATTGTTATTATTGGTTGCTGGGAGCCATGCAATTGCTTGCAAGAATGACTTCAGCATTAAATAACCAAACAAGGATTGACATACCGTAAAACCAGCCAACCACCCAACCAACCGATCAATCAACCAACCAACCAACCAACCAACCAACCAGCCAACCATTCAATCAACCAGCCAGTCAACCAAACAACCACCTATCTAACCAACCAACCAACCAACCAACCAACCAACCAGCCAACCAACCAGCCAACCATTCAATCAACCAGCCAGTCAACCAAACAACCACCTATCTAACCAACCAACCAACCAACCAACCAACTAATGAGACTAAAAAAAAATCATATTTATTTTTATGTGCGATGAGTGAAAGGATAAAGATTATTATGTGTATATACGCACATTTTTGCTATATTTTTCTAAACTTTCGTGTTTGTAAAACACTTTCCCGAAAACTCCCTCCGAAAATGTAAACAGGATGTTTTTCAAAGGAAACTTGTGGCTTTTTTTTAATCAATTGCACTGCATCTAACCATCCTTCGTTCCTAACGTTTTTATTGATCTTTTTTTCTTTTTTTAAAGTCAAAAATCCACCCTGAAACCGATCGACAATTGTGACAGGAAATATCGCCGAAGTGAGAGACAAGTGCTTAGTGAAAGATAAGGACTCGAAGCTTGGACACTCAGAAAGTCAGGCACGGCGGCAAAAAAGAAGACACCCACCTCCCCGCAAAAAAAAAAAAAAAAAACAACAAAAAAACACAAAACCAAAAACCAAAATACAAACAAAAACCAAAAAAAGAACCCAAAAGCAAAACAAAACAAAATGCGAGGGGACAAAAAGCCAGGGATAGCGACGTCAATAGTGAAAACAAGTAGAACACTCTCCAATCTTAGAAACCACAAAAAGCAATGGTTAACGTAGCAACACGTAAATATGCAAATATCATAAAGCCAGGCATAAAGAATATGCGTTAATCCATGCACATATGTCTATGTACAGAGAACTATATAGCATTTTATTTTGCAAAGGAAAAGAAAGTGTCATGTCCTTGTGCGGTTTATAACTCTTCACAGCTTCCTTTGTCATATTGGTTGGTTGTTCTGTTTTACGACATATCAACCCTTTCCGGTCCATTTTATGCTGAATCAAGTCATTTTGATATTCGTCTGTTACAGTGCTTGCTGTTATTTAAATGGTCACCCATCTAAGTAAGGAACAGACTCATCGTTGCTTAACCTGACCCTAAAGCATTCTTTTATCATGTTGGTTGGTTGTTTGGTTTAATGGAATATCAACATCTGTTGCTTATTCAATGGCAGATGTCTGTTACCGAAACTACGTCACTGCTTATGTTACAATTCCCTCAGGAATTGCGTAAGTTTATCAATGAGTATTTTATTACTATTATCTGCGTTATTTCGGACTATGGTCCTCATCTTCGTTGTTATCTGTACAACGTTTCGGTCGATAAGAATGAAGATGAGGACAATAGTCCGAATAACGCAGATAATAGTAATCATCAAGCATCATCGCAAACATTCAGAGAAAATAGTATTTTATTTATAGTCAAATCAAAACTAAAGCAATGGTACGCTCATCTGATGGCGACACAGATTTCTTTGACATCGCCGCTGGAGTCCTACAAGGATATACATTAGCACCATATATATTTATAATATACCTAGAATATGTACCCCGAACATCACTAGATACCATAAAAGAAAAAGGTTCCACACTAAGAAAGGCAAGAAGCAGGCGATATCCTGCACAAACTGTCACAGAGATCAATAGCACCTAGTAATTATCTATTAAACCCGGTTTTTGTTAAAACCAGTATGCAAATTAAGCACACCATATATTATGCAAACCTTTATTTCTTAGTGATATATAAGACATATTTTAAACTCACTAACAACATGGTTTGTTTTGAGGCAAATCTAAGTCAGATATTCACAGAGACATCATTAATAAATAAGATGTATTCTATCTATGTATTAATGATTTTGACTATACATTAAACACTCATTGATAAACGTACGCAATTCCTGAGGGTATTGTGACATAAGCAGTGACATCGTTTCGGTTAAAGACAGACATCGAATCTCCATTATGATAAGAGATATTCCATACCATTTTCATCAACTATATATACGCGTATGAGGGGGGGGGCATGAATAAAATGTTTAGTTGATCCTTGTGGTGTTTTGATTCAAACTCCTTCAACTTAGAAATCATAAATGAACCGTTTTAAACTGCTGGTTGCTATGACGACCTCCAATGACAAACAGCTATAAATTATAGACTGATCGTTTTTAAGTTGCGACTTCTATCAAAGTCTATGATGTTCAAAGGAACACGAGGAGGAGACTGATTCCAAGAGAAAGTTAATTTCCTCACCCCCCAGGTCAGATAGGTCGCTGTGGTAATGGGAAGAAAGTTGCTAAGAGCATGATATGCTGTAATAAACTCCAAGAAAATAACATGGGAATCGATTGGTTGGATTTTACGGCATGTCAACACTTGTTGGGTTATTTCATGCCGAAGATGTTTTGTTTTATTTATTTTTCATGAGTACTCAATTTAAAAAAAATATTTTTAAAACACATTTTTTCAATTTGACGCATAGATGGGACCATAACTGGTACTACTACTCCTGGTCAGAGTGGACCTGGGGGCAATGGTAATGAAGGGGTACTCCACATTCCCCAGATATCCAGAATTGAAACTTCACTATCAGATAGAGTTTAACGTCATACCCAGAACATTAAGGCCCTCAGCCACCGCCTTCTCACACATATATGTGATAAAAAGTTGTGAATTGTCATAAGGGCAATAAGGTTGTGACAATCATATAGGTGTCACGACGACGTGATCAGTCGATTGATCGGAGGGAGCCTCTCCGACCGCTCCTCTAGCCTAAGTAAGAGCCAAAGTAGAGTGCTGCATATCATAGACTACACAGCCACCAAAGTTCAATCCAGAAAAATGTAAATGCATATAAAAAATATAAATGGTTTAAAATAGGGAGTTTCTTTTCAATCACCCTATATACTTTTTACAATGGGACCACCAGAATGCTACCGTTCATTTTCGAGAAATGTGAATTATTTGGATGTAAAGGTTTTGGTATTGTGTCGGGAAAAAGGAAAAGAAAACTTATTTAGAACTATATAACGCGGCGAGTTTTTTTTTATCTAAAAAAAAAAATTTTTTTTACGTCGACTAATTTTTAACGAAAGAGTAAATGTAAAGGTTTTGTTAAAATGGTAAAATCAAAATATTATATAAATTCTGATTTTACTAATTGTGTTTATAGATAGAAGCAAATGTCAATGTATCCACTAAGGTGATATCAAGCTGCCAAAAACAAATGGAATCGCCTTGTTTTGGGATGGCATTCATTGGATCAGCACTCGTTAACTTTGCCACGATGACAAAAATAGATAGAATTTTTTTCTATGAAAAAGACCCTCTGAATAGTAAAAATCCAGTCAGAGACCAGATCGCCGGAAAGAAGTTTATGACAGGGCCACAGGGATTCTTCAGAATTGCTGAAATAAGAAAATTGCCACTAAAAGAAATTGACCTTGCCGCCAAGAATAACCTTGATAAAAGTCCACATTTGCTGAATCGCTCAATGCTAATTAACATAGAACAAAACGCCGGACAAAGCTCCTCACCGTGTCTTTTCTCTCCGACCTAGTGTGTAAAAAATATTCCTCTCCATTATATATGATGATAAAAATGTTGTTATTGTTAACGGTGTGTTGTCTCATTCTTAGATTTGCTAGCAACCACGGCAGCTCATTTCCACTAATCTCTCAAACCGTCACAAAGACCAAGATGCATCGATGCTAATTCTGCGGATCAAAGGAACACGTCGTAGGAAACCACCGACAAAGCAACTAGCCGGAGACACGTGGTAGTCACGGAACTAAGTCATCTTATCAAGTAATGTGACTGGCTAAGGACCACAACTAGCTTAAAAACTAGAACTAGCTTAAGGGAGACCTTGCTTAAGGGATAACTAGTTTAAGCTCGCTCTTGTGGAGGACTCTTGACTGAGTCTTTGATCCAACAATTCACTTCATACATTGAGTACATATTCAATTTTATTTACAAAAAAAAAAAAAAAATTCGTTGCAAAAATAACATTAAAAAATTCGCCGAAACCAATTGCATTCATTTATTAAGTGATTGGATGTTTTTTTTTGTTTTGTTTTGTGGATCTCACTTAATTCGGGGATCACTGCAGATTCTCTAATGACCTAAAATGGTATTTTGGATACAAGAGGAAGAATCGTGACTATTCAGAAAACAGATCAGCTAGAATACTTAGAAAAATTCTGGAAATCCGATGGGGACTAGTTTAAAATGGTGAGAAAAAAACTCACATTGAATAATAATAATAATAATAATAATAATAATAATAATAATAATAATAATAGCAGATCACAGGGTGAAGATGAAAAAACGACAAATACCTGGACCTTGGTAGAGAATTGAAAAAAAACTATGGAATATGAGGGTGAAAATGATACCAATTGTAGTCAGTGTACTTGGATCGGTACCCAAAAGCTTGGAAAATAGACTAGAGGAGCTGGAAATCAGAGGAAGAATTGAGACCATCCAGACAACAGCATTGTTAAAATCAGCTAGTATACACAGATGAGTCCTGGAGATCTGAGGAGACTTATTGTCACTCAGACCCCAGTGAAAGACCATCAGCTAATGCTGGTGTAAAAAAAACTCTTAAGGAGTGAAATAATAATGATAATAGGAGACTTGCTGTCATTCATCCTCCAGTGAATCAGCAGCTAAGGTGGGTGTGAAAAACTCGAATAAAAATTATCGATTATAAAAGACGAGTAGAAATAAAACAAAAAGTAAAAAAAAAAAAACAGAAATAGGAAGAAAAACAAGTATATCAATACTTTGTGCCAAACTAGAGTGATCGCATAAGAGAATAGCTGGACATAAACAAGAAGGGAAACCTCAAAAGAAAAACTGAAATCCCCATAATTAAAGCACAAGACGATGCCATAAGAACAAACTATGTCAAAGTAAAATTAGTTAAGACGCAACAGAATAGCAAGTGTAGAATGTATGGAGACAAAAACGAAACGGTTAATCATATATCAAACAAATGCAACAAACTAGCACAAAGAGTACAAGACTAGACACGACTAGGTGGGAAAGGTGATCCACTGGGAATTGTACCAGAAATAAAATTTTCACCATACTACTAAATGGTATATGCACAAACTGGAATCTGTCTTAGAAAATGAGACGTATAAAATTCTCAGGGATTTTGAGATACAGACTGACTACCTAAACCCGGCTAGGAGACCAGACCTAACGTTTATTAACAAGAAAAAAGAGAAGTTGTTATCTCGTGAATTTTGCCGTCCCGGCGGATCACAGAGTGAAAAGAAAAGAAAACGAAAGATAGACAAATACTTGGACCTTGCCAGAGAACTGAAACAAAATTAGAGCATGAAGTTAAAGGTCATACCAATTACAATTGGTGCCCTTGGAACGGACCCCAAGGGTGTGCAAAAGAGTCTGGGGAATTGGAAATCAAAGAAAGAATCGGGACCATCAAACCAGCAGCATTGTTAAGCTCGGTTAGAATACTCAGAAGAGTCTTGGAGACCTGAAAGAATTTGCTGTCATTCAATCTCCAGTGCACCACCAGTTAAGGTGGGTGGGGAAAATAATAATAATAATAATAATAATAATAATAAACACTTTCTCGTTCCTAATATTACGTTTTATACTGCTAAGAACCCCCCTCTGTCTCTCACTCTCTTTCTCTGTCTCTCACTCTCTCTCGCTCGCTCTTTCTCTCTCCGCTCCCCCCATCTCTCTCTCTTTTCTCTCTCTCTTCATCTCTTTTAATTATTATTGCTGTTGTTGTTGTCATTTTACTGTTGCTGCTGTTGACGCTTTATTACGATCGTATTTATTGTCTGGGTTGAACGTAATTTTGGTATTTCGTGAACTTTTAGTAAAGTTATCAAATTCCTGACCCGTACAGTTTTCCCGAAATTACTGAAATGTACAGAGATTCTACGAAATCTATAGTTTCATGATGTCTCTCTCTCTCTCTCTCTCTCTCTCTCTCTCTCTATATATATATATATATATATATATATATATATATATATATATATATTACGATTAGAATTACCACCTAACCTCACAATCGGAGACCTGAAAATTTGGAGTCATAAATTTATACCATGCTTCATTTATATATACTAGCAAATATATGCAACCTCCGGGTGCAAGTATTTAAGTTTTAATGCAATAATATATTATATCAAATTAGAAAGGCTAATGAAACTAAATAAGAATGCAGATAAAAAGATTTGAAACATAGATCAACTGAAACTTACTCGTCCATCACTTCCGTCTTTCATTGCTAATTTTTTCTAATTTAACTATTTAGTTAAAATAGAAAGTAAAGAATAAAATTACAGTTATTTCTTCTTGTTAATGGATTTCTTTTAAGATTTATTGAAGAGATGTTTGCTCATATTCATTAAGATAAAACCAAACAATTAGAAATCAATAATACCAAACACATATTTATTAAAATCAAATTGTAATATCAATATGCAAATTAGCCTTCCCCTTCACATTGTAAACCGCTATTTTGTTGTATATAAATACAATTGAATGTTATCAGCATGTAGATATGGTCAACAGTATTAATAATGTTAAACAATTTTATTAATAATTGAGGTTTAAGATAAAATGATAATCATGGAGAATGTAACGTAAATAACTAAGGTATATAGTTTCGGTTACAGATAGAAAAACTCACAATCTCCATTATAATAAGATATATATATATATATATATATAGTGTGTGTGTGTGTGTGAACAATGCTGTCGTTGCCCGAAATCCTTTTCTCCGAGGAATTAAAAAAAGATTCTAATCTTTAAATTATTTAAAAGTCAACCCATAAGTTTTAAAGACAGTACGGATCGTTTTGTAACAAGAGCATTTTTTTCGTATGTGACGATAATTTCTATAAACATTTCCTCGTTCCTAACATTAAGTTTTATACTGTCAACTGTCCCCCTCTCTCTCTCTCTCTCCCTCTTCCTTTCTCTCTCACCATCTCTTCCCTCTTTCACTCGCTATCTCTTCCTATATATCCCTCACCCTCTTTCTCTCTCTCCCTCACTCTTTCTCTCTCCCTCTCTCCCCTTCACTCTCTCGCCCACTCTCTCTTTCCTTCTCTCTCTCTCACCAGTTTTCTCTCTCTTTCATTCTCTCTCTTTCATTCTCTCTTTCTCTCACGCCCTCGCCCTCTCCCCCTCTCTTCATCTTTCTCCTCTCTCTGTCTCTCACTATCTTTATCTCTCTCTCTCACACACTCACTCTTTTTCTATCTCTACCTCCCCCTCTCTCTCACACACACACTTTTTCTCTCCCTCGTGCTCTTTGACTCCAAGAGGAGTTATTCACTCACTTTGTCTCGTCGATCATTGCTTTTTAAGCCAGTACATATGGCTGACTACAAATATGAGCCTTTTCGTCGCAACCACAACGAATATGATTTGTAAATTCAAACACTCCATTTGCCATTTTTACGTTCTAATTAGATGAAGTGTTTTGAAAGCAAAACACACAGCGGCCCACTTGGTTGTTGTTGCCTCAACCCCAGCCACCACCACCGCTTCCCCCCCCCCCAGCCTCCTGCGGTGGATTTGATGAAACAATATGTTCGACCGAGCCTCTTCCTTCAAGCAGCTTGGCTATTGTTCGCAACCGCGGACCCCGCCCGCCCGTCAGCCGATCCGAGGCAGTAGCTTAGCAATAAGCGAGTGGCGTCACCTGGTCTTCCATTTTTGCCCAGTTTCTCTCCGCTCCTTCCGCCCTCACCCCCCACACACACTGTCAACGCACCCAGTTCGGTTCGTACACCAGACGACGACGATCAATGGAGCACGACCGTCATATCGGGCGCCATCTTGCCGGGTGAGCAGGCTGTTGACAAGCAAAGGAAGGGAGGGGGGCTGAGTGTCTTCTGCGCATGCCCGTATGAAAAGGAAAAGAAAATGAAACAAAAACTTGAAGCGGGAATTATTAACAACAACATTCGAGAAGAAACGCAGCTTGATGGCCGCCAAGAGGGAGACGGGTCGACTTTGACAATACTTTCTGAGCAGTCAAGAACTCAAGATTTGCTTTATAATTCCACGCCATCTTTATCTCAATTGATTTTGATACGTTTCGGCCGATAGATGTTTCGGCCTTCTCCAGAAACTTTCTTTTTGTTTTCTTTTTTCAATTTTAGGGCAGTTGTAAATTTGATGTAGTCCTGCATCATTCTTAAGTTGGTTCGGGAATTGTTCGGTTTAGCCTCTCCGCCTGTGTATATCATGCATATATTGTCAATGAATCTTGCGAAAAAGAGGTAGCTATTCTCAATTTCCGGGTAGATGTAAGCGTTTTCAAACTTGTAGATCAGGGGTCGGCAATCTTTTGGAGAGAATGGGCCAAGCAGCTATGCAGAGTCTTGAAGGAGGGTCATGGCATAAACTTTTTATACAATAATAATAGGAATTTATTTGAATAGAATTAGTTCTGAGGTGAATAAATAGTGAACTTTGAAAATACCCCATCATTCAGGTAAAAAAATGCCAAGATAATTTAGTACAGCCATGGGAGAAATTTGGTAATCAAAGAGTTAAATGACTTTTCCCTGTCCCCATTGACTGTACACTGGGGTGGGGGGTGGGGGTATTCTATACTGGTGATAGATTTCTTTTTATTAAATAAAGCTAATTTTAACATGCTTGCATAAATACTTTTTATGCAAAGTTTAACAAATTCTTTAATTTTATACACCAGTCCATGCCTCAATAAAAAAAATGTCAACCAGTCCGCAACTTCCAAAAGTTTGAGAAGCACTGGCTCACAGTACTCAAGCATATATACTTCCAAATAATGCACTCATTGGATAATTAGAGTCGAGGTGTTAAGTTGGTGGACCAGACGAAAATGACTCAAGGGCCGGATGCGGCCCGGGGGCGGGGGTTGCCGACCCTTGATGTTGATCATTGCGTATGTGGGACCTGCAATCGTGTAAACGTAGCTTGATGGACGCCAATATCGAGACTATGGTACTGAGCAGTCAAGAAAAGAGTTATTCCTCACCGTCTTTATCTCTATTGGTTTTGACACGTTTCGGCCGATAAATGTTTCGGCATTCTTCAGAAACTTTTTTCTTTTTTGGATTTTTCGGTATGTCAATCCTTGTTGGGTTATTTAATACCGCAGGCGTTTCGTTTTATTCATTCTTGTTGGGTATTGAACATTCTTTTCTTTTTTTAACTCAATTTTTAACATATTTTTGTTGACTCATTTTCTTCTATCATAAATAGGACCCTAACAGGTACTACCCCTCTGGGTCAGGATGGACATGGGAGTAATGGTGATAAAGGGGTACTCCACACCCCCCAGAACTCCAGAATTGGAACTTCACTATTAGATGCAGTTTAATGTCATACCCAGGACAGTCGGCCTTCTCCAGGTTTTAAAATTGTATCGAGTTTTTGATATTCCCTTTTCTGTCCTTTTCCTTTTTTGTTGATTTTATCTCTTCAATAAAAGCTTACAATCAATTTAATTTGAAAGCACTGGTTTCTGCTAGATCACCGAAGTTAGGCAGCAAGGTGTCTGTTCAATGGTAATATGAGTGACCATTTAAATAAAAGCAGGCACTGTAAAAAGACGAATATCAATATTCCCTCTCAATTGGTCTCTATTGGTTTTTAACACGTTTCAGCCAATAGATATTTCAGTCTTCTTCAGATCTTAAAATTGTAAACGCTTTTTGATATTCACTTCCACCTCTTCAGCAATTGGTTTGCTGTCAAGTCACATTGAAAGCACCAGTCCCCGCTAGATCACTGAGGTTAAGCAGTGATGAGCCTGTTCAATACATACACATCCGTGACCATTTAAGCAAAAGCAGGTACTGTAAAAAAACAACAAATATCAAAATAACTTGATTCAGCAGTAAATGAACCGAAAAGGGTTTATTAGAATTAAATGTAGTTTTAACTTCCATAGCTAAGACAACTTCTTATAATACGTTAGGAGGCCTCAGAAAAGCTTCCTAACGTGGATGAATATACATAACAACTTCCGACAAAGAGGCACATAACAAAATACAGACTTTATTGGCTGAGCACATTTAACAACAATACAAAACAGATAGGATGAAAGTCCTAAGGAAAAGTGTCCTTGTAGATAATCTTGAGGCTACTAAATTGACAATAGAAGTAGGCATTTACTGTATAGAATAGCTGTCGAAAAGACGCAACTGGTGTGTATAACTTCAGTGAGTCATAGGGTATACAAAGAGCTACGTACATACATAGGTATAAGCCTTTAGTTGGGGGAGGGGTAAGGCCCCCAAGCCTTAATAGACAGAGATACAACTTGTCTAGAACATCTTTGGGGATGCCAGATGAAAGAGAGCTAGATTTTCCCGGGTTGTGTTTAAATAGCCAGGGTGTATACGCCCTCTTGTGGCAAACATTGGCAGCAGAGGAAAATAACCCTTTTCCAAACTCAACCAAACAAACTCAATCAAACAAAACAACCAACCAATCTGTTCAACAAATAAACCAATCAAAACCAGATATCTCAACTGTTTTTAGCCATTTGTCTTTCTGGATATAAAGGGAGGGGCCATTTTTGTAATATGGTGCTCCATTGGGGTACCAAAAACTATAACTGTTGAGATGGCATTTTGTGTGCTTGAATTTGGCCTGTTAGAGAATTTATAGCTGACTAAACAATCTATCTACGATCGCTACGATAAATTTGAAACAACGGCATAGTTTGTATTATTTAGATTTTTCGAACCGTTTTCCTCATCTTTATTCTTATATACACAACGTTTCGGCTGATGTGCTCTCCGGCCTTCTTTATGTGTTTCCTGTCGAACTCTGGAGATTTCGTATCGTAATCAAGAGCCTTCATGGCATTTTGAACTGAACACCTTATTTAGTCATCTGAAACACTTAAAGAAGGTCGGAGGACATATCGTCCGAAACGTTGTGTATGTAATAATAAAAAATGTGGAAAATAGTAAAAAAATCTAAATAATGTGGAGATTTGGTATCTCTCTGTCTGTAACCGAAAGTACGTCACGGTTTACATCACAATATCCCTCGGAATTCCGTAAGTTTATCAATAAGTATTTGATTTATAGTTAAAATCATTAATACATAGAATAAATCTTATTTATTAACGACGTCTCTATAAAAATCTGAGTAAAATTTGCCTCAAAATAGCCCATGTTATTAATGCGTTTAAAATCCTGCAATATGCCTTATATATCACTAAGAAATGAAGGTTTACATAATATATGGCGTGGTAAACTTGCATACTGGTTTTAACAAAAATGGGTTTGATTAATGATTACATTTATTGATCTCTAATATTATTGTTTTATCCTCTAATGTATTAAAATCAATCCTAT
>CM042145.1:48390588-48405588 GCA_023376005.1 Doryteuthis pealeii | reverse complement strand
TATATTATATGTTAAAAAAAATGGTAAAATGAATGGATGGATGAAATAAAAATGAATGAAATGAGGGGGATAAATGAAAGATCCTTTCCAAGGGACCCCTCTCAAAAGTATTAACACACTTTTTGAGAGTGGGGTCCCTGATAGAAAATTTTTCTCATCTATTATTAGACTCCTTTGAAGCATCAAGTTTATATAATTATTCTATAAGTTATTAGAGAAGATAAAACCCGTCTCTTACCTTTGTAATATCTGTTGAAATGGGTTTGAATGTATATCTATCTCTCTCCTCTCTCTCTCTCTCTCTCTCTCTCTCTCTCTCTCTCTATGTATATATATATATATATATGTTATATATTATATAATATATATATATATATATATATATATATATAATCTTGTCTGGTTAACTTCCGGTGAATATTGTTACATTGTAACTATCTTGAATTCAAAATAAAAACGGTCAAATAGAAGAATTTATTTACTTTTTTATCCGTTGTAAAATAAATATATTAAATTAATTAGATAGATCAGTAAATAAATAAAAAGATTATCTTTAATTAATTATTAGAAAGATTGATGAATATATATATATTATATATATATATATATATATATAATATATATAATGTAAAAAATCTAGCTATTCAGCCGACAGTATATATATATATATATATATATATATATATATATATATATATATATATATATAACCGTACCCCGCAAAACTCATCATAGCGAGTTTTAATTTTATCAGAGCAATACAATTAGAATTCTTTAATAGAAGTCCAATTTGTAATTGAATGGTTATTTTATGGATGACTGCGACTGTGCTGAATATAATTTTTCAGAATGACGGAAATATCTATGAAAGTCTAATTAGAATAATTCAGTCCTTCCTAAATAGAAGCATCAATATCATTAAGGACAGCTGTAAGAACAGAAACCCAACTGATTTACAATTCGTCTAGTGATAACTAAATGCACGGGTCTATGTAAATATCAAACTGCGAATGTAAAAATCTATGAAAAAAATCATATGATTGGTTCAGTTTGACCTGAATATTTGAAGCACTGAATAATGCTTCTATTTATTGATATTTTTTTATCAATAAAAAAAATCGGTTAATTTATAAATAAATCACTGTATTTATATTTTATTAACTATATTCTATTTTCTATGTGGGGTTATTATTGCCTTTCGCCATTATCCATGTTCAAACGTTGCATAATCCCACAGGGACATGCGTAATGGCACTTGCAGCTACTGCGCATGTCTTTTCTTGTTTCCATGCCAAAATGGCTTCGGTGAAACATGCAACATGCAATTTGCCGGTCTGCTATTTCATATTGTTATGCTCTTACGAATGAGCAGGTTGTGCATATCTCTCAATGTATACGCGACGGAGAAGGAGAAGGAGAAAGGGGTTGTATCTATTATATAGGAGAAATTTGTGGATTATGAAATTTAGGTGTCACGTGGGACTCTTTGTCGATTTATGCTAATATACTAAAAAAAATCTGTCTCAATGTAGATTGTCGTCATCGTGCAGATTTTTAACACACACACACACACACACACACACACACACACACACATATATATATATATATATATATATATATTCCCAGGGTGAAGATGTACATATTAAAGTTAACATGAGGCGCGTATGTCTGCCGTGTTTTTTTTAGTTTTGTTTTTGTTTAGCGTCACCATAAAATATTCTTATTTATATAAATCGTTATGTACATTTACGTATGCATGTTTTTTGTATCAGTTTGTCGTCCATTTTTCATTACAGCAAAGAAGACAAGCGCCATTTTGGATTTATCCAACGAAGAAAAAAGTATTCAGTTGTACCTTGACTTACGAGTGCCTTAACTTACGAGTTTTCCGAGTTACGAGCTGCCCCTCGGTCGATTTTTTGCTTTGTGTTAAGAGCTAAAATTTGAGGTACGAGTGAGATTCAAATACGTTTATGTTGATAAATTCATTAAAAATATTAAAGTTTCCAAATTCATTACGCCCCCCCCCTAAAAATATCACTCATAAAAATAAACACTAAAGCACATTATTGTATCTAATTCATTACATTCTATTTTATTATGTTTTTTTTTAATACAAAACAGTGCTATTTATATATTAATACTCTTGTTCTTTAAAAGTATGGCCGTATCATCTTCCAACACGCACTGGTTAAAAATGAGACCGTCCAAATCGACCAAGATGAAATGCAAAAATGCAAATCCTGATTATCTGGTGTTGCTTATCCGCCGAATTCTTGTCACTTATGAGTGTTGTTACCTCAGCTAAATAATGGACCATTTCGTTTTTATTATAAAGAAAGAAAGGGAAGAGAAAGGACATGCTATACAGAAAAATATAATAGAAAGAAAGAAAGAATGATAGTAGGGAAAGGTAAAGAGATGGAGTGAGCGTGGGGAAGATAGAAAGAAAGGGGAAAAAAGGTAATGCTACACAAAAAATAATAAAAAAGAAAGAAAGAAAGAAAGAAAGAAAAAAAGAAAGAGAGTGTGGAGAGTGGATGACCTCGCGGAAGCGATGACGCTATTATGTTTCAATCGAACATAATATAAAGGAAAAGAAGAAAAGAAAGAAAAAGCCTGTGACCCCCCACCTCTGTTCTTGGCTAATATGTACTCAGACGTACCGATGCTAATAAACTAAACACAAAACCTATAAATGGTTGAAGAGTTTAGGCCTAAAAGCAGACACCGAGGCATTTATGACCACTATGCAAGTCGATGCGCCAGGAATCACCAAGCAAAAATAATAAAAAATAGTGGAGACCCAATATGTAGATTATGTCAAAAGCACTATTGAGCCTTTCGTGTGTGGTTGTCCAATCCTGACACCAAAGGAATACAAGAAAGGACATGATAAGGATTGGCCAATACTATTGTACACCACTTGCAGTAAACATAGTATAACCATCACTGTAAACTAGAAATAGGAGACGATAAAGCCATTTTTCTTTTGTTTGCTTAATGGCAAATCAACTTTCGTGTTTTATTTAAGGTAATCTTGAACTTTAAGTGACTAAATTCCTTCCATGAAATTGTACTTGCGCATTATTTGAAATGAAATTAATTGTTATTAAAAAGACATTTTATGATACTTTGGAGTTAAAAACCTGCATTAAAATGGATTTGAAAAGCGTCATGTTTTCTCCATGAAAATTACGTTGAATCAAAGATGGCTGCCATTATTTACAGGCTTCTTCTAGGAAAAAGAACAAAGGGACTTAACTTTCATTGCTTTGAGAGTTAAGTCCTTTTAAGACTTAAATTAAGTTCATTACAACAAATGCGCAAGTACAATTTTATGGTAGGAATTTAGTCACTTAAAGTTCAAGATTACCTTATTTAATGCCAAAGTCATCCTTGTAGAAGAATGTTAGTGGTACTATATAACCCATAGTTGTTAAGGATTTGAAGGTTCATACCTTTCCCAATATATTAGTCCGAAAGCAAACTTATTATATACCCAATTCTTCTGCTGGGTAGATATATGGTGAGAGTTCGTTTTTATTAAGATTATGAGAACATCCGTGGTTATACTCTCATGAATCTTTTCTTTTACTTGCTGGAGTAGCTGGCTGGTACCTTACTTACTTCTGTTCATATGTTCTGTAATCTGTAGCTGTCTTCATTTCTTCTTCTAACTTCTGTAACATAAAGGGGGGGGGGCATGAGTGTAAAATGATATGTAAATTAAAACGGAAGAGTTTTTAGCAAGAATTACGTGCTAGATGAGAATGGAAATGTTTAATGATGAATCATCAATGCCACCTAGTATGTTTTGATTGGACGAGCGATGTGACGTGGCGAAGTGAGAGTGAGAGGAGGAGTGAGAAGTGAGAGTGTTAATGGAGTTTGGACTTATGCGTCAAGAGTGAGACATGGGCTCTTGTTCTATGGCAGTTTTGGCTTTGGGGAAAATAAAAATCTCCTGAGAAAAAGAAGTGGCCTTGTTTTATTACTAAAATCTCTAAATATACCAAAGCAAGGTGTCCCCTCAGCACCCCAAGCTGGTGTCCAGACTTCAGACATCCAGTAATTGTCAGCCAACTCCTGCATCATCACGGCAACGAAGATTCGAGCCTCTCCGATGTAGTACCGGTCCAGAGACAAGGATACAATTAAATAATTTCTGAGTTCCATAACGTAACAAGCGTTGACACGTCATATCTCCATTCCAAATAGAGTACGTAACGTAACATTTCTTCTATTGTTGACTGGTCTGGTTACTGAATATGCTGGTTCGCAAAGGCCGCCATTAATTCACAGAGACAAACCAAGGCATGTATTTTGTGATCACATTTTTTTATTAAGTCAGAACCAGAACTCTCTAGCTAGGATTCTCTACCGCATGCGTGAAGTAAAACTGGTACGTGCTTACATTACAACATCTCAGGCTTAACTAACTAAGCTAACTAAACCTTCTTTCCCACAGTGTGTGTAACCAGAAAGAAGTTTACGCCAAAGTTTATTTCGCGTCAATCATCTAACCGTCTCCAATTTTGAATTTCAACGACTTTGAATTCAAAATCTATCTCTACACTAACCGTCTAAAAAACGATGGTAGTTATCAATATACAACAAACTTAATAGTGCGATTGGAGTTCGAACTGGTTTACTATGATGTTGCAGTCCAACACGTTTACCACTACCTCTATTATTTCGGACTTTATCGTTCATACTGACTGACATATAGAATCTAATATTCTAGTTCCAGTATTGGAGTTTTGGGGAATGTGGAGCGCCCCTTCATCACCATTACACCCTGTTCCACTCTGACCCAAAGTGGTAGTACATGTTAGGGTCCCATCTATGGGTTAAATTGAAAAACATGAGTTTATAAAAATGAGTATCTATTAAGAATGAATTTATTTCAAAACTTTACCAGCATTAACTGACCCACTGAGGTTGATATGCCCTATAACAAAACAAACCAAACCAAACTAATAGTCCAAAAAGCAAAAAGGTTGTTATATACCCCTTTACTCATGTATATAATCGGTGTGTGTGTGTGTGTGTGTGTGTGTGTGTGTGTGAGAGAGAGAGAGAGAGAGAGAGAGAGAGAGAGAGAGAGAGAGAGAGAGAGATAAGATGATGATAAGGGTTCTTACTTGTTTTTTTCTTGTCTAATCTGTCGGTCGCCATGTTATTCAGGGCTGATTCTTTGGGTTACTTTCTTTTTTTTTTGTTTGGGTTGGTCATCTCTTGTTTTAATGAATTAACAAGTCTTTGTTGTTTTCTTTTTGTCTTTTATTGAACCACCCTAGTCCACATCTCTCTGGTCGCCACTAATCTAAAACTTAAACTTAAAATTGTCACTCGCTTCCAATCGCGCACTTCCGGAAGGTCAAGCGGAGGTTACCACATTGTCAATCATCGGCAACGGTGATTTTCCACTTAACTCCTTCGATTTTGAATTTAACGAACTCTGTTTAAAATTTATCTAACTACAGTACTTACATAATTCATTGGCTATCCAGGAATTATGCGACAGGGTAACCTATGGAACCCTAAAGGAGAGTGGATCTGGGAAGAATGGCGATGAAGGGGTACTCCACACTCCCCAGATTGAAAATCGGGACCAGCCGATTAATCTGAGGGGAAGGCTCTTCGACTACCCATCTAGCTAAGTAAGGGCCAAAGTGGAGTGTTGCATGTTATAGACTGCTCAGCTACCAGAATATGACAAAATAAGTAAATATAATGATTTTGAAACTGATAAAAATGAGGCGACTGAGGCGTGTGGAGTACCCCTTCATTGCCATTACTCCCAGGTTCACTCTGACCCAAAATTGTTGTACCTGTTAGGTCTCATATGGGTTAAATAGAAAAAATGGGTTTAAAAAATTGAGTTTGAAAAAAAAATTGAATTCCATCACGAATACACAAAACCCACCCCCACCCACCCACACCGCACAAGCAGAATGTGATACAAGGTCAATTACTTAACCCGATTTTAACAGGTTTGAATTCAATTTCCCTTCTCCTAAACTGGTGGCCATTGTGTTGTAGAGAAAAAACGATAACCCTCTGGAATAGAATGGACTATTCTGTTTTCAATATAAACATTGGTGGTGTTAGTCTCGGTGGCCCATCTTTCCTAGTAAGACTAACTTGTGTTATATTACTGTTCACCCATTCTTCTACCTCTTATCAAAATAAACCCTTTTTTTCATTGTAAGTTACGTTTCGAGTTATTATTTAAATAACCAACCCCAGTAGCATTAAAATACCTGCCAAGGTTAAAAATCCTAGTCTGCGCTATTATTTACCCATATATGGAAGGAGAATAGGTGGATTCATCTCTTTCCAAAAGGTATTATCGCTATGTGAAATGCTAACAGCCTCGTACATGATTTGATCTCGGGTTGACGAGTTATTTTCATATGCCTATAACCATTATACCACACGCCTATATATACATATTCAAATGTTTATCTATATGAGGAAGTTTGTTGGTTTGTCAGCTATAGACATGAATATGGTAGCAGATAGACTATCATTATCAATACCAATATGGGTAAATTTTCTTGAGAAAATTATTGATTTTATTAATATTTACCTTCGAATTCTCCAGGGGTCAGTAAAATTAATTCATTAGATTTTGTTTGAGGACCATTTAAAAGTAAATTCTCGTTTCGTCACAGAAATCCAAAGATAAATATTACATAAAATGATTTTTAGAAATAAAACATTCAAAATAATTTTTTAAACTAAAAAAAAACGAAGATTAATATTAATTCAATCATTATTAAAGATTTATTTATTCAAATATTTTATGTAGGATAAATATTTATTTCAAATGTTGTTTGTTTTCATAATATAAAGTCAACGTTCCGTTTCCTTATCATATTTAAACTGATTTGTTTAAACTTTTACGCAAGAAGACTTTTTAAAAATCTTTTAAAAATTAATTTGATTTTTTAAATTAACCATTCCTATAAAATTAAAAAGTAAAGTTCGGACAGTGGCCTATTACAGCGAGGGAGTCCACTCTCTTTTCTCTAGCGCTAGACAAGTGATACTGTTTTTGCGTCTGAGTAGACTACACCTATAATCAGCTCCGCACTTTACCGCACAGATCAAAACTGTGATACTCATGCGCTGAGTTGGCGAGGACCAGTATCGATGCCAGAACATTGTGGTTCCAAGAAAGATGCTCTACCGACTGAGAAAGATTCAATGAAAACGCATATTTTTGATAATTTATTTATTAAATTGATAAAAACATGATTCTGTTTTTTTTTTTTTCAAGTTAAAAATTAAAATGATAGACATAAAAAAAATATTTTGTTTTATCTAGTTATACATGTTCATTTCAAATATATACACAAAATATTTTATTTCTTGTTGTTGTTATTCGTCGTTGGAATCTATCCGTCCACTAGAAACGATGGCGTAGTGTCCAAAGAACGTCGAACCACATTGCCTGGGCGGGTTGATATTGAGGATGAGCTGCCGCTAAGCAGCAGGTCCCCTTTTCCACGTTGCTATTGTGGTCTAAAGAAATTATTATTTTATTTAAAAATGTTACGAAAAAGATGTTGGTGTTTTTTTCGGGTTGGTTGTGCTGGAACAGATTAATGGCATTTCAGTTTATTCTAATGGGGAAAATTAATTTGATATACGAGAAAATTGACTTACGAACTGAATGAATTAAACTCATAAGTCAAGGGATTAGTTTGGTTTGGTTTGGTTTGTTTTACGGCATATCAACCTCAGTGGGTCATTTAATGCCGATAAAGTTTTGAAATAAATCAATTCTTAATGGATTATACAATTTTTTTTATAAATACATTTTTCCATTTAACCCATAGATGAGACCCTAACAGGTACTACCACTCCGGGTCAGAGTGGACCAGGGAGCAATGGTGATGAAGTGGTGCTCCACATTCCCCAAACCTCCACAACTGGAACCTCACCATCAGATAGAGTTTAACGTCATTCCCAGGACATGTAAACCCGCAGCCACCGCCTTCTAGCACCCATATGATAAAAAGGGGTTGGGGCTTGCCATAATGGCAATAGGGTTGGGAAATCATATAGGTGCTAGGGCTTGACGTGACCAGCCGATTGATCGGAGGGGCCTCTCCGACCGCCCGTCTAGCCCAAGATAGGGCCAAAGTGGAGTATTGCAAGTCATGAACTGCTCATCCACCTGGGTTCTATCCTTAAGCATCATGGGTCGCCACCCACGGCCAACAGGTGGCCCCATTGGGGGAGTCTTACCCCTCTGCAGAGGTGCAGTCGGTGCATTCTAATGCCCCAGGCGACAGGGCAGGTCAAGGGATTAGTATATATGTACTGTATATGGTGATGAGAGAGAACATGGAGGTGTGGATTCGCACTTTCTCAATAGCAGTTGTGAGATGTGAATACTTGTCGCCCAGCTCAGAATTCGAACTCAATTCGCCAATTCCCTTCTGGGGAAACGTTCACGGGCATTAATATACCTTATATATCTTATAGCTATATATTAATACTCGTTCATTAATCTTCCGACCGTTATCATCTTGCAAACACCCTCTGGTTAAAAATGAGACCGTCCAAATAGTCGAAGATGTAGTGCAAAAATGTAAATGCTGATTATCTGGTGTCGCTTATTCGCTAAATGTTTATTTCTTATGAGTGTCCGTTTTTATTATAAAGAAAGAGAGAGAAGAAAAGGACATGCTCTACAAAAAATATAATAAGAAAGAAAGAAAGGGAGTATAAAAAGATAGATAGATAGATAGATAGATAGATGTGTGTGTGTGTGTGTGTGTGTGTGTGTGTGTGTGTGTGTGTGTGTGTGTGTGTGTGAGCGAGGGACAAAGAGAGGGGGGTGAAAGTGCAGAAGCTAATCTAATTGAACATAATGATCAAATGAGAGAGAGAGAGAGAGAGAGAGAGAGAGAGAGAGAGAGAGAGAGAGAGAGAGTTAAATCAAGATAATTATATTTTTTCCATATTGAACTATTTAGCAATAGCTCTTAAGTAAACATGTCAAACATAATAATTAAATTATCATACTGTGGTATATCCACAGGTCCTGCTAATTTGTAAATATTTTTTACTAAAACGTACTTCTCCGTAAACACCGCACGTTATTATGTAAATTTCACATGGTTTGTAATTCTCAGCCACAGAATATTTAATGACAGATCTCTGTTCAAACTCTGTATTAAATTATTATACTGTGATATATGCGCAGGTCCTGCTAGTGAAAATACGATACTTTAAAATTAAAAAAAAAAATTATCCGCAACACCTGGTGTGTGTGTGTGTGGGGGGGGTGATATTATCGTTGAGACTCGAAGAAGATCTTATCGCCATTATTTTTTTAAAAGCGGGATTGAAATTTAGAAAAACGGGGGGGGGGTACTTTTATTATAAATTTCTTTTCAATATCTGACAAGTGTTATCAGTTTGATGACAGTTCTTCTATATTTTCGGTTGTCTTTGCTTTCAATGAAATAAAGTCATTAACTCACGTAGAAAAAGGCAACATGTGTAGAAAACACAGTGAGGATCGAATTCACTACAGTAGCCCTGCGAGAAGGGTTTGTTAATCACTCACTATACCAGGGAGAACGTACCTACGTATTTATGTAGATTAAGGACCGGGTTAGTTCAGTCGGTAGAGCGTCCGGCTAGAAACCACAAGGTTCCTAGTTCGATATCGGCCCTCGCCAACTCAGCGTATGTGTAGCACAGAACGGTAAAGTAAGTAGCTGATGGTAGGCGTGGCGCTCCACCTCAGACGCAAAAACAATCTCCTTGGTCTAGCGCTGGTGAAAAGGGGATAGACTCCCTCGCTGATTGGCTGATGCCGACTTTAGGCCACCCCGACGACTTTACTTACTTTTTACTTAGATTAGTCTGGTGTGTGTGTGTGTGTGTGTGTGAGAGAGAGAGAGAGAGAGAGAGAGGGGGGAGAGAGATAGAGAGAGAGTCATGGATATCGATGCTGCCAGCACTCCATGACGATGACGATGACGATGATGATGAGGAGGAGGGGGAGGGGGAGGAGGATAATGGTTTCCTCTTATACGTTTTCAGTATGCATGACGCGATTTTTTTTATCCGTTTCATATCAGTTTGTTTTTATTTTTGTTTTTTTGCCTCCTGATTTTTTTGGCGGGTACATTACACTGTTTGTCCCGAGTCAAGTAACTCCAGAATTTTCAACCGCCATATTGCAAGAGCTTAATATCCAAAATGCAAATATTGCATGATTTTTCACCGGAAATAGTTTAACCTCGTTTGTCTACAACGTTACATCCTGCGCACGCGCACCAGAGAGAGAGAGAGGGGGGGGGGCGAATAGAGATGGTTTTTATCTCGACCAATACACTCATCAGGCATCGTTTTTCCATCTTTCATATCTCCGTTTCCTTCCTTCCTTTTTCCCTTCCAAAAATTCCCTTCTCTCTCTCTTCTCGATTTTCGCCATTATTTCCGCTGCTTCGTCAGTGCTAGCTCTTCGCCAGGACAGCCGCCCATATACCTGGCGTGCAAAAGGCAGACCAGCTGGCAACAAGCAAGTGGAGTCTATGTGTATCGCTGCCGCCGTAGAGCCAGATGAGAGAACACTTATTCATTGCTTCGACTGTGGCGGGGGTGGAAGAGACAATACGATAAGCCGAAGAAAAACACATAGATGAAAGGAAATGGCATAAAACCGGAAGGAGAAAGCAGACTGAAGATGATCGGAAACAAACAAGTATTTAAAAAATATTGTAAAATAAAGGAGAGTAAGTGATACGTACGGGAAAGGAGAAGGAAATGATCACCGGGAAGGGTAATACAAGACGGGGATGGTAAAGAAAAGGGACATGGAAAAAGAAAGTAACAGGAAGTGGTTCTGTTTTGTAGATATTTACAACATTCAGCTTAGTTTGACACAAGGTCATTTCATGTGTAAAGCACTCAATGAGAATCGAATTCACTTCATTCAGTTTGCTATAACCATTACGCTACAGCGAGGCACGCGTAGTGTGGAGAGAGTTGATGATTTCCTTTTATAAGGTTTCATCGTTATCTTTGTAGGAAATAGACACAGGTTGTGAGTGATAAGCATTCTGCCATTCCTGTTGGTTTGAGTGGTTCTGTCGATGAGGAGGCATAAAAGTCGAAGTGGTTCCTCTCGGGGCGAAATGACTGTTTTCTACCGAGAGAACCTGTTGTCCTTGTGAATCTGACGACAACGCTTGCGACCAGTGACGACTTGAAGACCTGAAAGATATTTTTTAATCCCTCATCAAGTACCACTACTGTTTTCTGCAAGGATGAATATGACATTAAAATAAGAAATAATGGGGTTTGTGACTATTTTCTTTACTATTGCTCTACACCGAGGTGACATTGGCTTCTCATCATGCTGTAATGGTTAACAAGCTAGCCTCGCAGACCTACTGAATAGCGAATTAGAGCCTTACTATTAAGACAACGCTGAAGAAATGTACCATCACACCTTCTAGCGTGGAAGATCTGGCCTCCAGCAGACAGGGTTGGCGAGACGCCTGCCGCACAGCAACTAAGGAGCTCAATAACGAGATAAACAGGACTGCTGAGCAACAACGTCTTCGTCGTCATGAACAACCAAATGTAGATGGGAATTTCCCCTGCAATGTGTGTGACCTCATCTGCAAGTCCAGAATTGGACTAATGAGCCACCATAGGGTCCACAACTGAAAATATGGAGTGACGTCATCGTCGTCTGCAACGGATTTCCAAAAGAAGAGAAGAAGAAGAAGAAGTATGCCTCGTATTTATGATCTTGTGTCACATCCTGCCAGTGGTGAACGGGTTAGATAAATATCCAGAGAAGTGACACTATATTTTCAAAGCTTGAAATAATCAGGCACAAGGTCACATATTAACCACCGACTAGGAAACAATGTTCCGGGTTCGATACCAGCCCTCGTCAACTCAGCGTATGAGTAGCAAAGGGACCTGTGCGGTAAAGTGAGGAGATGATGAAAGGTGTGGTGCTTCACCTCAGACGCCAAGACGATATCCTTGGTCTAGCGCAGTGAAAAGGGGATAGACTCCCTCGCTGTCTGGTCGATAGCGACCTTAGGCTGCCCGGACGACTTTCTTTACTTATACCAATGAAAATGTGAGTGGAGTTAAGTAACAATACCAACCCGAGTAGTGTCAGCTTGTCTATAGAAGCTGCAGAGTTGCGCTTCCCTCTATTTTCTTCTGATATGTATTGAAAACCAAATTTATATTTGTAAAATATATTTGATATAGTCCGACAAGAAATACCCGAAGAAGGCGGGAGGGTATATCGGCCGAAACGTTGTACAAATAACAATGAAGATGGGGACGATAGTCCGAACAACGCTAATAATACTAATCTTCAAGACTCATCTCAAACATTCAGAGAAATAATATTTGATATTATTATCAATAATCCTCAGCCACCACCTTCTAGCACATATATGATAAAAAAGAGTTGGGGGTTTGCAATAAGGAAAATAGGGTCGGGACAATCATATTGATACTAGGGCTTGGCGTGACCAGCCGATTGATCGGGGGGGGGGCGGATCTCCGACTGTCCGTCTAGCCAAAGTAAGGGCCAAAGTGGAGTGATACATGATCCAACCTAGGAAATCATTTTGAATAGTTCTTCGACTCCTGTTTGATCAACAGTCAAACTACTAAAAATGATTTCCCAGGTCGGGCCATTACTATGCGCGGATACACAGTGGAACGCCGGAGGATACAGCGGTCGAAACGTTGTGTTTATACATACCACAATAAAGATGAGGAGAACAGTCCGAAACATCAGAACAAGACATTGTTTAATATGAAAGCAATTATCAATAGAACCGTACACCCGGCAACAAGACCCAATAACTTTTTCAAGAAGAATTATTGAGAAGAGAAAGAACAAAATAAAACTGAACGAAAATGCACTCACTCCCTCTCTCTATCTTTCCCTTACTTTCTTTCTTTCTTATTATATTTTCTGTGTAGGATGTCCTTTTTCTTACCTTCCTTTCTTTATTATAAAAACGGTTAAAAATGAGACCGTCCAAATCGTCCAAGATGAAATGCAAAAATTTAAATCCTGATTATTTGCTGTTGCTAATACACCGAATTCTTATTTCTTATGAGCGTCATCACCTCAGCTAAATAATGGACCATTCTGTTTTTATTATAAAGGACATGCAACACAGAAAGGTATAATGAGAGAGAGAGAGAGAGAGAGAGAGAGAGAGAGAGAGAGAGAGAGAGAGAGAGAGAGAGAGAGGGAGAGAAGGGGAACGATATAGAGGGGGGATGAGCTTGCGGAAGCGATAATGCTAATCTGTTTAAATCGAACATAATGAAAAGAAAAAAAGAAAGAAAAAAAGTGAGAGAGTTAAAGGAAGATTATTATACTTTTTACATATTGAACTAGTTTGTAATAGCTCTTAAGTAAACATATCAAACATTGTAATAATTAGATTATCATACTGTGGTATATCCAAAGGTCCTGCTCGTTTATTTTAATCTATAACATTACTCCATAAAATTCTTGCATGATTTTGAATGAGAATTTTTCTAATTTTTTAATTTTTTGTTGAGGCTAATCATAATGCACATCATGAAAATAAATAAATAAAGAGTTAGAGAGATTTAAATCAGGGTTATTATACTTTTTACACATTGAACTATATAGCAATAGCTCTTAAGTAAATATATCAAACATTGTAATGATTAAATTATTATTATACTGTGGTATATCCACAGGTCCTGCTAGTAATCATAATTTCAACAACAAAAAAAAAGAAGAGTTCCCTTTATACCTTTTCTAAAAACACTGGCAGTCACATTCCTTTTCGGTCTTTAATAAATAATGATGGATGTTGAGAAGGTGAAACAAGATGTTTATAGTCCACTCTTCTCTTGCTGAGCTGATAAAACGAGTTCTCTCCCTTTGCCATTCAACGTTGAATCGAAGAACTCAGGTTCAAGATGTGATATTTCTTTAACTTATTTTTGCTTTCGCTACCAATTAGTTGGAGCTCTGAACTCGGATGACCTGAAACCAACAAAAACACGCATCGCCCGATTTATCATTATTGTATTGTCATATTTTCTATTATTCTTTTTTTCTTTTCTTTTTTAGCAATGTCTGAAAATTTATCCCTTTTTCATATCCTTTCTTATGAATCTTTTCCTTCGTCCATATTTATATATTTCATAAAAGCAGACGACTTTTTTATCTTAAGTTTTTTTAACATTTTTTATACGTTTTTTCTTGTAACTTTTCTGATTACAATACCAGAATACTCATCTACAGATTGAACATACAGTTTATTCTTTTTAAGATGTTCCATCGTGGTGTAATGGTTAGCGTTCTAGTCTCACAGATCCGTAACTACTAAAAAACGAGTTCGATCCTTACTGAATGACCCATACTTGCGACGTTGTGTTACATCCTACCCGTGGCGAACGGGTTGGGTAAACAGGCGTCCCATCGTGGTGTAATGGTTAGCAAGCTAGTCACATAAATTCATCACTACTAAAAAGCGAGTTCGATTCTCGCTGGATGACCCATACTTGCGATCTTCTGTCACATCCCACCCGTGGTGAATGGATTGGGTAAATAACTAAAGTTTATACTATCATCTTTAATTTTCCCCCGTTAATATCAAAATTTCACGCATTATATATGAAAATAATTCTAAGACTATCTTCTATTAATGAGAAGTTGCTCTTTTTTAGCTTATTTTATAATTTTTAAAGGTATTGCGTCAAATTTGCTCGCTTCCACGGGTCGGAGAAGAAATAAACAACTTCCTATTTGTCGTTTAAGGTGTCTTCTAATTGAGTGAACTTCAAGAATATTAATACAGATTGGTCACTTTGATTTTGCAAAACAAAGTAACGTGTAAAACTTTGTCTTGAAAAAAAAATCATAATTCACATTTTCGCCTGTTCGAAGCAGAATACCAGTTTAACTCACTGTAAAAATTCACT
>CM042145.1:48365588-48388088 GCA_023376005.1 Doryteuthis pealeii | reverse complement strand
GAAAATCGTATTTGGCCTTCAATCTCATTCCTTTCGCATCATCATAAAATAACAGCAGTGGAAACGGCACAACCATCACCCCCATCGTTTTTTCTTTTTCTGAGGGGTTGGGGGTTCAAATCTTTACCCCCATTTCATTTTCTCATTAACTGGCTCTCACCATTACTCGCCTTCGTCGTCTTCATCTAGTGTCTCTTTCCTCCTGCAAATCCCCCACCCCCGGCTGACCCCCCCACACATTCGCGTTCACACATCTTACCGAACGGTGACGGCCGTCAGCTGGCCAGGCTATTGCCCGACCGTTGCACTAATGTCAACATGTAAGGCCATCATTTTCAACTGGCTAGACCCCTTCATGCATATCGCGTAGTCACGCACACAGCCGACAGATGTCTCCACTGTGGTTGGCAGCATCTGTTTTTTCGGGCTTTTAATAAGAATTCTCTCAACTGATTGGAAATCGACGAAGACTATTTTCGGAAAGGCACCGAACAGACGTTGGAAATCTCTCTCTCTCTCTCTCTCTCTCTCTCTCTCTCTCTCTCTCTCTCTCTCTCTCTGTGTGTGTGTGTGTCCTGTATGATGCACAAGGGACAAAAAGAATAAATTATACGTAATAGAATTAGATGAACGGTAGTTAGGTTAACAAAATCGAACATGTCAATGGTTTGTGTAGTGATAGTCCTCACTGCTTCGGCCTTGTATCATACTCGGGTAAACTTAGAAAATATGATAAACTAGTGGTCAAGCTAATCAGCCAAGTACACACAAAAATCTACATGAAACGCAATTATTATTATTATTATTATTATATTATTATTATTATTATTAATTTTTCACACCCGCCGTAGCTGATGGTTCACTGGAGGCTGAGTGACAACAAGTCTCCTCAGGTCTCCAGGACTCTTCTGAGTATTCTAGCCGATCCCAACAATTCTGTATTTTGGATGCTCTCGGTTCTTCCTTTGGTTTCTAGTTCACCCAAATTCTTTCCCAGAGCTTTGGAGATTCTTCCAAGGGTACCAATTACAATTGGTATAACCTTCACCTTCATGTTCCACAGCTTCCTCAGTTCTCTGGCGAGGTCTATATTGTACACTCCTTTTGAGTTTTTCACATCAGCCTCAGCTGATGGCCTTTCACTGGAGTATGAGTGACAACAAGTCTCCTCAGTTCTCCAGGACTCTGCTGAGTTTTCTGACAGATTGCAGCAGTGTAGTATTCTGGATGGTCTCGATTCTCCCTGTGAATTCCAGATTTTCCAAACTTTTTTCCAATCTGTTTCGGACCGTTCCAAGTGCACCAACTACAATTGGTATCACTTTAACTTTCATATTCCATAATTTTTTCAGTTCTCTGGCAAGGTCCATGTATTTGTCCATTTTTTCATTTTCCTTCAGCTTCACCTTGTGATCTGCTGGAACTGCAAAATCCACCAGTTGACAAGTTCTTTCTTTTTTGTTAATCAACACTAGGTCTAGTCTTCTTGCTGGGATAAGGTGTTTCGTTTTTTTCTTAAAGTCCCAGATAATTCTATGCGTTTCGTTCTCAAGAACAGATTCTGGTTTATGCATATACCATTTTGTTGTATGGTCAAAATTTAATTTTTTGCATAATTCCCAGTAGATCACCTTTCCAACCCAGCCGTGCGTAGTTTTGTACTCCCGTTGTGCTAGTTTGCTACATTCCCATAGTACATAGTTTACAGTCTCATCTCTGTCACCGCATAGTCTACATTTACTATTTTGTTGGGTCTTGTCAATTTTTGCTTTGATATAGTTTGTCCTTATGGCATTATTCTGTGCAGCGATTATTAGTGATTCAGTTTCTCTTTTGAGGTTTCCTTTTCTTAACCATGTCCAGGTTTTTTTCGTATGCAACCTCTCCGATTTGTCGTTTGAAGTGTCCATATAATTGTTTTTCTTCCCATTTTTGTTTTCTAGTCTTTGTTGTTTTTCTGTTTGTCCATCTGTCACATCTGCTTTTGTTGGCTGCCATAAGTAATCTGTCTTTGCTATTTTTTGTGTATTCTTCGAGTTGTTGGATTGTGGCCTCTACGCAGTCCTCTATGTTAGCAAGACCTCTCCCCCTTCCTTTCTTGATACATATAGTCTATCTCTATCGTCTCTCGGGTGTAGAGCCTTGTGCATGGTCATTAATTTTCTAGTCCTTTGGTCTATCTATCTTAGTTCTTCTTTTGTCTATTTTAAAAATGGTTCAGAGTATCTTATAATGGGGACAGCCCAGGTATTAATTCCTTTGATCAGATTTCTGCTGTTGAGTTTGGTTTCTAGGAGTTTTCTTGTTCTCTTGAGGTATTATTATTATTATTATTATTATTATTATTATTATTATTATTTACATATTAATAATAGTATTGCTTAATCGTACGGCCGTTATCATCTTGCAACACCCTCTGGTTAAAAGTGAGACCGTCCAAATCGTCCAAGGTAAAATGCAAAAATGTAAATCCTGATTATCTGGTGTTGCTTATCCGCCGAATACTTATTTCTTATTAGTGTCGTCAACTCAGCTAAATAATGGACCATTATGTTTTTATCATAAAGAAAGAAAGGGAAGAAAAAGGACCTACCACACAGAAAAATGTAATAAAAAGAAAAGAAAGAATAAAGACAAAAAGAGACTTAGGGAGAGATAGAGTGAGAGGTGAGCGTTCGGAAGCGATGATGCTAACCTTTTTTCAATCGAACATAATGTAAAGTGAAAAAGAAGAAAGGAAAGCAAAAAGAATGACTGATTAAAATCAAGATCATTTGTAAGTGAACATATCAAACTTTGTAGGAATTAAATTCACAGGTCCTGCTAGTCTATATATTAATACTCGTGTTGCTTAATTGTACGACCGTTATCATCTTGCAACTCTCTCTGGTTAAAAATGAGACCGTCCATATCATCCAAGATGAAATGCAAAAATGTAAATCTTGATAATCTGGTGTTGCTTATCCGCCGAATTCTTATTTCTTATGAGTTTGGGCACGTTAGTAGGTATTTTTGATTGTGCAAATTGGAAAGAATTAAATCCTGTCGTGTGAAAAGAACGAATTGACAATTCCCATAACAAAAAATCCCAATATAAACGGGAATCTACTTGGGATTTTGGCGAAACACAATTTCTGTATAACCCCCACCACCCCCGCGCACACCTTTGTCTTTGTGCCATACTAAGTGTTTTAAGGGAAGATATTTCCCTTACAAGATAACTGGACTCGTTCAACGGAACACATAAAGATACGAATATGCGAGGTTATTCCTAGTTGAGTTTCCTCAGTACTATTTATTAGTCGAGTTACTGCTAATCGATTAGCTAGTCATACTGTTGGAGAACTGCGCGTTGACTTTAATATCTATATTCTTGTACAAAAAGTAATAAACGTTTTCCGGATTTTAAATGTTGTTAATTGATTAATTTAGTCACAACACTAAGCTGAGTTTTAATCAATAATGCTTATGGTACAAGGCCACAACTGGGGAGATCCCAACGAAAATGCTGATTGCGAAAAGTCATGGCAAACTTAGTTGGTTCGCTACAGATAGGATGTGACACAAGGTCGCAAGCATGGTGCATCGAGCGAAGATCGAACTCGATTTTAAGTAGCAATGGGTCTGTGAGACTAGCTAGCTAACCATTACACCACGACGGTGCACCACTTAGTAAACACTAAGAATACACTGGACTTTGCGTATGTGCATGTGTGTGTTAGTGCATTAGTATGTGTGCATGTGCCTTTATATGCTGGTTGGTTGGAGTTTACGGCATGTCAACTATTGTTGGGTTATTTTATTCCGAAGACGTTTTGTTTTATTCATTCTTGAAAGGTATTCAATTTGTTATCTATTTAAACTCAATTTTTTAAACAATATTTTAAACTCATTTTTTCTATTTAACCTATAGGACCCTAAAAGGTACGACCACTCCGGTTCAGAGTGGACTTAGGAGTAATGGTGATGAAGGGGGAATTCCATACTCCTCAGAGCACCAGAAGTGGAACTTCACCATCGGATAGAGTTTAACGTCATACTCAGGACAATAAAACCCTCAGCCAGCCCCTTCTAGCACATATATGATAAAAAGATTAGAGTCACAGGAAATGGACTTGTCGACCCAAGTTCAATTCCTGGACGATGCTGTTTGTATTTCGCATAGAGCTAATACCCTTGGGAAAGGTATGAATCTAATTCTCCCTCCAGCTATGGGTAAATAGCAGGGCAGACTGGGCTCTATAACCATGTCTAGGTAACCAGTCTAGGAGAAGGAAAACTCTGAATTAAAATCTGTTAAAAACTCCGCTTAAGAAATTGACCTTGTGTCGCATCCTGCTGGTGTGGAGGAGTTGGTAAATATATATATATGACAAAAAGGATTTGAGCTTGCCATGAGGGCAATAGGGTTGTGACAATCATATAGGTGCTAGGGCTTGACGTGGCCAGCCAATTGATCGGAGGGGGCCTCTCCGACCGCTCGTCTAGTCTAAGTAAGGGCCAAAGTGAAGTGTTGCATGTCATGAATTGCTCAGTCACCAGGGTTCCATCCTTAAGTATCACGGGTCGCCACACACGACCAAGAGGTGCCTCCGTGGCTGGGAGTCTTACTTCTCTGCAGAAAAGCAGTCAGTGTATTCTAAAGCCCCAACCGGCAGGGCTAGAACATAATGGACTTTGCATATATATATATGTATGTCTGTTAGTAGATGTGCATTAGGGTAGGTCAATTTTGGAACTGTAACATCTCCCATGTAGCGAAAGTGACACATTAACATAAAGCACACAATATATTCTTTTTCAAAACTTTGCCTTCATTTGAGAAAATAGATTTGAATCTTTTAAACTGTTATCTCTGTTTCAGCTTAATTATTAGGTAAAAAGCAGCATATCCGAAGTGTCGGTTGTGATGGGGGCATATTTTCAACTTGAATTCTAGTTATATTTTATTCTATTGAATTTTAGTTACAATATTTTATTTGTTTCATTTAGAATGACAGCCTTTTCTGTTTTAGATATTGAAATTGCTATATTTTCTAACCAATTTCTAGGTTAAATTTTGCGAAAACGAGAAGTTTTGGTGCATTTTAGTAGACGATCTTTAATGTTATTTCCTCAAACAATGGTGCAAGTAAGACATCGAGTTTTAGGTATCAGTATTTATTATACCAACACACAACTTTCACTGTTTGGAATAATTTCCTATTTTCTAAAAAGTGAAAAATCAACCTACCCTAGTGTGCATGTGCCTTTATGTGTGCGTGCGTGCGTGCGTGTGTATGTGTGTGTGTGTGTGTGTGTTTTATTATGCGCGTCCATGTAATAAGATGAACAAATAACCGAGAAGACTTACAGCTGTTCAGGTGACCTTTTTTGTTGTTGCAAGGAACCAATATAAAATATTTTCTATTTCACAACTTTTATTTCTTTTAATACTTTTTTCAATTCAATATTGCCGATCTATTTTAATATAATTTCTATATCTTTAATATTTTATGTTATTTTATTTTCTTTTTTCTTTTTTCTTTTTTCTTTTTTGTTGTTGGGATGAAGTCTTCCTGAAACTAAATTTATACATTGACATTTATGAAGCCGAAGTTTAGAATCGGTGCTAGGGTCTCATGCACCACCCAAATCTATAATAACCCCCACATACACTTATAATAGAGTGCCACCACTCAACTAGATGTCGATTTTCATGATGTAGTATCTTCTTCTTCTTCTTCTAATCTTATTATAATGGAGATTGTGTGTTTTTCTGTCTGTAACCGAAACTATATTACTAATCGAGTCACAATTCCCTTAGTTATTAACGTCATATTCTCCATGAATTTTTATTCATATTTAAACCTCATTAATTAATAAAATTGTTTTACATTATTAATATTGTTGACCATATCTACATACTAATTACATGCAAGTGTATTTATATATACAAAAAATGGCGTTTGCAGTGTGAATGGGAAGGTTAATTTGCATATTGATATAAAAAAAATGATTTTAATAAATGTGCTCAGTATTATTTATTTCTATTTGTTTGGTTTTATTTTAATGAATATGAACAAAAATCTCAAGGATAAATCTTAAAAGAAATCCATTAGCAATATTAACAGTAATTCTTTTCTTTAATTTAACTAAATAGTTAAATTATGAAAATTTAGCAATGAAAGACGGGAGTGAAGAAAAAGCAAGTTTTAGTTGTTCCCCCTCTGTTTCAAATCTTTTTATCAGCATCTTATTTAGTTTCATTAGCTTTTCTAAGTTAACATTATATTTTATTGCATTAAAACTTAAATACTTGCACCCGGAGGGTGCATATATTTGCTAATAATAATAATAATAATAATAATAATAATAATAATAATAATAATAATAATAGATTGGAAATCGGAGGAAGAACCGAGACCATCCAGACTACAGCATTGTTGAGATCGGCTGGAATACTTAGAAGAGTCCTGGAGACCTGAAGAGACTTGCTGTCACCCAGCCTCCAGTGAACCACCGGCTACGGCAGGTGTGAAAAACTCGAATGGAGTGAAATAATAATAATAATCTTATTATAATGAAGATTCGCTGTCTGTCAGTCTGTAACCGAAACTACTTCACTGCTAATGTCACAATACGTAACATGTCACAGTAAGTTTATCAATGAGTATTTAATTTGTAGTCAAAATCATTAATACATAAAATAAATGTTATTTATTAACAATGTCCCTATGAAAATCTGAGTTCGATTTGCCTCAAAACAGCCCATGTTATTAGGGTATTTATCCGGCTCCCATGTATGCGGGTGTGACACAAGGTCTTTTTAATGTGAGACCACCCACGAACTGAAGCTCATGGGATGGTGGGTGCAAAAAATGCGTAGATCCCGTCGGCATTCCCCCTCAAGCCCTGCTAATTTAAATCAATGGGGTAGGTGTTGCCTGGGGGGAAGGTCACCCAGTTAATTTGTCCAAGTGGCAGAAGCCACAGGACTCACAGGCCACGAAGGGCCCATGTTATTAATGAATTTAAAATCCTGTAAAATGTGTCTTATACATCACTAAGAAATAAAGGTTAACATGATATATGGTGTGATTAATTTGTATACAGGTTTTAACAAAACCGGGTTTAATAAATAATTACTTGGTGTTATTGATCTCTAATATTATTATTTTATTATCCAACGTATTAAAATCAATCCTATGTAGAATTTTATAAAGAAACCAATTAAAATAAGTGTAATCTTTTTATATACGTTCTTATTCAATTCCGTTAGCCTTTCTAATTTAATATATTTAATTATATTAAAACTTAAATACATACGCCCGGAGGCGTATATTTTTGCTAATTCATATAAAATATAATATGAACCCCCAGTTCAATTAGAATTAATAGAAAATGTATTAAATCCTCCTCTCCGGGGCCACCAATCAGGCTTGTCCTCACTCTGATCGGAGATTCAGAGGTAGTATGTGCCGGTCCTGACTAAGTTTGTTGTATACAATTCTATATAGCCGCATCTCGTATAGTATACCCGTATACCCATGGTTGTATACAAATATATTTATCTTCTTATACTTATGTTGTTTTTAGTAGCTGGATTATATCTTCTGTATCTGTTATTTGTATGGCAGTCATTTTATCTCTAGACTGATAGATGTTATTCTGTTGGATTTATCTCGGGTTCTTTTGTATTTGATACTGGGACGTTGTTGATTGGATTTAGTTAACTAACTAATTTAAGTGTAAAATATTTGAATTAATTATTTGAGTAATGGTTAGTAGATGCACGCAACATTTTATTTGAGGGAGACATAACTAAGTTTTCATTTCAAATTCACTCCTTAATAACTTTTGATTTTGTTTACTTATGATACAAACCCTCTAACATTGAATTTTTTACTCAAACCGCCCCCTCAAGTAATATATTTCAAAATTAATGTTTACACTGGCCGGAGGGTGTTTTTTTTTGCTTGTTTCTATAATAGGTAAAGTCGGCGAAGTGGCCTATTGTCGGTATCAGCTGGATAAGTAAAGAAAAGTCATCGGGTGGCCTAATGTCGCTATCAACCAGACATCGAGGGAGTCAATCCTCTTTTCAGTAGCGTTAGACTATAGATTGTTTCTGCGTCTGACATGGAGCACCACACCTACAATCAGTTCCTCACTTTACCGCAGAGATCCATGTGCTACTCATAAGCTGAGCTGACGAGGGCTGGTATCGAACTAAAACTTTGATTTGATTAGACCTCATCTCAGATCAACACACACGCGTGTGAGGATTTAGTTTCAACTGATAGATCGCATGCCTATTTAGTTCTGTCTCACTTTGTCAACACAGGCAGTTAGTTGAATTTAGTTTGGATTAAACTACACTTATCGCTACCTATTAATTATGTAACAAGTTCATCACAAAGTGTAATGGAGAAAAATGTGGCGAGGAGGATTTTATGATGCTAATTTTCTTCATATTGACATACAAGGTGTGTCAAAAAAGTATCGAGATTCAAGCTGTATTTACCAAGACAGAAATGAAGAATGAATGAAACGTTAATTTTTTCAGAATACAAGGTGTGCGAAAAAGTACAAAAAATCTCGATACTTTTTTGACACACCTTGTATATGACCGCTGTTTGTTTTTTAAAATGACTGTTCAAAATTCAGTCCAATTTTTAATTGGGCTGGTGTAGCTTAGTCGGTAGAGCATCCGCCTAAGAACAACAAGGAACCGAGTTCAATACCGGTCCTCGCCGACACAACGTAAGAGTATCATAGTTTGGATCTGTGCTTTAAAGTGGGGAGCTGATGGTAGGTGAGGCACTCTACTTCAGGCGAAAAAACAATCGCCCTGGTCTAGCGTTCTCAGTCGGTAGAGCGTCCGTCTAGGAACCACACGGTTTTGGTTCGATACCGACCCTCTCCAGCTCAGCGCATAAGTAGCACAGGGATCTCTGCTTTAAAGTGAGGAACTGATTGTAGGTGTTCCTTTCTTGATACATACGGCCTATCTCTATCGTCTCTATAGTATAAAGCCTTGTGTATTATTATTATTATTATTAGGTTTTCACATCTACCGTAGCCGGTGGTTCATTGGAGACTGAGTGACAGCAAGTCTCCTCAAGTCTCCAGGACACTTCTGAGTATTCTAGCCGATCTTACCAGTGCTGTAGTTTGGATTCTTCCTCTGATTTCCAATTCACCCAAATTCTATTTTGGGTGAATTGGGTGCCGTTCCAAGGGCACCAATTACAATTGGTACGACCTTCACCTTCATGTTCCACAGTTTACTCAGTACTCTGACAAGGTCCAGGTATTTGTCTATCTTTTCGCTTTATTTCATTTTCACTCAGTGGTCGGCCGAGACGGCAAAATCCACGAGATGACAGGTTCTCTTCTTCTTGTCGATCAATACTAGGTCCGGTCCCCTGGCCGGATTAAGTGATCAGTGTGTTCCTCGAAGTCCCGGAGAATTTTATGCATCTCATTCTCCAAGACATGTTCAGGCTTGTGCATATACCATTTAGTTGTATGGTGAAAATTGAATTTCTTGCACAGTTCCTAATGGATCATCTTCCCACCCAGTCAGGCCTAGTCTTGTACTCTCTTTGTGTTAGTTTACTGCATTCGTTTATTATAAGATTAACCATTTCGTCTCCACGCATTCTGCACTTGCTATTCAGCTGCGTCTTATCTATTTTTGTCTTTATATAGTTTGTTCTTATGGCATTGTCTTGTGTTGAAATTATTATTATTATTTTTTTTCACATCTGCCGTAGCCGGTGGTTCACAGGAGGATAACTGACAGCAAGTCTCCTCGGGTCTCCAGGACTCTTCTGAGTATTCTAGCCGATCTTAACAGTGCTGTAGTTGATGTCTCGATTTTCCCTCTGATTTCCGGTTCACTCAGACTCTTTATCCAGACCCTTACGGACCGTTCCAAGAGCATCAATTATAATTGGTACGACCTTTACCTTCACCTTCCACAGTTTTCTCAGTATTATTATTATTATTATTATTATTATTATTATTATTATTATTATTTTATTATTCCATTGTAAGTTAGTTCGGAAAATGTCCAGATATTGGATGCTCACTTGAAATACCCTTTTCTTATTTCCATACACAGAAGAATATGTAAATGTATTTCAACGCAGAACGAAGATGACACGATCGTTGGGCAGCAATGCAGAAGAGTGATTCGTTGAATAAAGTGAAAAAGCCCAATATCAGCCGGCCATGTTTTCTATGAAGGTCTAAGAAGGCCAATACTTATATCCGGTGCTGACAGTGCCGACCCAACCGGAAGTGAGCCCTTTCAATGAAACATGTTCACCTTTTCTCCACCCCTGACGCAGCCCGGGCCATATTGATCGCTATATTGACAAGTTGGTTTGGCAGACATAAAGAGACGGAGCTGTGGGTAGTGACTAGATGAGTGTATTGTTCTTTATCACCCTGGACTCGCCTCGCCAATTTCGGGACCCGTGATAGAAGTATGTCACGCATAATGTGTCTGTGCCTGCACGCTCGGATGGCTTTTTTTTCCGGGTTGCGCGACGCCTCGCCGCTTGGCACCGTCTCCTGCGCGAGTTAGGTGCAGACCGACGTTCACCTCAAAATGTGTACTAAGGCAAAATGGCGTTTACAATGCTCATGCACCTAACTGAAGTCGTGCACATGATGAGAGCAAATTATTAAACGACAACAACAACGCGGCAAATACTCGGTCACTTTTGCCCACAATGTGAAAGTCTGTAAGCATTCATTGAGAAAAAAAACAATTATTAGCATTCTCTAACATTTCCGTTATAGATCTACAGATAGATAGATAATAGATATCAGCACTAGATAAGAAATTCCAGCTAAACTTGCAAATCGGTCGGAAAATTAGGATGACCCAGAAAAAACAGAACCCACAAATTTTGTAATAAAATTGTTAATTTTAACTAGGGGGGTTTTAGGGTTAGGGTTAGGGTTAGGGTTGGGGTTGGGGTTTAGGGTGAGTTTAAGGGGAAAATAAATAAATAATTTGGGTTCTGTTTTTTCTGGGTCACCTAATTTTCTGACCGATATGCAAGTTTAGCCGAAATTCCGTTGTTACGTTACTCGAAGAGAACTTAACTCCTCTTACCATAACAATAGAAGTCCTCATTATTTACGACTGGGACAAAGTTTCTAGTAAGTTACAAAAGCGTCCATTGAAAAGACAAATATTTCACCTTCTATCGATACATATATAAAGGGCAGTTGTGTGTATGTGTATGTCCGGGGGAAACTTAGAAAATAAAACAATTAACGACAAAGTAAATATATATACACATTAAATATCACCAGAGCTTGGTTTTTGAGCAAAAATAATAGAGATTTGATTTATATTCGTGAAGATAATTAAAAAATTAAATTTAGATGATAACAGGCTAGATTTTTTATTTTTTTAAATATTTTAAATAGTAGACATAGATTTTTCTCTTCAGAGTGGCAATGTCTTTTTTACATAGGGATTTTAATGGGGCATACTACCAGGATCCAACTCGTGATTCAATAATAATGGATCAGTGGGACTAACCTTTTTTTGCATCCCCTCTACCCAGGCGACGCTGGGTAGCCGCTTCTTGTCTCTAATATTTCCATTGTAGTATAACTTGTAATTTAGTTCTTGAATGTCTCATGTATTTCCTAGTCAACGAGTTTCATTAGTTAACAAATCTAAAGCGGGATAGATAGACAGACAGACAGACAAATATATAGATATTTTTGTTTATATATCAATTTTTGTTTATATTGAGGAAGTATGAGCATAAATTAAGCAAAATTGTTAGTTGACTGGATTTTATGTCATGTCAACCCTTGTTGGATTATTCTATGCCGAAAACGTTTTGTTTTATTCATTCTTGATGAGTACTCAATTTTGTGAATACATTTTTTCGAACTCATTTTTTTCTATTTAACGTATAGATTGAACCTGCAGCCTAGAGATAACCGTCACTTAGAAGTGTCTTTACTAAACGCCTATGTCCACTACGCCATGTGTCCAATTGGTCAAGGGTGACAGTAACATAGAATAATAATTAACACAGTTTAACACTTATACCCTTGGTCATGGTTAACGGACTGAGAACAGTATACCTCCATGGATTGAATAAAGGGTTGGATTCAAAGTTCCGTGAAGGTTCCTGATTATCACAAGAAGATTCCCAAGTTCGAAGTGAAGGTACCCGAGTTCGAGAAGAACCCCAAGTCCGACAGGAAATATCTAAAGAAAGTTGGAGGACACATCGGCTGAAACATTGTACAGATAACAATAAAGATGAGGACAATAGTCCGAATAATCCTAATGATACAGATTTCCGTTGTACTCTAACTTGGAATTCCTTTCCTGAAATCCCAAGTATTTCCTAGTCAATGACTTTTATGAATTAACAAACCTAAAGCGGCATAGATAGACAGACAGACAGACAGACAGATAGATAGATAGATAGATAGATAATACAACGCACCTGATAAGAAATTAGGGTGTGGGTTTTAAATTCCACCAGATGACAAGTTCTTTTGTCTTGTTAATCAACATTAGGTCTGGTCTTCTGGTCGGAATTAGGTGATCCGTTTGTATCTCAAAATCTCAGAGAATTGCATGCGTCACATTCTCTAGGCCTTATTCTGATTTGTGCCAATACCATTTTGTACTATGATCCCAATTTTATTTCATGCACAATTCCCAGTGAATCACGCTTACCACCCAGTCATACCTAGTTTTATATTCTTTTTGTGCCAGTTTTCTGCATTCTTCTCTGTCACCACACACCGTAGACTTGCTATTCTGTTGTGTCTTATCTATTTTCGCCTTAACATAAATAGTCCTTATGTTATTATTTTGTGCTGTTATTACAAGTGATTCAGTTTCTCTCTTGGGGTTTCCCTTTTTTTGCAATTTCCACGTGTTCTCGTGTGCAATCTTTCCAGTTTGTTGCTTAAAGTATCCATTCAGTTGTTTTTCTTACCATTTTTGCTTTCTAGATTTTGTTGTTTTTCTATTTATCCATACATTGCAATTGCTGTTACTGGCCGGTGTAATTTGTCTTTCTTTGCTCCTTTTAGCACATTCTTCGACTTCTCGAATTGTTGCATCTACGCCTTCTACGCAGTCCTCACTATATATATATATATATATATATATATATATAGCAATTCTTAATATATATATATATATATATATAGCAATTCTTATATATATATATATATATATATATATATATATATATATATAACAATCCCTGCGCACGAGCAGGATGTGACAAAGGGCAATTTCTTAAGCGGAGTTTAACAGGTTTGAATTCAGAATTTTCTTCTCCTAGACTGGTTACCTAGCCAAGGTTAAAGAGTCCAGTCTGTCCAACTACTTACCCATAGCTGGAGGGAGAGTAGTTGGATAAATACCTTTCCTAAGGGTATTAGCGCTATGTGAAATGCAAAAAGCCTCGTCTAGGATTTGAACTCGGGTTGACAAGTCTATTTTCTATTACTCTAATCATTACACTACGTGCTTCCGATCTTTTCTTGGTATTTATATAGTCTGTCTATGTCATCTCTCGGGTGCAATGCCTTGTGCATTGTTATCAGTTTCCTTGTCCATTGTAATAAGGGTCCACAGTATCTTACCGGTGGGGGAGGTCAGCCTAAGTGTTTATTCCTTTTTAAAGGATTTTTGTAGTAGATTTGGCTTCTAGAAGTTTTATTCTTCTTATGAGGTACTTTTTTCTTACATTTTCTTTCATTTATATTTCTTTGACGGTGCCACTTCTAATATTCCCAAGTACTTGTAATTATCTTTTTCTCCTAGTGTTTTTATATTTTATTGATTTAGTAGTTCATTTATTATTATTATTATTATTATTATTATTATAAAAACGGCAAAAATTCGCAATTTTAGCACACACACACATATATATATATATATATATATATATATTGACCTTGTGTCACACCTTACCCGTGCGGATGGGTTGGTAAATATATATATATATATATTTACCAACCCATCCGCACGGGTAAGGTGTGACACAAGGTCAACTACTTATGCGGAGTTTAATAGGTTTGAATTCAGAGTTTTCCTTCTCCTAGACTAGTTGTCTAACAAAGGTTAAAGAGCCCAGTCTGTCCAACTATTTACCCATAGCTAGAGGTAGAGTAGGTGGATGCATACCTTTCCAAAAGGTATTAGTGCTATGTGAAATGCAAACAGCCCCGTCCAGGATTTGAACTCGCGTTGACGAGTCTGTTTCTTACGACTCTAACCATTACACCACACACCACCATCATTTTAGAATATAATATACACAGATAAGTCTCGTAGCAAATACCATTAAAATTTGCAACAACATTTCTGTACCTTTTGATAATACAAGTGTCTGCATTTTATATTCGTATTTGTTTCCTTCTTTCGTCCGAAATAGCCAACTACGGAGAATAAGGGTTCCAACGAATCCCCGTAAATATTCTTAGTATATCTACACACAGGTCCTGCTAGTTGTTATATGATTCCCATCACAAAACTGTTTAGATAAACTATTTTAATTCATAAAATTATCGCGTTTAAAGACTGTAAAAAATATTTTTGATGGGCTTTTAAAAAATCCTTCCTTTAGATAAATATAGCAAAAATTACGTTAACTTTCACTTATTTTTTTCGAGTTAGGTTGAATTACAAAAAACACATCAAATTTTGGCAATACCTACAATTAATGTTGTGAAATTAATAAAGTGTGTAATTCCGCCCAACCTGACAGCACGGAACTCGTCACTGAATTTTTTAAAGGCAATTTGCTGAATGGTCTGGCTTTGTTTTGGGGGAGGGAACTATTTTTAACCAAAAATTTAGTTCTATTGAGAATTCAAATACTTTATAAAAATTTATTCCAAAACAAATTATGTTAAACGAATTCATCCAACAGCGAGGATCAAACTTTTAAGCGAAAGAATTTATATGAAATAATCAGAATCAAACCGAAAATAAATTCAATATAAAAAAAATGTCTGGCGGAGGATAAAATTAGATTATTCAATTTTATTGTAATTTATATATTTTTTTTTATTTCTATGGCTGATAAAATACCAATTTTTCAAATGTCTATCTTCACACAAATATATCTGCACGTATGGGCAATGGGATTATTGAAATTCAATATATATATACATATATATATATATATATATATATATATATATATATATATATATATATATATATATATGTATGTATGTATGTGTGTGTGTGTGTGTGTGTGTGTGTGTGTGTGTGTGTGAAATAGATATATAATCTTTTAGCAAATATAAACCTACGACCAAATTTGTTGTAGGCTTATATATATATGTACATAATATATATGTATGTATGTACATATATTTATATATATATACATGATATATACATTATGTGTATATATATATATATATATACATACATACATATATATATTATGCACATATATACATAGATATATATGTATGTATATATTTATATATATACATATATAAATACATATAAGTATATATATATGTATATATATATATATATACATATATAAATACATATAAGTATATATATAAATGTATATGAATACATATATAAACACATATAAATATATATGCATATATATATACATATATAGATACATATATATATATATATATGCATATATACATATATATACATATATATATATATGTACATAAATATATATATATAATATATAATATTATATATATATATATATATATGTGTGTGTGTGTGTGTGTGTGAGTGTGTGTGTGTGTGTGTGTGTGTGTAAAAGTATATATATAATCTTAAAGCAACTATAAGCTCTTGAAAAGTACGACAAATTTTATTGTAAGTTTTTTTTTATTTTAGTCGTCAGAAAATTTATGATTTTTATTGAAATAAATAGACAATAAAAGGGGGGATTATTAATGTAGTGAATTTTGAATAAAATTTAAAATTCTTTGGAGGTCAAGTTCAGTTGGGTCTTGGAAAAATCGATCCGAAATATCAGGAATAAAAAAGGGCAATATCGATAAATTGATCATTTGCCCTAAATGCCATAAATTTGGTTCACTTGTCAAAGTACCATTTTTATCAGAAAATGTCTTTTTGTGGCACCAAAACGGGAATAAACATTTTGAGAAACTGAGATAGGAGAAAGACAAACAGACAGACAGATAGATCGAGAGACAATGAGAGAGAGAGAGAGAGAGAGAGAGAGAGAGAGAGAGAGAGAGAGAGAAGAGAGAGAGAGGAGGGGGAGGGACAGACAGACCAATAGACAGAGGGAGAAAATAAACAAAATGGCGATGTGTTTTGTGGGGGTGTTTTTATGATAGATAGGCAGATAGAGGCAGAGACAGAGGAAGACATAGAGACAGGGACAGACAGACAGACAGACAGACAGAAAGACAGCGAGAGGGACAGACCGATAGACAGAGACAGGGAAAGAAGAAACAATGTGTTTGGGTGGAGAGTGTTTTTATGACAGAGTCAAGGACAGACATCTCCATCTTGGATGAGAAGAACAATATAACTATGTGTTTGTGAAAGGTGTTTTTTATGAGTTGTATAAAAAAATCTAATGCACAAAGAGAGAGAGAGAGAGAGAGAGAGAGAGAGAGAGAGAGAGAGAGAGAGAGAGAGAGAGAGAGAGAGAGAGAGAGAGAGAGAGACATACATACAGACAGACAGACAGACAGACACAGAATGAGAAGAAACAATGTGATTATGTGAAGTTTTTTTTTATGAGTTGTATCCAGAAAAATCTATTGCCCAAATCACAGTGCAATTCTCGCCCTTAAATGACTATTAAAACGTTTTATAAATACTAAAAACAAAATAGAAACAGGTTATAAACACAGACAGAAATTACAAAAGATCTCTTTAAAAATTAAATAAAAAGGGGAAAACTTAATTTTGTTAAAAAATATATAAAAAAAAAGTCAAATCTGACTTTTATTCTATTTATTTTTTATGAAACTTATTCGTTCTTTGCCATTTGATCTTATTAGTATTTAAGAAACTCATTGAACAATTCTTCTGTCACGATTCTTTTTTCGAAATTAAAGTTTTTCAAGGCACACATGAACAAAGGCCGAATATTTTTCGAATAATAACTGGTCGATAACATTGAGATAGTCAAATTGTTCTTCTTGATACGTCAAAAGAGAATGAAGAATTACTTATGTGCAATGCGTATATATATATATATATATATATATATATATATATATATATATATATATATATATATATATGTGTGTGTGTGTGTGTGTGTGTGTGTGTGTGAAGAGAAAAAATGGAAGTGCATCCGACCGTATGTAATGTAGTGAAAAATTTGAAAAAACACAGGTTCAATAAAATGAGTGATATTTATTCAGCCAACGCTGCAGTGTTTCAATCTGTTTAGTAGATCTTCTTCAGGGCTTTTTTTGATTTAATGAAAAATAAAATTCATCACAGATAATAAGGAGACTGTGAGAGTCTTTTGTTGATCAGTCTGTTTAAAAATGTCTGAATGAAGAATTAGCACTCTTAGAATATATATATATATATATATATATATATATATATATATATATATATATATATATATATAACGGTGTTCGTCTTGTGACGGCCTTTATATATATACATATGTATCAGTTTATCAGTTAAATTCTCGCTCCAGTTGTAGGTGTGTTGATAGCCCAGGGGTCATCCACTGATACCGTGTTTCAACGTATCACGTCTCCTCGGTGTGGTTAGATGTTAGCAGCTTACCTCCAGGTGGGATCGAAACCAAACCGATTTATCATCATTCAGAGATAAATCGGTTGGGTTTCGATCCCGACTGAAGGTAGTCTGCTAACATCTAGCCACACTGAGGAGATGTGATACGTTAAAACATGGAGTAAGTGGATAACTATACATATATATATATATATATATATATATATATATATATATAATATATATATGCACTATGTGAAATGCAAACAGCATCGTCGAGGATTTGAACTCGTTTCACCGTGTCCATTTCTTACGACGGTAACCATTACACCACATGCATACATTTGTAATGTATATGCACGACAAGTTGATAAATAATGAATTAGCAGAATCTTTTATTTGGCATGTGGTGTAGATGATTTTTAATGGATTAAATCTTTTTACTTATAGCAAGATTGTTATATCTAGCTGAGGTCAACTGAATTTGATTGTCATGTTGTCACTGCTGAGGTCAGTTGAGAGCTTAGCTCTTATTGAAGGAATATATAGTCATGTGACTACGAATTTTAGAAGTTAGAAGTAGGTTTTAACTTTTTAACTTTGACCGAATTTGGCCAAGACCCACAGTAGTGCTATCAAAATTAGTATGAATACTTATTAATACTTATAGTTCTTTTTGAGGAAAAAAGGGCTCAGATTGGAAGGAATTCTCAATGCAATCAAAAATAAAAATTAGGACGCCACGTTGCTGCAAGACGAAATAGCCTTCTCTATTTGGTTGGAACAATAATCCGGATAAAAAACAAATATGCCTAAATTGATAAATCTTTTAACTGCCACTGACTCATAATTTTAAAAATATTTATCAACAAAATTCTGTGAAATTTTCGTAAAGATATAAAACACAGTCGGTAAGTCTGTGACACACCTTCGTTCATTTTAAAATTTTTTTCTTTCGTTCGTTCTTTTTTCTTTCTTTCTTTCTTTCTTTCTTTCGGATGATTATACTCTTATTCTTTCATTATTTTTCTTTCTTCTTTATTTCTTTCTTCCTTTTTCTTTCTTTCTTTCTCTTTTTCCCCCTTATCCTAGTTCTCTTTTCTCACTTTGGATTTAATATCTTTTTTCTTTCTTTGGTCTGCTATTCTTCCTTCCCTCCTTCCTTCTTTCTCTCCATTCTTCCTTCCTTCATTCATTCTTTTCAATATTGCCGTCTATTTTTCTTTCTTTATTTTAATTATTTGTGGTAATTATTTAATCGCCAACAAAGATTGTTGCTAAGACATTGTTAGAAAAGGTAAATATGTCGAATGTATTTTAAACATTTCTTATTTCGCCTCTTACCCGACGTAAACGACTACTTCGGCTAGTTATTCATATTTTTATATATTCATTTATTTATTTATTTTTATCATAGACGTTTCTGTATGCAAATATTTCAAGGACAATTTAATATCAAAATCTTCTTTTAATCTCCTGTGCCAATTTCTTATTCCAAACTCGAATTATTTCGCATTCAAATTCACATTGCAGATAAAGAACCAATATTGTCTTAGAGATCATTACATATCGGGGGGGGGGGGGGGGGAATCTCACCTCGCGTGGGAGGAATTCCTCTTGGGGACAATTTTGAGGATTTAAGGGTTTGGGAAAAGGGAACACACATTAGCAGATTCAAAAAGTCTTTGAATATTGATCGTTTTCCAAACTGCAGTTCTACACGGCACCATTTCTCTTGGAGATAATCTTGGCAGAGTTGGAGAAGCGCTGCTATGGAATGAATAAAATTAAAAAATTAGAAGAATTCTGACTTCACTACTATATTCATATCTACCAATGAGGTGCGTGGTGTATTGGTTAGAGTTGTAGGAAATGGACTCGTCGACCCGAGTTCAAATCCTCGACAAAGCTGCTTGCATTTCACATAGGGCTTATGTCCTTGGAAAAGTTATACACCCAACTACACACACACACTCCCTCTCTCCCTCCCCTCTCTCTCTCCAGCTATGGGTAAATAGTAGGGTAGACTGAGCTCTTTAACGGTGGCTAGGTAACCAGTCTAGGAGAAGGAAAACTCCGAAATCAAACCTGTTAAACACCGCTTAAGAAATTAACATTGTGTTGCATCCTACTTATGCGGAGGGGTTTAGTATATATATATATATATATATATATATATATATATATATATATATATATATATATATATATATATATACCAACCCCTCTGCACGAGTGGGAGGTGTCTTGTAACGTTACATTTTAATAATATAAATAATAGAAATTAACTATATTATATCTTACCATAATGGAGATTGTGTGTCTGTCTGTCTGTAACCAAAACTACGTCGCCACCAACGTCCAAATTCCATTATTTATTTGCTTTATATTCTCAATGGTTATTAAATAATCATTATTTAATCTTAATTAGAATCTTATTTATCAACAATGTCTATATCAAGGTTTAGTTGTGATAGATTTGCCTCAAAACAGCCCATATTATTAATGTGTTATATATCATTAAGAAATAAATGTTTACATAATATATGGTGTGAATAATTTGTATACCGGTTTTAACAAAACCGTGTTTGATAAATAATTACCTGGTTTTATTGATTTCTAATATTATGGTTTTATTCTCAAACTTAAAAGCAATCCTATGTATAATTTTATATTGAACTCAATTAGAATAAAGTAAAAATAAGTGTAATCTTTTTTGTGTTCTTATTTAATTTCATTAGTCATTCTAATTAAATATGATATTAAATTATATTAAAAATTAAATACTTGTGCCCGGGGGTCGCATTTTTTTGGCTAGTATATATCATTTCTGTGAGTTTCTCCTCCTACTTACTCCCTCTGCTACTCGATTGTTTAACCACCTTCTGTGTTTAAAAAGAACCAGGTACCCACTCAATTACATCTACTCTTGATGGCCCATCGGAGTGATATATATATATATATATATATATATATATATATATATATACACACGAGGGTGAGTCAAAAAGTAATGCCATTTTATTTAGGACAGGTATAATTACCAACATAGGAACATGTATCATACATCAAAATGAAGCTGGTCCTCTGTTAATCACATCCCTACTTCTCCACTTAGTCACCGTTTCTCTCAATAGCAATGTTCCACCTCCGAATAAGAGCATGTATCCCTGCCCCGTAAAATTCTGTTGACTGTTCTTTGAGCCACTTCTTCACTATAGATTTCACTTCCTCACCACTGGAATAATGTTTGCTTCTCAAACCCTCTTTCATGGGACGGAAGAGGTGATAGTCTGAAGGCGCTATATCTGGTGAGTATGGAAGATACGGATTTTGAAATAAAAAAGAATAAACACCAGTAAAATAAGTTACAATATTGCTCTACTAGACTTTTTTTACTTTATTCATTTTTGTAGCTCAATCTTCTAAAGATATAGTCATTAAAAGCGAAAAGAATTCAGATTAAACGTTTTTTAGAGATTTAAAATTGACATCCGCAGATTAAACTCTTCTTCCACTCACAGCAAGTTAATGTTAATTAATATGAAAATACTGAATAAATAAATTTGATTAGATAAAAATGTATTTTATCTGAATAATAGATTTTTAGTCTTTTTTTTTCTTTTCTTTTTAGTGTGGTTTTTCATTGGACGATGTTTTTTTTTCTTCTAAGGAGGCCCGCAATATAAGCAATACAAAAAGCGTTATTAAAGGGCAATAATACTTTTTCGAGAATTTATTAACATAAAAAAAAAAACATGGAAAAAAATAAGGCACGTAGTTTGTCAATGATAAATAATAAAATTGCCGATAAAAGTGCGTGTTTTTTTCTACTTTCTTATGAAAATTCATTTGGATTTCTTTCTGTATTCCCACTTGTTTCAATTTTCAATAAAAAAAAAATTGAGAGAGAGAGAGAGAGAGAGAGAGAGAGAGAGAGAGAGAGAGAGAGAGAGAGAGAGAGAGAGAGAGGGGGGATGTATACAAATGCAAGAAAGTTATTTTGTGTGTGTGTGTGTACAAAATATAAACACGCCGCCCTTATACGATATACAGACATTATCAGAAAGTTATTTCAACTTTTCCAAATAAGGAATAAATCCACCAACGCACTTCTATTATAGAGAAGAGTTTATTTATCCTGTATTTTATACCATAGTTGCTATTAATATAGATAACATGTATATTAGTGCACATCTCTATATATAAAAGAGGCGTATCTGTTTTTGGTATGTACGTGTCGACTTATAACTTAGAAAATAGATGTCATTGAGCATTCAAATTGAGCATACACATTAATGATTTTAGAACGAGGAAAAGTACAAAATTTATGTTGTGATGTTTACTGATTAAGTGATTTAGCTTAGTCGGTAGTCCGCATGGGAACCACAAGGTTCCTGATTCGATACCGGCCCTCACTAACTCAGCGTATGAGTAGCACAGGATCTGTGCGGTAAGGTGAGGAGCTGATGGTCGGTTTGGCTCTCCATCTCAGACACTAAAAAAAATCTCCTTGGTCTAGCGCTGTATGGCTGATACCGACTTTAGGCCACTTCGACAACTTTTAGAATAATTAAAAATTAATCGATTTGTGGAACTTTTCAAAGTTCTTCATAAGTAAGTACAAAAACTAACCTTTTGAAGAATAGAATTATGTTTCAAACCACTCACAAGATTAGGGTTACATTTTTAATAATATCTTAAATGTAAACCAAAATAAAAAAAGAAGAAGCAATTCCTAAATTTTAGCTTCTTCTACTGTTAGA
>CM042145.1:48345588-48360588 GCA_023376005.1 Doryteuthis pealeii | reverse complement strand
CCTGATTATCTGGTATTGCTTATCTGCCAAATTCTTATTTCTTATGAGTGACGTCACCTCAGCTAAATAATGGATCATTCCGTTTTTATCATAAAGAAAGAAAGGGGGAAGAAAAAGACATACTACATAGAAAAATGTAATAAGAAAGAAAGAAAGAAAGAAAAGAGTAAGGGAAAGAATGAGAGAGGGGATAGGCGCACGGAAGTGATAACGCTAATCTGTTTCTATTGAACATAATGAAAAGACGAAAAGAAGGAAATAAAGAAGAAAAAAAGAGTGAATGAGAGTTAAATTAAGATTATGATACAGTTTAGATATTGAACTATTTGGCAATAGCTCTTAAGTAAACATATCAAACGTTGTAATAATAATAATTAAATTATCATATTGTCGTATATCTACAGGTCCTGCTAGTAGTCAATATTATACCCAAAGAAGGCCGAAGTGTACAATGGCTGAAACGTTTTGGCTATAACAACAAGATGAGGACGCCAATTCGAATAGATCAGTGTATGATAATCCATTGTTTCAAAAAGATCCGACAAAAAGGGATTTTTACGGCATGTCAACCCTTGCTGGGTTATCTCATGCCGAAAACGTTTTTTTTTTATTCATTCTTGATGGGTATTCAAAAACATTTTTCAAACATTTTTGAACTCATTTTTTCTATTTAACCCATATATGTGACTCTAACAGCTATTACCACTCCGGGTTAGAGTGGGACTGGGAGTAATGGGGACGAAGGGGTACTCCAAACTCCCCAAAGCTCCAGGATCGGAACCTCACCATCAGATAGAATTCAATGTCATACCCAGGATACTAAGACCCCCAGCCACCGCCTTCTAACACACATATGATAAAAATGGTTGGGGGTTTGCCATGAGGGTAATAGGATCGAGACAATCATAAATGTGCTTGGGCTGGACATAACCAGCCAATTGATCGGAGCGGGCCTCTCCGACCGCCCGTCTAGCATAAGTAAGGGCTAATGTATAGTGTTGCATGTCATGCATTGCTCAGCCACCAGGATTCCATCCTTAAACATCTTTGGTCGCCACCTACTGCCAACAGGTGGTCCCATTCGGGAGATTTTTACTCCTATGTAGAGGTGCAGTCGGTGTATTCTAGAGCCCCAGCCGACAGAGCAGACAACTTGTTGGTATTTTTCTTTGGTTGACGTTAACTAGAAAAGACAATATACGGAAAAGATGATACATGCTTTATCTTTTGTAATTTCAGAGAAGGGTCATTTCATTATTATCATTACTAGGAAAAAAACACCATTCGGGCGGTGTAAAAATTAATTTTTGAAAGATATTGCTTCAGGAAGGAGTTTAAAAATTCAATGTCAATGACTTTGTATCATAAGTAAGTAATTTTTTTAAATTTATTATAGGAGTAAAAAATAAAATAATTTGAAATGGAAACTTGTGCCCCCCCCCCCCAATAAAATGTTGCGCGTATGTACAAATTATTAAACAAATGATTAATTTGAATATTTCACACATAAATTTTATACAAATTTTTTTATTTATTTGTAAACTTTTTAGTTAACTTTTTGTTACTGAAAAAAGAGCGAGAGAAAAAGTAATTTTCAAAATTGATTATAAGTTTCGAAAATATTTTTTTCCATTTGAAGAAATAATACAATTTTTTAATTAATTTCATTGTTTATATAGTTTATTTATTTAAATTGTCATTATTGCAATGGAAAAAAAATTTAAATGTTAGATTATATGGAAAAGCTTTTATTTATTTCATTAACATTAATTGATCTTTATTCTATGTATTGACGATTTTGGTAATTGTGACGTAATTGTGACGTAGTTTTGGTTACAGACAAATATAAACCGAATCTTTATCATTAATAGATTTGTTTGGTATGCCTCCTATGGTATCTCCGCGTTTTACTATTTTTTCACATCAACCTTTTAAAAAAGAGAATCTTCGCACGTAAGTAAAAATAGTAAAGTCGCCGTAATGGCCTATTGTCGGTATCAGCCGAACAGCGAGGTAATCTATCCCCTTTTGTTATATACTCACTAACTGAATCGGGTATAAATTTGTAGAGAGTTCTTATGAGAGATATGAGGAGATGAGCGATGAAAGATGATGGAAGGCATTCGTATAAAAAAAAACCCGCATATTTATAGTCTTTACTTCATACTTATTTGTTTGAGTAGTTCGTGTAGCTGACTGCTACCTTTGTCTGTCTCTTGCATAGCTGGGACATTTCTAAAGAAGCTGGTTTGACTTTATTTCTTCTTTCTTAATTCTGGTTCTGTAGAAGCTGATTCGTCATTAATTCACAAAGTCAACACGAGGCTTATATTTTAAGTGATCACTTTCTCAACCGCGGCCGGAGTGAAGCAAAGATGATGTCTACCTCATTGTGTCTTCCGCTTAACTGCTAACTAACTAAGCTAAAATCTGGCCCTTCCATTCTCACGTTTCCCAGTGGCGGAAGCTGGGGGGGGGGTCAACTTGATGTTACCGAGTGTCAATCATCTAACCCTCTCCGATTGAATTTCAACGAATTTTAATTCAAAATCAAAATTGAATTTCAACGAATTTTAATTCAGAAATTCAAAAATTTAAAGCACGAATCATGTACCACTTTTCGCTAGTGCTAGACCAGGGAGATTGTTTTTTGCTGAGGTGGATCACTACACCTACCGTCAGCTTCCAGATACGTTACTGTACAGATCAGATTGCCCAAACTGTGCTATTCGTGTGTTGTGTTGGCGAGGACCAACCAGCCAGCCAACCAACCAACCGCCAACTTGTTGAAACTTTAAGTCTATTGGAATCTCTCAAGTCTTTTTAATTCTCTATTAATTTTCTTATTATCTATACATATATAAAGGGCAGTTGTGTATATGTGTATGTCCGGAGGAAACTTCGAAAATAAAACAATTAACGACAAAGTAAATATATATACACATTAAATATCACCAGTGCTTGGTTTTTGAGCAAAAATAATAGAAATTTGATTTATATTCGTGAAGATAATTAAAAAATAAAATTTAAATGATAACAGTGTGGATTATTTTTTTCATTTGATATTTTAGATAGTAGACATTAACATTTATTTTCAGAGTAGCTGGATTAATCCAAGGTCTATTTTTTTTTTTTTTTTTTTTTTTTTTTTTACATAGGGATTTAAATGGGGCATACCACGAGGATTCAACTCACGATACAGTAATAATGGATCTGCGGGACTAACTTAAAAAAAATCCCCCTCTACCCAGGCGACGCCGGGTAGCCGCTACTAGTTCTTGTTATAAAGTGTCATTTTGTTGGTGCAGAAAAAAAACAATGGTATTTTTATAGAGGTTGTTTGAGAGTAGATTAGAGTTAATAAAAAGAAAAAAAGGTCACAGGATAATTAGAAATCGTCCAGTTAACATGTTTCAGTTGAAAGAGATTGAACTTAATAGCAAATAAGAACTTTCTGTTGAATGACGATGAAACAGTTAAAAATGCATTGAGGTTGTTGGGATCTGAGTTTTGCTGTAGTTTTTATTGTGGGCGTCTTTTATGAGAAGAGGAGAATCAACATTTTAAGGTACATTGGTAAAACAAAAGAAAGGGTTGTCTAATCATTAACGTACAATTTTGTACTAAAACTTGATCCTCTTCATATGATGTACGTATATACATGTAAATTGTACTCTCTCTCTCTCTCTCTCTCTCTCTCTCTCGCTCATATATATATATATATATATATATATATATATATATATATATATATATGTGTGTGTGTGTGTGTGTGTGTGTGTTGTGTAAAATGAAACTGGAAGTGAATCCGACGGTATGTTGAAAAAATGAATAAAGGAAAGAAAGTATAGGATGGATAATATAGGATATTTTAATCAATTTTACTATATAGATATATATAAATTTTACTATATATGTATATAAATAAATAAATATATAAATATATATATAAATAAATAAATACATAAATATATATATATAAATATATAAATAAATAAATAAATACATATATAAATGAATAAATAATATATATATATATATAAATAAATAAATAATATATATATAAATGAATAAATAAAATCCCTCATGCTTTGATAATTTAGAATTCTACAAAACTTCTCTCCGTGTCAAAATCTGTTCGCTTGCGATATAACGTCATTAACGGTCTTTCTAGGTCGCGTCTTTTTTTTTTTAATTTCTTTTTCGAACATTTCAAAAATTCTCCACTTTTTCCAACGAATTTTATTTCAAATAAGGATTTACTGTGAAGAAGGTCGAATTTTCTTTGTGTGCGGAACATTTCTACATTTTATTATTATTATTATTTCATTTCCTTTGGTTATTTAAAAATAATAATAGTTTGAATAATGTACACATGGATAAACTCCTGACCGAAACACGTGTAAGTAAAATTGATTAAAATATCCTATATTATCCTTTTTATACTTTCTTTCTTTTATTCATTTTTTCAACATATATATATATATATATATATATATATATATATATATATATATATATTATAGTGAGAACAGAAATAACTTATTCGAGTTTCACCATAAGGATCTTCAGGGTTAAATCCACTGAATTTATCAATATATTTATTGATTCAGTGGGATTTAACCCAAAAGATCCTTATGGTGAAACTCGAGTAAGTTATTTCTGTACACACTATAATAATAAATCCGCTCTACTTACGTATTGGGCACTTTATATTTGTTATAACGCTAACTTATACGAGTAACACTTATACCAACCAAATATTGAGACCAACCCAATATTTTTAGCGGTAAGTCATTCCTTTTATATATATATATATATATATATATATATATATATGTGTGTGTGTGTGTGTGTGTGTGTGTGTGTGTGTAAAATAGAAAATAATTATTTGAATTTATTCTTGATGGTGAAGTCGACGTTAAAACGTTTCGGTTTTTATTAAACCTTCATCAGGACATTAGAATGAAAAATTGTCTGCTCAGTGATTGATGTTTAACGGGAACCGGGAAATCTCATAACCGTATTTTGGTCAGCGGTCATTTTGAAAGTCAAGACGGGATTGGTAAACGGAGAGACGAAAGTCAAGACGGGATTGGTAAACGGAGAGACGAAAGTCAAGACGGGATTGGTAAACGGAGAGACGAAAGTCAGACGGAGAGACGAAAGTCAAGACGGGATTGGTAAACGGAGAGACGAAAGTCAAGACGGGAGTAAACGGGAGACGAAAGTCAAGACGGGATTGGTAAACGGAGAGACGAAAGTCAAGAATTGGTAGAGACGAAAGTCAAGACGGGATTGGTAAACGGAGAGACGAAGTCAAGACGGGGTAAACGGAGAGACGAAAGTCAAGACGGGATTGGTAAACGGAGAGACGAAAGTCAAGACGGGATTGGTAAACGGAGAGACGAAAGTCAAGACGGGATTGGTAAACGGAGAGACGAAAGTCAAGACGGGATTGGTAAACGGAGAGACGAAAGTCAAACGGGATTGGTAAACGGAGAGACGAAAGTCAAGACGGGATTGGTAAACGACGGAGAGACGAAAGACCACGTGTGCGTGTGTATGTGTGTTTTGTGTTGTGCGAGTGTGTGAGCGTGTGTGTGTGTGTGTGTGTGTGTGCGTGTGTGTGTGTGTGAGTATTTAATTTATTGTCAAAATCATTAATACATAGAATAAATCTTATTTATTAATAATGTCTCTATGAAAATCTGAGTAAGATTTGCCTCAAAACAGCCTATATTATTAGTGCATTTAAAATCATGCAATGTGTCTTATATAACACTAAGAAATAAAGGTTTATATAATATATTATGTGGTTAATTTGCATACTGGTTTTAACAAAACCCGGTTTAATAAATGATTACTTGGTGTTATTGGTCTCTAACATTATTGTTTTATTCTCCAAAGTATTAAAATAAATAAAAAAATGATTGTGTATAAAAAACCAATTAAAATTAGATTAAAATAAAAATAATCTTTTTATATGCGTTCTTATTTAATTTCGTTAGTAATTTCTTCGTAATTTCGTGACATATTTCATTAGATTAAAACTAAAATACTTACGCCCGGATGGTGCATATTCTTGCTAGTACATTTAATTGTTGATTTTTGTTTGATTGTTTGGTTTTATGGCATATCAACACTTGTGGGCAATTTAATGCTATTTTGGGGGTGGGGTGGGGTATGTATCATTGTAAGTGAATGATTTAAGTATATTGTTTATCAAATATGTTCGTTGGTTAGATTCCACAAGATGTCAACCCTTTGGGATATTTCATGTTAAAGATGCTTTGTTCCATTTATTCTTGTTGGGTATTCAGGGTTTTTTCAAACTTGATTTTTTTCATAAACACATTTTTCAAAAACTCATTTTTATCTATTTAACACATAGATGGGATCCGAACAGATACTACCACTCTGGGTTCATAGTGGACCTGGGAGTAATGTTGATAAAGAGGTACTTCACACTCCCCAGAGCTCCAGAATTGGAACCTCACCACAAAATGCAGTTTAGCACCAGGACAATAATGCTCCCAGTCACCACCTTCTAGCACATATATGATAAAAAGGGTTGCGGGGTTGGCATAAGGGCAATAGGGTCGGGACAATCATATAGGTGCTAGGGCTTGATGTGACCAGTCAATTGATCAGAGGGGAAATTTAATTGTAAATCGCAAATTAGGTGGGGAAGATCATAACTTATTTTTGGGCTATTGTGTTTGAAAAATGAAGGAGGCATATCCAAATTCGACCGTAAGCCTCTAAAGCCTGTGGAACAATACACGTACCTAGGTAGTAATATCTCATCCACAGAAAAAGATGTTAAAACATGCATAGAGAAGGTATGGTCTACTATAAGAATTGGCGAGCGGAAGCGATAACTAATCTGTTTCAATCGAACATAATTAAATGATGAAAAGAAGGAAATAAATAAATAAAAAGAATGAGAGCGAGTTAAATCAAGATTATTATACATCTTACACACACACACACACACACACACACACACACACACACACACACATATATATATATATATATAATATATATATATATATATATAAGCTCTTAAGTAAATATATCAAGCGTTATAATAATTAAATTATCATACTGTAGTATATCAACAGGTCCTGCTAGTTATTCGATGATATTATTGAAAGAAAATAATATTGAAAGAATAAACATGATTCATCACATGGTGTGCGTAATGGAAGTCTAGGCTAAAAAAATGATTAGATCACATGAATTTTGAAATCTCATGAATTTCTAATATAATTTAAAAAAAATGTCTCTCAGTAAGTCTTCTATGAACTGCAAAAATCATTATCAAAGTTTGAAGTGCATTTATGCAAACATGGCAAATTCTTTTTTTTTCTTTCTCACAACGAAATGCAAATATTTGAAAGAGGCTCATTATTAGAATCTTACACAAAATAAATGATACCATATAGTGAATTATATCATACAGTGGGATACGAAATTGTAATTTAGAAGCTTAATAATTGTCAAATTGCAAATGTACACTTGAAATTCTAAGATGAAAGTTATTGGAGTGACGCGGAATAATGAAAGCATAGCCTCTTGGCCTTTACATATGATATACGTTAGCTAAAAAAATCACAAGAACATTTTCATATTTAATGCAACAAAAAAATTATAAATATGAAAATTTAATACGTTTTAATACTTCACACACACACACACACACACACACACACACACACACACATATATATATATATATATATATATATATATATAATGTGTACATAGAGGAATTAAGTATAATTGATTAAATTAAATTACCACGACCAGAAAATTCGGCTCTGCATTCTGTTGTCGCTGGTTCGATCTCAAGTGATGCCGTTCGAAGACATATTAAATTTTCATAATTGTAAATGTTTGTATTTTGCATATCCCTAATACACTTGAGAAATGTATGAATCCAACTATTCTTCCTCCAGATATGGATAAATAGTAGGACAGTCTGGGCTCATTAACTATGGTATGCCCATGGTCTTTATAGAAACCTCTTAGATTTCGTTTAATAATTGACCTTGTGTCATATCCCGCTCGTACAGACAGGTTGAGTAAATGCCCTCACCCACACTCATACACACACACACACACACACAGATATATATATATATATATGTGTGTGTGTGTGTGTGTATGAGCGTGTGTATGAGCGTGTGTATGTGCGCATGTATGTGTGCTTATAATGCTAAGAATATATATCAATGAATAAACAGAAATACGCGTAAATATACTAGTTTAATTCCAGCGAAGTTTACATATCAATTACTTATTTATCGCATCTGTAAGCCTCGGTTTCTTATTTTTCTTTCTTTCTTTTTTTTTTTTTTTTTTTGATTTAATGGCATGTCAACCCTTGTTGGGTTGTTTCATCCCGAAGACATTTTGTTCTATTCCTTCATGATGGGCATTGAACATTCTTTTTTCTTTTTGAACTCATTTTTTATAAACACGTGTTTGTTAACTCATTTTCTTCTATTTAACCTATAGATTTGACCCTAACAGGTACTACTACCCCGGGTGAGGGTGGATCTGGGAGTAATGGCAATGAAATAGCACTCCACACTCCTCACAGCTCCAGAATTGCAACTTCACCACGAGATTCAGTTTGTCTGTTTGTTTTGTTTTACGGCATATCAACCTCGGTGGATCATGTAATGCCAAAGTTTTGAAATAAATTCATTCTTGATTATACTCCTTTTTATAAACACATTTTTCTATTTAACCCATAGATGGGATCCTAACAGGTACTACCACTCCGGGTCAGAGTGAACCTAGAAGTAATGGTGGTGAAGAGGTACTCCACATTCCAACCAACTCAAGAATTGGAACTTCACCGCGAGATGCAGTTTAACGTATACCCAGGACACTAAAGAACCTCAGTCACCGCCTTCTAGCACCCATATGATGAAAAGGGTTGGGGTCTGCCATAAGGGCAATAGGGTCGGGACAATCATATAGGTCCTAGGACTTGACGTGACCAACCGATTGATCGATTGATCTTCGGCCACCCCTAAGGGCCAAAGTGGAGTGTTGCATGTTATGGACTGCTCAGTTACCAGGATGGCGTTTTTAAGCATCACGGGTCACCACCCACGGCTAACAGATGGCCCCATTGGGGGAACGGATTTTACCCCTCTGCAGAGGTGCAGTCGGTGTATTCTACAACCCCAGCCGGCAGGTTGGCTAGATTCTTTTACAACTTTCCTTTTCTTTAAAAGAAACCTTTCTTTTAATTCTTTCATGGCTTCTTTACGAAAAAAGAAAGTGTCAATACTTCCATTAATAATCCAAGTTCAGTTGTGTTTAATCTGCGTTGGCTAAATTTCTTGATTCAATCAAACTGGGTGGAGGTTGTGGCGGCGTAGGGACGTACAAAAAACAGCTTCACGCTCTCTTATCTTATCAACTAGCAAAAATATGCCGGCCTCGGGCACAAGTATTTAAGTTTTAATATAATCAAATATTATAAGGAATTAGAAAGACTAATGAAATTAAATAAGAACACAATAAAAATTACACTTATTTTTACTTTATTCTAATTGATTTCAATATAAAATTATACATTCTTGTTGCTTTTAATACATTTGAGAATAAAATAATAATATTAAAATTCAATAACACAAAGTAATCATTTATTAAACACGGTTTTATTAAAAACCGGTATGAAAATTATTCATACCAAAAACTAAACATTTATTTCTTAACTAAAAGCGGATACCCAGTGTCACTAGTGTAGAATGGAGAGGCAAAATACTTAGTGTATTGATTAGTTTACTTTTGAGATTCACAAATACTGGACATTTTCGAATAGAATTTCAATGCTATTTATCCCTACATTTTAATTTTTAACTATCTTCGAATATAGATTAGATCTTCATAATTTTTGTATAAAAAGCAAGAACCAGTGATATTTAATATGTATGTATATTTATTTTGTCGTTAATTGTATAGATAATATATAACATATATTGCTGGATTTTAAACAGATAAATAAAATGGGATGTTTTGAGGTAAATTACAGAGAGACAGACACCGAATCTCCATTATAATAAGATTTGAGTGCGGGTGGATTATTGAGGTGAATAAACCAACTAAAAATTTCCCCATGTATTGATTTTTGATTATATTCGATGACTCTGACAACACTGGCAAATTATAGCACAGGCGACTAAATTCATTATTGGGTGCTCAGTGTGGATCGAACTTACGACTACTTATGCAAGACAAGTTTGTTTGCTCACCAAGGCATTCTCGTTTATGACATCATCATCATCATCATCATCATCATCGTCGTCGTCGCCGTTGTTGATGAATTGCGCGAGTTATTACACCGTTGACTTGAACAACAACTAAGTGTATGTGAATTTGTACATGAAGAAATTGGTATTCATAGCACTCAGGAATATTTCATTCTTTCATCTGGGTGATCCCATTCCTTGAATACTGATTTACTGCTGGTTTCAGTGAGGTTATGGTGCCAGATAAATAATCCACCAATACGCATTATGCTTGCAACAATGCAGGAACCATATTGAATTACGGCTTGCTTGTTGCCTTGTCTGCCAATTCGACGGCAGTTGGAATCCCACTGCTTCTGCAATCCTCCTCCTCCTCCTCCTCCTCCTCCTTCCCCTCCTCCTCCTCCTCATCATCATCATCATCGTCGTCGTCGTCGTCCATGTGTAGGTGTCCACAGGAGAACGTCACATGACTTCATCCTTACTTCTCCAACAGTGTCCAGCATTTCTTCGTCTTACTTGGATGGCTTGTGAGATGGGAGTTAAGTGGTCGTATAGTTACTTTTTCATGAGGTGAGGCTTCCAGGATTTATTCATGACAGCATGCAACATCCTTGTGTAGTTTCCATCTAGCTTTTTCTTTATTTGTTTTGTTAAAGTCCAAATGGTGCAGCCATACAGTAGCCATGACACGGCTACAGCTTGAAAGAATTATAACAGCAAGAAAGAACATAATCTATATATAATGAAGATTATGTGTCTGTCTGTCACTCAGACTATATCCCTGCTTACGTCACCATACTTTCAGGAATTGCGTAATTACACATTGTTAAATAAGTTTTAATAAATGCATGCCCGGCATTATTGATTTATATATAGCTTGTTTTATTTTAATATATATCTAAAGTTATCTATCGTATAAAGTTTTAGGAGAAAATTATTTACAAAAGAGAAATAGTTACATAATGTTCTTCTACATTAGATTTTAAATTTTATTATATGGTGGAAGACCCGTTCTGTTTTGATTATCATCTGTCGTAAATTCTTTTTTACAACAGATGATAATAAAAACAGAATGATTTTGAGCCCTCCCCCCGAAAAAAAATTAAATATTTTAAATAATTTGAATTTAACTGTTTTTATTAGAAAGATAACGTATTTATTTGAATTTTGACTGCAAAAGTATTTTTTATATCTATTATGAAAAAAATATATAAGATTTCAAAGATCTGTCAACATTATTTTGAGCGTGGCGAAAATTAATTTTGACGTCGCCTGAAGGGCGTTTTTTTTTCTTTTTCCTTTTTTGCTTGTAACGGTAATGTTAATTGCATAGAGAAAAGATTTTTCATTATTATTTAATTTTACCACAGAAGTTCTCGCTATTTTAATGCAATTTTTATAAAAATAATTCTACTTGAAAACTCACGAAATGTGATTATGTAATATCGAATTAATGTGCGACGTAATGGCATTTGATATTAATAAGACTCTGGTGTAGTTGAAGCTATTCTCCTGTTGGGAAAATTATCGGCTGGTAATTTTGTGGACTGTCAATTCGGGTCATACATGAGAATTGTAATTACTAAGCTCACAAGTTCAGCATATTGGCTCGTCCTCACGGTTCAGAACATTGCCTCATCCTCACAGTTTTATATCGTTTTACGCTGCTCATCAAAATGACAACGGCGAAGGCGACATCTTAAAGAGTGTTCTCAATTAGAGGTAATTCACATCGGTTATTGTCGGGTGAACGACACTGAACAAAAGACGTTCAAACCTCACCTGTCACTTAGACAATTGACACACGCAAAAGACACGCTAGAAAAATAGACTATAATAGACTATTCCGCGAAGGAATGGTTACGAGCTAGTTTAGGTGACCATTATTGTTGAAAGGGAAGATATTTACCCAATAAGATAGTTGGACTCGTCCAACGAAACACATATAAAGATACGAATACGCGAGGTAGTTGGATATACCTAAGAAATCTATACATATATAAAGGACAGTTGTGTGTATATGTATGTCCGGAGGTAACTTCGACAATAAAACAATTAACGACAAAGTAAATATATATACGCATTAAATATCACCAGAGCTCAGTTTTTGAGCAAAAGTAATGAAGATTTGATTTATATTTTTCAAATGGATCAAAAAATAAAATTTAAATGATAACAGAATGGAATATTTTTTGCAATTAATATTTTGAATAGTAGACATTAACATTTATTTTTAGAGTGGCTGGATCAATCAATGCAAGGTCTGTTTTATATGGGGTTTTTAATGGGGCACCCGGTGAGGATCCAACTCACGATTGAGTAATAATGGATCCGGGGGACTAACTTAAAAAAAACCCTCTACCCTTGCGATGCCGGGTGGCCGCTTCTAGTACATATATAAAGGGCAGTTGTGTGTATCTGTATGTCCGGAGGAAACTTCGAAAATAAAACAATTAACAACAAAGTAAATATATTTACACATTAAATATCACCAGGGCTTGGTTTTTGAGCAAAAATAATGAAGATTTGATTTATATTTGGGAAGATATTTAAAAATTCAAATTTGAAAAATAACAGAAGGGAAAGTCATTTTCATATTATTTTGTCTATCTCTCTTTTTTTTTTTTTTTTGTATGTTTTTTTTTTTTTTCGCTTTGCAGTATAATATTGATTGATTGAATTAATTGCTTCATTTATATCTTATTCTTTTTTTTAAATGTTAGTCATTGAATGGAAATTTCGTACTATATTGTTATATATTTCCGTGGGGATTTATAAGTAATAATGGATCTGTGATACTAAGTTTTTAAAAATCTCCCCTCTACCATAAGCGACGCCGGGTAGCCACTTCTAGTATCTAATAAATCTCTATTCGCGAAGTCAAGTCAAAACGTACTCGACAGCAACATCACAGTACGTGAGTTCGAACACAAGTCGAACTATTACGTCCACTTTCCAACGAATACCCTTGGGAAAGGTATGAATCCCCTCATCCCTCCACCTATGGGTTAGATCAGAGTTTTTTTTTTTACTATTGTGCTACGACACACTAGTGTACCGTAACGCTTCCGTGGGTTGTGCCGTCAGTGTTGAGGACGGTTGATTAACTTCTTATATTTTTATTTTATTACTTTAATATTTTCTGTTTTAATTGATTAAAAATATACCTTTAGAAATAAAATTACGTTGTTTTCTTTTATACTTGTAGCACATTTTCACTATTCCTTTTCTTTTAAGATTTAAATGATAAAATAATTATATGTTTAAATACTGATGGTGTACCTCGATCAATTTATTGCCCAGCTCATTGTGCCGTGAGATGAAAAAAAAGTTGAAAAACTCTGGGATAGATAGTACCACTATTGTTCTTCAACAATGATGGCTTTGGCATTAAATAACCCACGAACGTTGATATGCCGTTAAAAAAAGAGCATCAACAAAGTAGTGAGTTCAATCTCAACAAGGTACCCCATACTTGCAACCTTATGGTAAATCTAAGCTATTCTTAGATTTTAAGGGTTCTCCACTTAGTTGGTAGGAATTTACTCGAAACGTTTACCACGGATAGGATGTGATACAATGTCACAAGTGTGGAGATTTCAGCAAGGATCGAACTTGCTATTCAGTAGTAATAGACCTGTGAGACTAACTTGCTAACAATTACACCAGTATGGGACGTCTTGATGACAATAAAACGTATGACTCGTGTTGTGCTAATAATGCTAACAAAAATATGCTCCCTCAAAGTTTTAATGTAATGAAATATTAGATTAGATAAAAAAAGACAGGCGAAACTAAATATGAACGCATATAAAAAAGATTACACTTATTCTTGTTATTTTTTTAATTGATTTCTATATAAAATTATACACAGGATCGCTTTTAATACATTTAAGAATAAAACACTAATATTAGAAATCAATAACACCAAATAATTATTTATTATATCTGGTTTTCTTAAAACAGGTATGAAAATTATCCACACCTCATACTATGTAGCCCTTTATTTCTTTGTGATATATAAGACACTTTGCAGGATTCTTAATTCGTTAATACCATCGGCTGTTTTGAGACAGACTTTCATAGAGATATCGTTTATGGATATGATATTAACTAAGATTACATAATAACTATATAAGTGAGAATATGACGTAAATATCTAAACGAATTGTGACGTCGATGGTGACGTAGTTTCGTTTACAAACCGACAGATACATAATCTCTATCATAGCAGTAAGATTTATCAAATTTACTTTAAGACTTGTTAAAAATATTAGAAGAATTTAATTGGGATCGAACTCAGTGTCATTGACTTTTGAGAATACGTGTCGCTCTACGGTAGGCGCCTTCTCTTTTAGAATTATTATTTAATTTGATTTTTAATTTTGCTCACCAAGAAATTGAATAACGAAATCATTTTGCACTTTCGAGCATTTAAATTTCATAGAAAAATGTTAAAACTTAACTTGTGATACATTAATTTTAGATGATTTCTTCTTTTTTTTAATAATAAAACCTTTCTTTTCTTTTTAAATAGGTCTTAACAATGGAGTTATGTCGCAGGTATTGTGCTGTTTATTCAGTACGCATGCGTAGTAAATTGTTATACCGCCATTAAAGATAATTATAAAATGGTAGAATAAAGATATAAACCGTTTTGAAACTGTTTTTTGGGGGGAGGGGGTACATACATTGAAAGAGGCAAAAATGTGATCTT
>CM042145.1:48298088-48340588 GCA_023376005.1 Doryteuthis pealeii | reverse complement strand
GAATAGGAATAGCGATACACTGAGAACTGTTCAAAAGATTTGTTTCTGGTCATATAAACAAATGGTAAGAGTACAAGAAAAGAAAAAAAAGACACGCTGAAGCCCTATCACTAAATCGAAAATAGAAACTACTAAGAAATAAAGAACGACTCGGAAATAAAGAAAGAAAAAAAAAAAGAAGAAAAAAGAAAGAAAGAAAAAACGAAAAAAGAAAGAAAGAAAGAAAGAAACGAAAGTAAGAGTGAGGCAGTGGAAAGAAAGAAAGAAGAAAAAAGAAAGAAAATAGAAGAAAAAAGAAGAAAAGAAAAAAAATAGAAAGAAAAAGAAGAAAAAAGAAAGAAAAACGAAAGAAAGAAAGAAAGAAAGAAGTGAGAGTGAGGCAGGAAATAAAAGAAAAAAGAAAGAAAATAGAAGAAAAAAGAAAAGAAAAGAAAGAAAAAAGAAAAAAAAGAAAGAAAAGAAGAAAAAAAAGAAAACGAAAAGAAAAAAGAAAGAAAGAAAGAAAGTAAGAGTGAGGCAGTGAAGAAAAAGAAAGAAAGAAAAAAAAAAGAAAGAAAAAAGAAAGAAAAAAGAGAAAAAAGAAAAAGAAAGAAAGAAAGAAAAAAGAGAGTGAGGCAGTGGAAAAGAAAAAAGAAAGAAAAAGAAGAAAAAAGAAAGAAGAAAGAAAAAAAAAGAAAAAGAAAGAAAAAAGAAAGAAAAAAGAAAGAAAAAAAAACGAAGAAAGAAAGAAAGAAGAAAGTAAGAGTGAGGCAGGGAAAGAAAGAAAAGAAAAAAAAAGAAAAAAGAAAGAAAAAGAAAGAAAAAAAAGAAAAAAAGAAAGAAAAAAGAAAGAAAAAACAAAGAAAGAAAGAAAGAAAGAAGGTAAGAGTGAAGCAGTGGAAAGAAAAAGAAAAAAGAAAGAAAAAAGAAAAAAAAGAAAGAAAAGAAAGAAAGAAAAAAAGAAAAAGAAGAAAAAAAAGAAGAAAGAAAGAAAGAAAGAGAAAAAAAGAAAGAAAGAAAGAAAGAAAGTAAGAGTGAAAGAAAGAAAGAAAAAGAAAGAAAAGAAAGAAAAAAGAAAAGAAAAGAAAGAAAAAAAAGAAAAAAGAAAGAAAAGAAAAGAAAGAAGAAAGAAAGAAAAAGAAAGAAAGAAGAAAAAAGAAAAGAAGAAAGAAAAAAAAGAAAAAAAAAGAAAGAAAAAGAAAAAGAAAGAAAAACTGAAAGGAAGCTGCAAAAAGAAAAGAAAAAAAGAAGAAAGAAAAAGGTGTGTGTGTAGGGGGGGGGAGTCGTCATCGTAAACATCAATAATTAAAGCAATAATGGCCTCAAGACAGGGGGGTGGGGATACGCGTCCTTGTTCGTCCGAAATGTCCTGCCTGTTTTCTCTGCGTGTGGTCAGTCGGGACACCGTCGTTCATCTCTCGCAGCTGCAGCAGGACAGCAGCGCCAAAATGGTGGCGCTATACAGTCACTTTAAATAACGCACTCCCTAAACGATCGGGGTCCATTCGGCCAAACGACACCACAGTTTCCCTTCATTCAATCAAAATAGATATGACGGTGCCGGGGTCTATTTCGCACGTGCCTGTACGTGTGCGTGATTTTGTTTGTATTGATATTTATTACGCTTGGCCGACAATGGCAAAGAGTCAACTTGGATGGGGGATACTAGGACACAATTACCCCTCAACTGGAAAAAAAAAGAGCCCGCCTGCCTATCAGCATCCGGAACCCTGCGTTGCACACCAAGCGCTCAAATATCGACCTCTTGTACCAGACGGAAATATATAACTATCATTATAATTATCATCAGATCACACTGACTGCATTGATATCCATGACTCTTCTCTCTCTCTCTCTCTCTCTCTCTCTCTCTCTCTCCTCTTTCTCTCTCTCTCCCACACCACTCTCTATCGGTCTTCGATCCTGGGAGGTCCTCCACGCAGCATCTAGAATCCTTTCCATTTCTTACGAATATAACCATTAAGCTAAACGCATTTCCTCATCACCATCACCAGGTCTCGGTAACAGCACTGATCTCAATTACTCTCTCTCTCTCTCTCTCTCTCTCTATATATATATATATATATATATATATATATATATATATATATATCTTTCTCTCTCTCTCTCTTTATATATCTATCTATCCACCTATCACCTATCGGTCATAGACCCTGGGAGGTCCTCCACGCAGCATCCATTATCCGCATAGATATATTCAGGAAACTAAGACCCTCAGTCACCGCCAACTAGCACATATATGATAAAAAGGTTTGTGGGTTTACCATTAGGGCAATAGGGTCGGGACAATCATATAGGTGCTATTCATCGGAGAGAGCTTCTCCGAACACCCATCTTGCGTAAGTAAGGACCAAAGTTGATGTAGCCTTTTGCTGAGTCGACCTATACTGATGTAACCATGTATAGGTGTAATCATCAGGTCGTACTGACAGCATGAATATCAATTACTCTCTCTCTCTCTCTCTCTCTTCTCTCTCTCTCTCTCTCTCTCTCTCTCTCTCTCTCTCTCTCTCTCTCCTATCGGTCATCGACACGCAGCATCCAGAATCCACACAGAGCTCGTTAACGTAGCTTTTTGCTGGTTAGTATATACTGGTCTGTCCATTTGTAGGTGTCCGCAGGAGAACGTCTTTTATAAGTTCATCCTTGCTTCTCCAATAGTGTCCAGCATGTCTTGCTCGTCTTAAATGGAGGGTCTGTGTGATAGGAGACAAGTGGCCGTACAGCTGCTTTCTTGTTGGGTGCTGTTTTCAAGATTTGTTCAAGACGTAACATGTTTATGTGGCTCCCATCTATATTTTTCTCTAAGCACTTCGCCAGAGAGCTATTGGTGCAGCCGTACAGTAGCACTAACGTGGCTACGGCTAGGAAGAACAGTAATGATAATAATGAGAATGGCTCTGCTGTAAATTGACGATTACCAAGCAAAACTTTCAATGTCATGACCAGTGTAGTAAATTCAATCTTTACTGAGGGCTCTATATTCGTGGCCATGTACCTGACTTGTACCTGTCTGCTAAGCAATTATCTTGTAAACGTCTACCATAGTTGATGGTTTGTAGGTTGTTGTTGGATTTTACGGCATGTCAACCCTTGTCGGGTTATTTTATGTCAAAGATATTTTGTTTTATTCATTCTTGATGGGTATTCAAATTTTTTTAAAACTCAATTTTCTTAAACACTTAAATTAATTTTTTCTATTTAGCCCATAGCTATCTTTCGTGTTAGATATTCAATTTTTGACATACATTTTGTAATCTATTTAACCCTTAGATGGGACCCTAACAGCTACTGCCAATCCGGGTCAGTGTGGACTGGAACTACACCAGGAAATGCAGTTTAACGTCATATTCAGGACACTAAGACCCTCAGTCACCGCCTACTAGCACATATATGATAAAAAGGGTTGCGGTTACCATCAGGGCAATAGGGTCGGGACAATCATATAGGTGCTATTCATCGCGGGGAGCTTCTCCGAACGACCGTCTTGCCTAAGTGAGGACCAAAGTGGAGTGTTGCATGTCATGGACTACTCAGCCACCAGGATTCCGTCCTTGAACATCACAGGTTGCCACCCATGACCAACAGGTGACTCCATTGGGGGTATTTTACCCAGCGTTCGGCTAGGAACCACGAGGTTCCTAGTTCGATACCGGCCCTCGCCAACTCAGCGTATGAGAAGCACAGGGATCTGTGCGGTAAAGTAAGGAGCTGATGGTAGGTGTGGCGCTCTATCTCAGACGCAAAAACAATCTCCTTGGTCTAGCGCTAGTGAAAAGGGGATATACCCCCTTGCTGATTGGCTGATACCGACTTTAAGTCACCCCGATGACTTTACTTTTACTTACAGAGGTGCAGTCAGTGTTCTACAACCCCAGCCAACAGGCAAGTTCTAAGTTATCGCTAATCTTTGGCCGGTGTCCCGGTTAAAATTGTTGTGTATTTCGCACTGGTCCCAGTGAACGATGTACGCGCTCGCAATGCAAGCGATTAGATCCCAACCCATAATCTTTTCCGATCCTCATTTGGTGATGTGAGATTAAGATTACTTGTAACTATCGGGATAGGTCAGTAAAGAGACATTGTCAACGTCTCTAGACATGGGAAAGTAAGATGACTAAACGAATTAAATCTTGAAAAGAAGTCTACTTTCCGATTTTGTGTCAAGGACGAACTCATAAGTGACGTTTTACTGTAGAATCCTACTCATGGATACACCAGTGCTGGTCGACCAAAAACGTACATACATCGGCTCTGTACGGACACTGGATGCCGGTTAAAAGACTTGTCCGATGGTCAGAGAGAGAGAAAGAGAGAGAGAGAGAGAGAGGGGGGGGAAATCCATGCTATCATCATGACGATGATGGTGATAATAATGATAGAGAGCAAGTAATTGGGTAAACCACTTCCCCATAACTAAACTGCTTCCCCATAGTAAAAATCTTGGGTAATCTGATCTGCGCTGTAAAGTTGGGAGCTGACGGTTGGTGTGGCGCTCCAACTCAGCAAAAACATTCTCCTTGGTCTAACGCTAGTGAAAAGAGGACAGACTTCCTCCCTGTCTAGCTGATGCCGACGATAGGCCACTCCGCCAACGTTTACTTGACCTGGTAGGTAAGTTTATATCTGTACAGTCTTAATAATTCCTCGATTCTCGAGTTCATCTCTTGCGTCTTGGGAATTGTTCCAAGTAAGCCAATTAATATCATTATTATTTTGCTCCAATAAAGTTTTCACACCCACCAATGGTTCACTGGAGTCTGAGTGACAGTAAGTCTTCTCAGGTCTCCAGGACACTTCTGAGTATTCTAGCCGATCTCAACAATGCTGTTGTCTGGATGGTTTCAATTCTTCTTCTGATTTCCAGTTCCTCTACTCTATTTTCTAAGCTTTTGGAGACCGTTCCAAGTGCGCCAACTACAATTGGTATCACTTTCACCCTCATATTCCACAGCGTTTTCAATTCTCTAGCAAAGTCTACGTATTTATCTTCACCCTGTGATCAACTGGAACTGCAAAATCTACCAGTTGACAAGTTCTCTTTTTTTTTTTCTTTTCTTTTCTTTTCTTTTTTTTTTTTTTTTTTTTTTTTTGTTAATCATTACTAGGTCTGGTCTTTTGGCTGGGATATGGCGATCCGTCTTCATCTCAAATTTCCAGAGAATTGAATGCGTTTCGTTCCCAAGAACAGATTCTGGTTTATGCATATACCATTTTGTTGTATAGTTTGGATGGTGTCGATTCTTCACGTAATTTGCTATTCCCCCAGTCTCCTTTCCAAAAACCTCGACACGGTCCATGAAATATTTAAATATACTTCAGAAATTATTAAAAAGTTAGCAACTGGGTGTATCATCTTTAATAAGAATGGAGACTGTGTCATTTAAATATCGGATTCGCCTTCTGTTCACGTCCACACGAGAAAAGAAATGAGAATAGAAAAAAATAGACACAAATGGCGGGAAAAGGACAAATGGTCGTTACGCGTTGGCGGGTAAAGGTTAACTCTGACATGTGACTCTCTCTCTCTCTCTCTCTCTCTCTCTCTCTCTCTCTCTCTCTCTCTCATGAATAGGCGCAAAAATCAAGGGAGACAATCGTTGCTGCTTTGTTGGGGAGCGGTGAACTCTCTGTAATACAGCTGCCAGAAACAAGAGCTGTGGCCGGTCTAAGAATGATGGATTAGACGGAGCAGAGTTTGAATATGGATTTCCACAAGGGTCAGTGACTATGACAGGGGGGCCACGTCTCACGTGACCAGAAGAGAAAGTTCTTAGTGTGGTCTGGTGTAAAGAACGAGATGGTTTAAGAGAAAGGGGAAAAAAAAATCAAAATATGAACATTTCTTGCAGCCTCACAATCAATCGAAACTCTTTACAATCACTTTTTTCCTTTTAAAAAATTAATTAAACTACGGGAAAAAAACACACCCTCCGGGCGGCGTAAAATCAATTTTTGAAATATATCGTCTGAGGAGAATGGGAGTTTAAAATTCACTGTCAGAAGGTTTTATATCATAAGTAAGCAAAATCATCAAATTTATTAAAGAAGTAAAAAAATTTAAAAAAAAAAAAAAAGCAATTTGAAATGATAACTTGGTTCTGTCCGCCTCAAATAAAATGTTGTCTGCATCTATTAATTATTGATTAAATAATTATTGTGAATATTTTCACATAAATTTTACTTAAAATTGTAGATATTTATTTATTTGTAAACTTCTTGTTACTGAACAAAAAACAAAAAAAAAAAAACCAAAAACAAAAGGCGATAATAATAAAAAAAACAATTTTACAAATTTCTTACTCAAATTCTGAGTCTATAACACAAGATTGTTTTTATTCTATGTATTAACGATTTTGACTATAAATTAAATACTCATAAATAGACTTCGCAATCATTGAGAATATTGTAATGTAAGTGTGACGTAGTTTTAATTACAGACAGTAATACATCCAATCTCTATTATTAATAGATTTTTTTTTAAATACTAAAAATCAATTAAAATATCTATGTATTGATACTCTTGTTCCTTAATTGTACCACCGATATCATCTTGCAATACACTCTGATTAAAATTGAGACCATCTAAATCGTCCAAGATGAAATGCAAAAATGTAAATCCTGATTATTTGTTGTTGCTTATCCGCCGAATTCTTATTTCTTATGAGTGTCGTCAGCTCAGCTAAATAATGAGCCATTCCGTTTTTATTATGAAGAAAGAAAGTAAAGAAAAAGAACATATTACACAGAAAAATATAAAAGGGATTCAGGGAAAGATAGATAGAGTGGGTGAGCACACGGAAGCGATAACGCTAATCTGTTTCAATGAAACAAGGAAATAAATGAACAGAAGGAAAGAAAGAAAGAAAAGAGTGAGAGAGAGAGAGAGAGAGAGAGAGAGAGAGAGAGAGAGAGAGAGAGAGAGAGAGAGAGAGAGAGAGAGTTAAATCAAGATTATTATACTTTTTACGTATTGAAGCATTTGGCAATAGCACTTGTGTCAACATAACAAACGTTGTAATAATTAAATCATCATACTGTGGTATATCCACAGGTCCTGCTAGTAGTGATACATTTCTCGGTAATAAAATAGAAAAAATTTAACAAAACATAGATGGAAGAAAATGTTATCTTCCCATAATTACAGCTCTCTGAAAAGACAAGGCAAGAATTCTTCCTTAGCCGTCTCACTACTACTCTATGGCTACACACTGGACTCAAACGAGACGCTTGGAGAAAAAGTTGAATGGAAACTACACAATGATGCTGCGTGTGGTTTTGAATAAATCCTGGAAGCAGCACCTCACAAAATATCTTGCACACACACACACACACACACACACACACACACAGGCCATATTGAATGTTTTATTTTATTTATTTGACTTTATTTTTACCCAAAAAACCCACGAGCAGTTTGCGACAAAAAAAACAACTTTTAAAGCGGAGTTTTAACAGGTTTGAATTTAGAGTTTTTCTTCTCCTAGACTGGTTACCTAGCCAAGGTTAAAGTGCCCAGTCTACCCTACAATTTTACCCATAACCAAAGTGAGAATAATTGTATCCATAACTTTCTCAAGGGTAGATATTTTCACAACCTGTTCGCCACTGGTAGGATGGGACACAAGGTCCTGTTCAATTCAGAACGAAATATATCTCCTACATCTACGTGTTTGAGTTTTGCTCTCTTTTTGTCCACTTTTTCCTTTATTCTTTTTTCGATTTACTCCTATCCTCATAATGTCGGGAACGGACAAAAAAAATTACTAAACAAAGCATTACACGCATACAAGACCACCTCACACACACACACACACACACACACACACACACACATATATATATATATATATATATATATATATATATTCTCTATTAATGATATTGAGCACTCTTCACGGCCGGTTTATGAAAGCTCAGTCGGTAGAGCACTTCACTAGGGATCGCAAGGTTCCTCGAAATCAGCTACAGCGATCTGTGCGGTAAAGTGAGGAGCTGGTGTTAGGTGTGGCGTTATCGCAGACACCAAAACAATCTCTGTCTAGCGGAAAGGTTATATTTCCTCCTGTTGACTTTACCACTCAAGTGCCTTGACGTCTGTGGATGACTGTATATATATATATATATATATATATATATATATATATATGTGTGTGTGTGTGTGTGTGTGTGTGTGTGTGTTTTCGTCGTATTTAAGTGGTGCTGTGTCAGCCACGACACAAAACTATTCCTTCAGATCGTGTATCTACTCAGTTGTGTCTACCTCGTCCATTTTGGATATTTATAACTCTCAGTTCTGTGGAAAGGCGCCGTATGAAGCAGTTGTCTTGCACAGCGGCCGCCATCTTTAATCTTCACCTCAGTGTGACTTGCCATTCAATATTTATCCAGTAACTGTGAATAGCGACAGTTTTGGGCGAAAAGAAAAAAAAAGATAAGGAATTAGAAGAGAGACGGACAGGCGAAAGAGCAAGGCCAAAAGCTAGGACATTAAAGCTGCAATAAGCTGCAACATTGGTATCATTTGTCTTTTCTTTATTTTTTTTTGTTTGTTTTTTTAATTTTTGTTTCGCCAGTCAGACATGATGCAGCAGGGGGCGACAGTGATAGGGGCTGTGTGAACGAAACGAGTGATAAAAAAAGTTCTTGGGGGAATAATTAAAACAAAAAAAAATCACTGGCAGAAAAAAAATCGAAAAAGCATGAAAATGTGTTGTAATCGAGAAGGAACAAAAAGTCTTATTTGTGTGAATTTTCTAGATGAGGCTTGATTTTTATTTTCAGTCTGTTGTTCTCATTTTAAAAACAACGTTTCGGTCGCTGTATCCTCCGACCTTCTTCAGGTGTTCCCTGTCTAACATATCGGTTCCATACCGATTTGAAACTATTTGTCTGAATTTTTGAGATGAGGCTTGATGTGTATAATTTTGATCTTTCGGACTATTGTCCTCATCTTAAAAACATTTCGGTCGTTCTATCCTCTGGCCTTTTTTTTTTTTACTTTTGTTTCCCAGTCAGACATGATGCAGCAGGGGGGGGGGGGAGACGACAGTGATAGGGGCTGTGTGAACGAAAAGTTCTTGGGGTAATAATTAAAACAAAATTTTAAAAAAATCTGTCAGAGAAAAAAATGAAAAATGTGTATGTATGGATTGTGAAATTTTACGGCATGTCAACACTTGTGGCGTTATTTTATGCCAAAGATGTTTTATTCATTCTAGTGGGGTATTCAACATTTTTTCAAACTCAATTTTTTTTCAAATTCAATATTTTTTAACACATTTTTAAATCCATTTTTTTTTCTATTTAACCCGGGTATTACCACTCCAGGTTAAAGTGGACCGGGGAGTAATGGTGATGAAGGGGTACTCCACATTCTCCAGGGCTCCAGAACTGGAACTTCACTATCAGACAGAGAGTTTAACTTCATGCCCAGGACACCATGATCCTCAGCCACAGCCTTCTAGCTCATATATGATAAAAGTGGTTAGGGCTTGCTATAAGGGCAATAGGGTTGGGACAATCATATGGGTGCTAGGGCTTGACATGACCAGCTGATTGATCGGTGGGCCCTCCCCGACCACCTGTCTAAGTAAGGGCCAAAGTGGAGTGTTGCATGTCATGGACTGCTCAACTAGCAGGGTTCCATCCTTAAGGATCACTGATCAAAATGGGCTGTAAAAGAGAGGGAATAAAACATTTTTGACGTGCAGCTTGATGCGTATAATTTTCGGACTGTTATCCTCATCTTTATTGTGGTGTGTGAAAATACAACTTTTCGGTCACTGTATCGTCTGGCCTTCTTCAGGTGTTCCCTGTCAAATATATCAGGTCCATACTAATTTGATACTATTTGTCTGGATCTTTGAGATGATGCTAGACATTTAAAATTTTGATTTTTCGAAAATATTGTCCTCATCTTTATTGATAAAGATGAGGACAATAGGACGAAAAATCAAAAAATCCTTGTTTAAGAATTAACGTTTTAACAATGAGAAAGTTACTCAACGAAAAGGAAATGACTCCTGCACAAGAATTAAAATTCTTTTTAACATAAATATTGGAAAAAAGAAAAAAAGAAAGAAAAGATGGAAGAGAATTTTTTTTATTGTGGTATGTAAAAACATAATGTTTCGGTCGCTGCATCTTCCGGCCTTCTACTATTTGTCTGAATTAGATCATTTAAATAAGAAAGAAAGAAAGAAAGAACAAAAGAACAAAAGATAGAATGAATGAATGAAAGAAAGAGAGGAAGGAAGAAAGAAAGAACAAACGAAAAAAAGAAAGAAAGAAAAAGAGAAAGAAAGACTGAAAGAACGGAAGAAAAAGGAAAGAAAGAAAGAACAAACGAAGGAAGGAAAGAAAGAAAGAAAGAAAGAAAGAAAAAGTGCAAGATAGATTTTTATTATGGTATGTAAACACGCAACGTTTCGGCTGCTGTATTCTCCGACTTCCTTCAGGTGTTCTCTGTCTAATATATCGCTTCCTTACCGATTTGATACTATTTGTCTACATTTTTTAGATGAGGCTTGAACAGAAGAAAGAAAGAAAGAACGAAGGAAAGAAAAAAGAGAAAGAACGAAAGAAAGAAAGAAAGAAAGAAAGAAAGAAAGAACAAAGGAAGGAAAGAAAAAAGGAAAAGACAAAGAAAGAAGGAACAAACGAACGAACGAACGAACGAACGAAAGAAAGAAAGAAAGAAAGAAAGAAGGGGTGCAATAGAAGAACAAATTAGTGGTTTGAATCTACATAAAAGTGCAAATGTTTGCAATCGTAACTTAGCATCTGACAACAAATATGGTCATCCCGACAACTGACCCCAACAAGGTTATTTTCTGCCGTTTATAAACCCAGCTCTTCTTTCTCTTGTTTTCCCACCACCCCTACACCCCAGCCACGCGCTCATTCATTGAAACAAGGAAGATTGTGTTGACACGAGCAGTAATCACGTGGTGATGCCATGGCAACGCAAAAGCCTCGTGTATACCGGCCATTATTTTCCCGGTTTTTTTTTGTCTTTTATTGTTTGTTTTTTTTTGTTGTCTTTTTTTATTTTTAATTCTTGATTTTTCTCTCCTGTCCCTGTACATTGGTTGTGCACATTGCTATACGTGTTCAGAGGCCCCGTCTTTCGTTATCTTTCTGTCACACAGCAGAACAAGCAAGACGAATGAATATCAAGTTTCAAAAAACAAGCAAACATTCGAAACGGTCTGATTGGAAAAAAATGGCGGGAATGCAACAAAATAAACAAAAAAAAAAAAAAGATTAAAAAAAAACAAGGAAAAAACAAATTGGTTTAAATCGCAATAACCTGTGTTGCCAATCTATGAAATTAATGCTGAACCTAAAAATGATGGCATATCACAATAAAGTCCAATATATTATTACACGATCGGGGGGGGGGGTATGTAGCGGTAACATTTACAATAAGGGATTCTCATTTCAAATAAATAGTATATAGCACGCACACGCACACACACACACACACACACACACACATATATATGCACCCATATATATGTATATACGCATGTATGCTGATATATGGATTTATAATCAGTATATATATCTATATATATATATATATATATAAGTAAAAAATATAACAGAATATTTAGATTTTTAGCTTTATAGCCTATAGAGATTTAAATTTTTAGAATTATAGCCTATAAAAAATCTAAATCTTCTGTTATATTTTTTTTACTTATATAATTTTGCTCTGTGTCTCTGACAATAAGAGCACTCATTGAGTTCTGCAAAACACGCCACTTAAAAAAACAAAATAACTTCTATGTCGTAAGGAAGATTTCTTTTCCGGATTTTTGGATTTATATATATATATATATATATATATATATATATGCATAAATACATGCACATCGACACACACGCACACACACGTACACACACGTACACATACATACACACACACACATATATATTATTCCAAACTTTATTAAGAATGGGTACTTTAATTTGAAGACCATTCTATTCCTGAGAAAAAATACACCCCCATATATATATATATATATATATATATATATATATATATATATATATATGGATCTAAAGAGTAAAAAAACTACCTACCTAGGTTTCATCGGGATAATTTTAACTCAGAATCAGCGTCAGAATTATCCTGATGAGTCGTCCAGGTGAAACCTATATAGGTAGTTTCTGACTCCTGAGGTCTTTATAATTTCACTCTACTTTTTACATATTTAATTTTTACAACACTTTCGGCGTTTTTTCTTTTTGTCATTCATCACGATACCAACGATTATTTTCAGTACGAGTGTTTTGTTTATTTTCTTTATTAATATTTTTTCATAGATATGAGCTTGTAAATTTCTATATTTGCAAACTACACTATATATATCTGTGCGCTTATGTGAGGAGCTTGTGTAGCGCTACGCCTCATACGCAAAAAACAATCTCCTTGGTCTAGTGTTAGTGAAAAGGGGATATACTCCCTCGCTGTCTGGCTGAAACTGACTTTAGGCCAACACGACGACTTTATCTATATATAAAAAGTGATTACCCAAAATGTGTAAGAATTGTTGTTTAATTTTAATTTGCCAATACTCTTCTATATATATAAAAGGCAGTTTGGTATGTACGTGTCGACGTATAACTTCAAAACGGGACGTCATTCAGATTCGAAATATTGCATACAACTTGATACCCTTCTAACTAAGAAGCACACCAAATTTGGTTATTGATTTTTTATTAATTAAGAGATATGATTAATTAATTAATTAAGCAAAATTCTCCCAATTTACGGAACTGTCCGTATACCAGCTCCTGCTGATAATAAAATATTGTTCGCTGCCTACTTTTTATTAAAGCGATATCAGCAGTGAAGTTTAATTTTAGTGAATAAATTTCGCAGTCTAAGTCGTTCAGCTCGGAATTTATCGCCTATTTATGGTCCAGTCTTAAAAATATTTATATGGCTGGAAAGAAAATAAAATAATCTTTCTAAATATGTAGAATTATTTTTACAGTGAGTTAAAAAAATTGCTTCGGACAGCTGATAAGTATGATTTTTTTTTCATACTAAATTTTAACGAAAGATTAAATTCTTTTTTCTCGCTTATTTACGGTTCAATTTTTAAAACATTTATATGGTTAGAAAGAAAAGAAAATAATACTTTTTCTAAATATGTAATTTGTATGTGTTTTTCATTCATTGAATTATTTTTTACAGCGAGTTAAAAAAAATAATATTTTGCTTCGGACAGCCTAGAATTCATAGAATTATTTTTTTCATACTAAATTTTAACGTAAAATCAAATCTTATTTATTGCATATTTTTGTTCCTATCTTAAAAATATTCATTTGGTTAGAAATAAAATAAAATAAACTTTCTAAATATGTAATTAGTATGTGTTTTCATACATTGAATTATTTTTTACAGTGAATTAAATAACAAATCAAACGAAAACATTTAACGATAATTCAACTTTTTTTTATTAATACTTTTATTTTAGAATAATCAGTATAACTAAAATCGTTTTTGTAAGAAACTATTCATGAAATAAAGATCTATATATCCACAGAGGCTTCATGCCTGAGCACTATTTTTATTTTAAAATTAGAATTTACATAGTTATGTTGTATGTAAGGTCGATTTTTCCATCGTTCGTCAATGTAAACAAAACCTTTTTTTAAAAAAACTTTGAGACACTCGAGTTACAACGGACAAGTGGGTTAGAATTATGCTCCTCGGGAGTTTCCGTAATCTAATGTTATTTATTCGTAAAATACGATTCTAATGATATTATCTATTGCGCGCTATTCTGTATTTGTACCAAAATCAGGACTGTAATTTGATATTTAACTTTTAAACACATTCAAAATTCTTCTTAAAAAGTATGTATCATTTTTTTTTTCATTTAGTTTTCTTTTCTTTTCGTAATGTTTTCAAGTCAGTTCACTTTTCGATTTAAAAAATAATATACTATATTTAGTAAAGTATATTATTTTCATCAAATTGTTATCAGATTTGTCCTATAGTATATACTATGATAATTTGACATTCGATCGGCTACGCTTTGAATTAATAACGCTATTTTTTTTTAAAGATTATTTATCGTTTTACATTAATTTGATTACTTTATTTATTTATTTTTTAATATTAATTTGAAATTTAGCAAATCACGTCATTTATATTTTATTTAAAAATATAGTTAATCATTGAATTAAGATCTTTTTTACGTCGGGATTTTTATGGATCATCCTGCGAGGATCGAACTCGCTATTCAGTAATAATAGATCTGCAAACGATTATTAAACCATATTGTCATCTCCTCTACCCGGGCTTCGCCGTGTAGCCGCTGCTAGTATGTATGTATTAGAATATTAAAAACAGTCGACATTTAACAAATGGATATGGTACATTACTGGTTGATTATTCGTTGCTACTTTTGTGCCACATGTAATCTTTTAAAATTTTAAAATTTATTAAATTAAAAAAATCTTACAAAAAAAAAAACACACACACACGCACACACACATATATGTGTATGCGTCTTTTTTTCTTTAAGGATGACTTTCAAGTACTTAATACTCCTAAAAATTAAGATTTATTCCGATGACCTAGAAAAATATAACTAGTGTTGGGAGACAATAGAATAATATCCTCCTTTGACGAAGAATTTATGGACACAGCTAGGGGTCCATGGGGGTCACGTGACAGCCCTTTGGCTATTACTGCAGAGCATTCAAGAAGAAAAGTTTGTGTCTGAGTTCCTTTAAGGAACGGTAAGGACACTTCCTTGTCTCCTTGGGACGGAACAAATAACTCTTGCTCTTTTGCTCCCCCCCCCTTACACATACTACTTGTCTAAGTAGACATATAGTGGCCTACGAAATTTTTAGCCAGGAGAAATAAACTACATCCAATTTCAAAGTTTAATTACATAATACTCAACTCAACATAAATAAACAATATTTGGAGCTAAGATGGAGTAGGTATTTACCCAACCCATTTGCTACGGGTAGGATGTGGCACAAGGTCAAAAGTAATGAGGCATCCAGCGATGATATTCAGTCGTAATGGATTTGCGAGACAAGTTCATTCACCTTTAGACCACTGTTGGGACGCCTAAATAATTTACCCTACAGGTAGGTTTTGACACAAAGTCACAAGTATGGGGCATCCAGCGAGGATCGAAATCTCTTTTTCAGTAGTAACGGGTTTCAGAGACTAGCTTGCTAACCATTACACTATGATAGGACACCTTAGAGCTAGTATGGAGTGGGTTCTTCATTTGTAAGTTTCAGTTCCTGTATTCGATTTTTCATGGATTTGATCAACTTTGACGCTCTGATGACTGTTTTTGATGATTTCCCTCATCAGCCCCATTTTCGTTCGATCCAACACAATGCTTGATCTTCCTGGATGTTATTCCACGCGACAATGGACTTCTTCATTAAATTTCTAGACAATATCATTAACCGTTTGGTGATTAACCAGGAAAACTTAGCAATTTCTCTATTTGACTTTCCACACTGATGCCATCCTATTATTTGCCCTCGTTTAAATTCGTCAATTTCCTTACTTTCGTGAACTTTTTTTGCAAAATAGTGTTACATATTATGAGGTAGCATAAATTGTTGACGGACCCTATAGCGAGAATTCTAAGGAGCCGAGTTAATTGTGGATAATTTGATCAGAACCATAACTAATTTTCAATGAAGAAGCTGCCTCATCTCATCGGGTTAAACTCCGCTTAAGAAATTGACATTGTGTCACATCCTGCTCGTGTGAAGGGTTGGTAAATGTATATGTGTCAGTAAGGCGCGTGGTGTAATCATTACCGTCGTAGGAAATGGACACAACAGGACTAGTTCAAATCCTGAACGACTAACACCTTTGAAAAGGTATGCATCCGACTACTCTCCCTCCAGCTATGGGTAAATAGTAGAACGGGCTGGGCTCTTTAACCTTTGCTAGATAACCGGTCTAGGAGAAGGAAAACTCTGAAATCACACCCGTTAAACTATGCTAATAAAATGACCTTGTGTTACATCCGACTCGTGTATATATATATATATATATATATATATATATATATATATATATATATTCACTAAAAGGTTAATGAAAACGTTAGAATTTAATTCATATCAAACCACAGAAAACTTAAAACTTAAATACTGAAGAAATCTCGTTAAGTATGTGATCTGACAATGTTTTACTCTACACCAAGTTTATTAGGCCCCTAACGGTAATCGGGAACCCCCTTCACCTCATCAGTCTTTATATTTAAATCTGTTAAACTCCCATTAAGAAATACACCATGTGTCACATCCTGCTAGTACGGAGGGGTTGGTAAATATATATATGGCAGTAAGTCATGCTTATTAAAATTCGATACAGTAGGTCAAAATGTTAAAAAAAGATAATTATGGTGTCTATGAACAAAATGGATATGAACTAAATCTGTAGATAAAAGTAAAGAAAGCCAATCCTTTTATTATTGTAAACGCATATTTTACACCAATGTTTCTTTCGAGGATTAAAATACCTTAAAATACCTATTTTCCTATAATTGGAGACATACCGTAGGCTGGTTGGTTGGTTGGATTTAACGGCATGTGAATCCTTGTCGGTTTATTTTATGCCGAAGATGTTTTGTTTTATTCATTCTTGATGGGTATTCAAATTTGTTAAAAAACTCAATTTTTAAATTCATTTTTTCTATTTAGCCCATAGATCCAACCCTAACAGGTACTACCACTCCGGGTTAGAGTGGACCTGGGATTAACGGTGATAAAGGAGTACTCCACGCTCCCCAGAGCCCCAAAATTGGAACTTCAACATCAGATGCAGTTTAACGTCATACCCAGGGCAGGACATACCGTAGCAACATGGTTAGCAAACACATCTTTTAAACCAATACACTCGTTTAGTGAAGTTTACTTTTCACTGGGTGCTCTCCTAATGGTGGCCTTGCGCCATATGAAGTGTAATTTGAGTAATTGCTACACTTTCGGTTTGATTTGATATTAAAGCATCTTATATATGGTTTGTTTTTTGTTTCTTTTTTTAATCTTATTGTGGAGGCGCGTGGTGTAATGGTTACCGTCGTAGGAAGTGGACACGGTGAGACGAGTTCAAATCCTGGACGCAGTTTTTGTATTTCACAGTTTTTTTTTGTTTTTTTTTTTTTTTTTTTTTGCATTTCACATAGCATTAATACTCTTGGGAAAGGTACAAATCCAATTGGTTAATAGACTTAGTTTTCGAAATTTGCCTTGTCAGTAAATTTCCAGTTCGAAGAGAAATATTAAAAAGTGTCTACCACAATTAATAATTCCATTAATTATTTTTAAAATTTTTAATGGCTTTCTTATAAAAGTTATACGCAAAACTATTGTTATATACATAAAAATAAAACAATATATAATCCTGCATAGATAGATTTAAACTAGAAATGTTAAAGTTTATACTATTAAAATAAAAATGAAATAATTTTTAAAAGATTAATACTTTTTCAGGGGACAATTTTCACTATAGTAAGTATTTACTGACATCTTTTGAGGCGCCTCAAGTTGTGGGCAATAAACCCAGCCCTGCCCCTATAAATCGAGGTGGCCGGTGTTACCTAGGGAAGAGACCCCCACCCCACCCGGTATCACACTGATATTAATATCTTACCGGTCCAATGGCCGAAATCACTGGACACAGGACTCGAAGGTCAGGTAAGTATTTTCACTATTATATACTTTGCTTAAAAAGCAATCTAAATCTTTCAAAACAAAGAAATGTTTTAATTATAGGGCATTTTTCAATCCTGACTTGGTGGGAAGTCGGCAAAATACCTATTCAAATTGATGCATTTAAAGATGATGGAATGCAGGTATCAGTCAATGAATCTTCAAAATTTTCTGTTGTTAAAACTCTAAAAATTATTTTCATTTTTATTTTTCAAGTGAAAATTGTACAATCCAATATTGAAAAGAGTCAGAGAACAAAAAGAATAAATCATCATCATCATCATCATCATCATCAGGTCGCACTGGCAGCACGGATTTTATGGCTCTTTCTCTCATCAGCCGTCCCTAATAATCATGGCTACAGGCATGTCCTCTGTACAGAGCTGAATGATGTACATTTTTTTGCTGCTCCGCCCAAACATGTGTGTCCATGTGTAGGTTTCCACAAGAGAACGTCACTTATCAGTTCGTTCTTGCTTCTCCAGCAGTGTGCAGCACGTCTTGTTCGTCTTGGATGGTTTGTGTGTTAGTGGGGCAAGTGGCTGTACAGCTGCTTTTTGTGGGGTGCTTCTTTTTGTGGGGTGCTACTTTTTGTGGGGTGCTGCTTCCAAGATTTGTTCAAAACAGCACACTGCATCATTGTGTAGCTCCAATTTATCTTTTTCTCTTTGTTAGCGTCCAAGTAGTGCAGCTGTACAGTAGCACTGACACGGCTACAGCTTGGAAGAATTGTCGCTTTATCTTATCAGTGACATCAGATTTCCATATGATCGACAATCTGTTTATTGCAGTCCATGTCTTTCCAATGCATAAACGTTGTTTATAATGAAACTATTCTCGATAGTTTAAACTGTTTGATTTCTTCAATTTAATTTGTTGCATTATATATATATATATATATATATATATATATATATAAGAAGAGAGAGAGAGAGAGAGAGAGAGAGAGAGAGAGAGAGAGAGAGAGAGAGCATTTATATCTAAGTCATGTTAAGGGGGATATGAAGTCAACGGCGCTTGGTTACTCACAGTTGTCTGGCCTGTGCGATTTTCAAACCAAGTTTGGTTCATGTCCTCGCTTTCCTGACCTTTTTTCCGAGTTATGAGCTCTCACTCGCTAAATCTTTTGCTTTGTGTTGAGAGATAAAATTTGAGGTATGAGCAAGCTTCAGATACGCTTATGTTAATAAGTTCACTAAAAACATTTAAGTTCCAAATTCATAACACCAAAGAAACTCATTATTCATAAAAAGATAGACTTTAAAGCATATTACAGCACATAATTTCTTACATCATATTTTATTATGTTTTTATACAATACAATGCTATTTTTCTTATCTAAAAAAAAAAACATAACAAAAAATTAGGATGTTTTGGGGGTGGGTCTGGAACGGATTAATGGTATTTTAGTTTATTTCAATGTGGAAAATTGATTTGATATACGAGGAAATTGAGTAATAAGTTGAACGAATTAAATTCGTAAGTCAAGGTATGACTGTATATCATAACAACCTGGTCCCGCCACTGACTAATAAAACATTTTAATATCATGTTAACACGTGACCTATTCATTATCGAGTAAATGCCACGTGTTGCCATAACGGAGCTTCTCGTTACTCTGTCGTAATACTAAATTGCGTGACCAACACAAATATACACAAAAAATAACACTGTATCTCTTATATAAAATAGATAATTCTCCACGTACAAATAAAGTGTGTCTGTAAGCAAAGATCATCTCTTACTGAAACAATTCGAATATACCTATTTTTGTAATAAGACTGGTAGGGCCAGTTTAGCTCGGTCAGTAGAGCACTTACCTAGGAATGGCGAGGTTCCTTGTTCGATACCGACCCTTCCCCAACTCAACGTATGAGTAGCACTGGGATCTATACGGTAAAGTGAGGAGTTGATGGTAGGAGTGGTGCTCTACCTCAGATGCTTAAACAATCTCCTTGGCGCTAGTGAAAGGGGTTAGACTCCCTAGCTGTCTGGCTGATACCGACATTAAACCGCTTCGCCGACTTTACTTACTTCATTCCATTGTTCTGATTCTCTGTCTGTCTGTCTGTCTGTCTGTCTCTCTCTCTCTCACACACACACACACTTAACCTTTCTAATGACTGAAGGGGTGTTACGTGATTTTTCACGGTAAAGCGAGGAGCTGATGGTAAACAAATCTCCTTGGTCTAGCGTTAGTGAAAAGGGGATAGACTCCCTCACTGTCTGGCTGATACCAAAATTAGGCCGCCCCTTCGACTTTACGTATTTCATTCCAATACACACACTCTCTCTCTCTCTCTCTCTCTCTCTCTCTCTCTCTCTCTCTCTTATTCTTTCTAATGACTGAAGGGTTGTTACGCGATTTTTGACGATAAGGTAACACTTAACGCCTGCTTAGAGCAACTCGCTGAGGCATGACGTCCCAAGCACTGGTGAAAGGCGTCACACCGGAACGGTATGCCGAACACGAGGGGGGATAGGAAGGTGAGTGGAGTGGTTGCTCGACTGTTGCTCGCGGCAACACTTTAGTGACCATAGAGAATTACTGTCCCTTGACAGATAATATACGTCATGCTCTACTTTGCGATATAACATGCCGTCTTGATTGTCGTCTTATCTACCTAATTACGCATTTACTAAATGCTAAACACTGTTGACGTTGCCTTCATGCTTATTTAGGAAGTTTAACACAAGTCTGCCTCAAGATTACAGGAGCGAGGAGCGAATTCATTCCACTAACAAACCGGTCTGGTTTCATCTTTTTTTTTTTTTTCATTGTCATTTCAGTCTCGGAAGACTATAATATAGTTTTTGTACCCTTGAAGTTACAGCGCCTCCTGTGACTGTAAAGTCCGATGTTTGAAAAACATTCTTGACCACAGATATCGCATGTGAAGGCTGTCCCTGAAGATGTTGATGTGCTGGTGCTTTGTTGCTGTCGCTTTCTTCTGGATCTCTTGGCTTCATGGTTTGCGCCAGGGTGGCTTCAGACATGAACAGTCCGCTACAGTGGTTTATCTAATGCCAAAGTCACCATTTAGAAGAGTAGTAGTGGTACTATTTAATCCATAGCTGGGGGATGAGGTTGGTTGGTTGATTGATTGGATTTTACGGCATGTCAACCCTTTTTGCCTTATTTTATGCTAAATATATTTTATTTTATTCATACTTGATGGGTACTGAAAATTATTTTCAACTTCTATTCAACCCCATAGAGGTGACCCTAACAGGTACCACCACACCGGGTCAGAGTGTACTTGTAAGTAATGGCGATGAAGGGGTACTTTACACTCCACAGAGCCCCAGAATTGAACCTCCCCATTAGATGCAGTTTTACGTCATACCTAGGGCATGTAGCCACCGCCTTCTAGCATATATATGATAAAAAGGTTCGGGTTTGCCATAAGGGCAATAGGGTGGGGACAATCATATAGGTGCTAGGGCTTGACGTGACCAGCCGATTGACCAGAGGGAACCTTTTCGACCGACCGTCAAGTGTTGCATGTCATGGACTAATCAGTGACTAGGATTCCGTCCTTAAGCATCACGGGTCGCCAAGAAAGAAAGGTTAAGAGAGAGAGAGAGAGAGAGAGAGAGAGAGAGAGAGAGAGAGAGAGAGAGAGATATATGTCCCCACGCCCTCCTACATGGACGCGAAGCTTATTTCACTGTAATAGCAAATTGGTATCCCTATTGAAAAATGGGAAATTCCGTTGTTATTGTAACATAGTTCTTTTATTTCTTCTATCAATCTAGTCTTTGGTCCAATCTAGGTCCAATCTCAGTTTGAAGACGTGTGTGTATGAAAATAATAATCTATACAAATAATGTCCTATATATATATATATATATATATATATATATATATATATATATATAAATGACGTAGCCTGCAAAGTGTAGCCGCACTGAAGAGACGTGATACGTCGAAACAGTACTGTGTGTGGATGACTATATATATATATATAATGGTACACAGTAATAACCTACTCGAGTTTCACCATATATATATACGTTACGGTAGCTTAACATTTGTACCAGGTCATGGTTAACTGTTAAAAACAGTCTATACTCGGTGATTGAACATAGGGTTCTGTTCGAAGTTCCGTGGAGGCTCCGATTAGGATATTCAGGTTTCCGAGTTCGACAAGAACTTTTTGAGTTCGAAGAGAAAGTTCCCGAGTTCGAGAAAGTTCCTGAGTTCGACACGAAACGCCTGAAGAAAACCGGAGTGCATATCGATTGGAACCTTGTGTATATAACAATACAGGTGAAGACAATAGTTTAAATAATCCAAATGATCCATATATATATATATTTGTATGTGTGTATGTGTGTGTGTGTGTGTGCGTGTGTGTGTTGTTTTTAATTTCACAATTTCAGAATAATTATAATTCTGTAAATTTATTTTCTGTTAAAATTTCTGATCCTTTTTTTAAAATTTTTTTTTTACTTTTATGATTGTATTATTAAACTTTGATGTATCTTGTTAGAAGAAGGATCAAATATTATAGCATGATCCTTACTCGAAGGTCAGCAGCTGTGCTCAAAGATAGATTAGAGACAGTTTGATCAAAGACATTGTGCATAGATCCTACACGCTGATATAAGTACCGAGACACTTTGAAGAAGAGTATCCTGATAATGGAGATTCAAGATCCCTTAGTTATTGGCTGTATAAGGTACCATAAGCAAAAATCTCATCAATGAATCTTAAATGAAATCCATTAACAAGGCAAATTTGAAAGAAATTTTTCGATTATAGTTTCAAATATTTTTATCTGTATCTTATTCAGTTTCATTATAATTTAATATATAATATATTTGCTATATATATATATATATATATATATATATATATATATATATATGTGTGTGTGTGTGTGTGTGTGTGTGTTGTGAAAAAACACGTTTCATTCACGAGTGATGTTTAATAAGCTGACACTGCAGTGTTTCGATTTGTTTAACAAACCTTTCTCAGGACCTTCATTTGTAAAAATAAAAATAATTATTAGCGAAAACAAACGTCTGCGAGCCTCTACTTTTGGTATGTGGCCGCTTTTGTTGATATTCAAATATGTGGGGGAAAAAGGCATAAAAGTGCTGAGTAACTTCGGCATCGCCATTTAAACTACGTGACGTAACTATATATATATATATATATATATAATGTGGAAGCCAAAACATGAGCGCCAGAGTAGGTCACCCAGCAAAGACGTACATAGATCAGCTCTGCGCGGATACTGGATGCTGCACTGATGACATTCTCAGGGGCAATAAATGATAGGGAAGGATAGTGAGATTCTCTTGGATATCTTGCTGCCAGTGCGACAGGATGATGATGATGATATATATATATATATATATATATATATATAAAAAAAGTGGAAGTGAATCCGACAGTATGTAATGATGTGAAAAATTGAAAAAAACACAAGTTTATAAGCAAGTAATGCTTATTTCGCCTACGCTGTAGTGTTTTGATCTGTTTCGATAGATCTTCATCAAGGCTTTCTAAGAAGATCTATCGAAACAGATCAAAACACTGCAGCGTAGGCGAAATAATCATTACTCGTTTATAAACGTGTTTCTTTTCAATTTTTTCACATTACATACATTAGACCAGGGAGAATGTCTTGTGTTTGCGGTGAGGCGCCACACCTATCATCAACTCCCCACTTTACCGCATAGATCCAAGCTCTGCTACTTATGTGCTGATTTGGTGAGGGCCGGTGTTGAACCTGGAACGTTGTGGTTCCGAGGTGGATGCTCTGCTGACTGAGCCAAACCGACCCCTTTTCTGTTTCTGATAAGAAAAAGTACGACATTTAGTTTTTGATTTTTACTCATTAAATAATATAATTGAAGAATTAAAAATCAATTGATTTGTGGAACTCTTCGTAAGTAAGTATAAAAAGAATATAAAACGGGAATTTATTTTTTGTCATAGAAGGAATTATTTCTTAGAAAAAAATTATACATCAATTTTAAATCAGTGTAACAAAAAACATTTTCAAAAAAATAAACTATTAATAGAATAAAGGAATACTTTTCATTTGAATTAATATGTTAAATTCTTAGCTCCTTTTTATCGTTTTATTTTTGGGGTAAAAAAGAAAATAAATCAAACGAATATATTTTTTATCACGTTTACTCAACAAGCAATTAAGAAATGAATTTATATTTTTGTCATATGTACAAAAACAGTTCTTAGAAAAATAAAATTATATTTCAAAACACTCATGAGTTTAGGGTTATATTGTTTAAAATAATATCCTAAATTTAAACAAACAAAAAACAATTCTTCAAATAAACGAATATTTTAATACGCGAATTCTTAGCAAACATTGTAATACGTGAATTCTTGGAGATTTCTTTTTGATAGGACAAATATACAGAAAAAGATTCTTTATCAATCTATATATAAATATAGATGAGAGATTTATTTTTAACCTTTTTAAATTCCGGGCAACATAAAGTAACATATCCAGGAATATATATAATAAAAAGATAATTAAATAAGTATGTATAATGTAAACTATTGCTTATCTCAGTCAAAAGGTACCCTCGACTATTTACATGCCGACATTTAGCGATAGGTTCATGTACGATGAGAAATATGAACAGAAATTGTTGTGAAATTGTTTTTGTATAGAATTAAAGAGAATTTGTTTCGCACAAAGTTTTATCGAATGCGAATAAATTTAAACATCCATTTGGCGCCTAATGGATGCTTATCAGGTATTATCAATCCAGAGTGGAACTGGGAGTAATTCCCGTGGTGTACACAACATCCTCCAGATCTCCATAACTTGAAACTTACCATCAAATGCAGTTTAATTTCATACCCAGATCCCCGGCTTTTATATGGGAGGGGAAGTGATCTTACCCCTCTGTAGAGGATGCAGTCAGTATGTTATTAGCCTGGCTAACAAAGAAATCTGCTGCTGAATGTTAATTTTATGACTTAAACAGTCATGATTATCGAAAGTATTCATTTACCCAATAACATGAGCAGAATCCGACACAAGCTCATTTTTGAGCTCAGTTTAACTGGTCTTAAATCTGAGTTTAAACTAGATTGGTTGTAATACCAGGGTTAAAAAGCCCAGTTTTTCCTACTAACCTATGGATATGGAGAGAGAATAATTGGATTGATACCTTTCCCAAGGGTATTAGTGCTATGTGAAATATAAAGAGCCTCGTCTAGGATTTGAAATCCGGTTGCCGATGTTTGAAAAGTAATTCCTTATTTGAAACTATTAATATTTTTTTTATATGTAGTTACATTTTTCCTGTGCTCTCCACATTTGGCTATTGTTGTTCGTGAATGGCTGAATCACCATTTTCCTGGAAGATGGATGGGTAGACGTGGTCCGCATGAGTGGCCGGCCAGAAAACCTGATTTAACACCCTGCGACATTTTTAGGGGGGGGGGTGAAGGTGTAGGTTAAGAGTCTGGAGGCGAATTCTGGTGCCCATATAGAACTTTAGATAAAACTCCATGTTAATGTGTGTTCTTCTCATATTCATTTTTTGTAAAAATAATGATTCAGAAATAAATTACAAGATTTTTTAAAAAAGGGAAGGGAATTAATTTACAATCACCTTGTAGACCAGTTAGAATTACGAAGGAGATTCAAACATTATTCGCACTCTTGTTTTATGGAACCCGAGATTATCATGGATGATTTGATAGACAGGACCATGACTAATCTGCAGAGAAAAAGCTACCTAATTGATTATAAAACGCCGGTTATCCATAACCATCTCCTGAGCTTGCTGAATCTTCTCATCAATGGTGGAGGCTGACGAACGTCCCACTTCCTCTTCGTCCGTCATGCTTGTCTGGCCGCTTTCAAACATCTCTATCCCCTCATACACACTTCTACGCGGTAGTGCACTGTCCCCATATTGTTCAAAAAGCCTCCGATGAATTTCAGCCCATGACCCTCTTTCCGACCAGAGAAATCGAGTCACTTCCTTGGTACATAGTGCTAGTGGAGCTGCCATGTTTACACTGTAAAGACAGAAAACAAAGCTCAAACTTCTATCACGTGACCACAACAGTGCCAACTATAAGCGCGCATGCGCATAACGCAATGTGACAATAATAAAGATATGTTATGGTGAAAGTGCGGATAACTTTTGACTCTCGCTCATATATTGGAAATAAATTTTTCATATAAAAATAAATTCCTTTGTAACTCAATGAAATCGGAGTTTTTTAACTGTCTTTTCTTCCTATCAAACAAAAAGAACATAGCCCTGTCTGCTGGGCCAAACGGATACACCAACCGCACCTCTGCATAGGTGTAAAACCCCACCCCCAACACACACACCTGCAATGGGGCCACCTGTTGGCTGTGGGTGGCGACCCGTGATGCTTAAGGATGGAACCCTGGTGGCTGAGCAATCCATGACATGCAACACGCCCCTTTGGCTCTTACGTAGGCTAAACGGGCAATCGGAGAGCCCCCCCCCCCCCGCTCAATCGGCTGGTCACGTCAAGCCCTAACACCTCTATAATTATCCCAACCCTATTGCCTTATTGGCAAGCCCAATCTTTTTAACATATATCTGCTAGAAGGCGGTAGCTGAGGGTTTTAGTGTCCTGGGCATGACGTTAAATTCTATCTGATGGTAAAGTTCAATCTTTATCACTATTATTCCCACGTATTTAGAATTTTAAAAAAGCTGAGTTTAAAAGAAAATTGAGTACCCATCAAGAATAAATAAAACAAAAACGTCTTCGGCATAAAATAACCCATCAATGGTTGACATGCCGTAAAACACAACCAATCAAACAACAAACAAACAAATAAACAAAAGAATAGACACATCACAAGAAATGTTGTCTATCCTGAAGTTCTTTCACAATGAAAATATTTGTGATATCAGATTTTGAAAGTGAAATGCATGGTAGGCATAAATACATAAAAGATATAATTAATGAACATCAGTGACCATTAGAAAACTCGTATATTATATAGGTAAGTATTGGTAGTTATGATAATATGCTGTAATAAAAGCTATGGATAAAACGATTCGTTCTTACAGTAGTTTTTAGCAACCACACATACAATTTTGATGAGTAGAGACTTTTCTCCTTTTTCACTTAACACGTTGCCTATGTTTGCGCAAATGGCAGTTTCTCCACACAAACGTTGCCACATTTCCTTTATTGCATCAGTTTTGAAAATATTGCTGGTACACGTAGTGGGCAATAATGTATCATGCCTCAGTGGTATAATATAATACCAACACGTGTACGACAATGGCAAATTGACTGTGTTATGTGTTGGTACACATTTGGCGCATGTATTTATATGTGATTTATCTATGATCTGTATCTATTTCATACAATATGATATAATAACAATATGTAATATAAAAGAGGATTTATAACAGGTTATAAGTTGTATTTTATATGTTATATATACTAGCAAAATAAAAAGACGACCTCCGGGCGATGTAAAAATAATTTTTTTAAAGATATTGCCTGAGGGGATGGGAGCTGAAAATTCAATGTCATAGAGTGTGTACCATAAGTATGTAAAATCGTCAAATTTATTATAGGAGTAAAAAAAAAGAAAGAAAGAAAGACTTGAAATGGAAACAGTTCCGATAACTAGAATAAAACAATCTATATATAAATATATAACGCCGGGCATCTATTATTGAAACAATGAGGATTGTCTAACGTTGCATGCTCACATTTTGAGGTTATGACTGGTAATGTGACGTAAGCAGTGACGCAGTTTTGTTACAGACAAAAACCGGAAGCGAATCTCCCTGTGAATGAACTCCTATTTTGTTTTATTTCTATATAATTTTTTGAAAAGTTCGAGTGATAACATAATTTTCCATCGCTAGATAATGCGCGCTAAAAGTTGTTGTCTTTACTGCCCTCTCCTTTGGTCTTTGTTGGATAAAAGTGCAAGCTCTGGGTCGTTGTACAAACCAAATTGACATACAGCTTTTATATATAGATTAGTGACTCTTTCACACAACCGTATCGATTATCTTCATTTTATTACAACGTTTGATATGTTTACTTAAAAGCTATTGCAAAATGGTTCAATATGTAAAAAGTATAATAACCACATACTAGCAGGACCTGTGGATATACCACAATATGATGATTTAATCATTACAACGTCTAATATCTTAACTTAAGAGTTATTGTAAAATGGTCGCAAAATGGTTTAATACGTAAAAAGTATAATAATCTTCATCTAACTCTTTCTCAGTCTTTTTTGTTCTTATTTCTTTCTTTCTGTGTTTTTGCTATGTTCGATTGAAACAGATTAGCGTTATCACTTCCGCGCCCCTACCTCCTTTCTCTATCTTTCTCCTACTCTCTTTCTTTCTTTCTCATTATATTTTTCTGTGTAGCATATCCTTTTCTTCCTTTTCTTTCTTTATAACAAAACTGGAATGGTCCATTATTTAGGTGAGGTTACGACATTCATAAAAATAAGAATTCGGCAGATAAACAACACAAGATCATCAGGATTTACATTTTTGCATTTCATTTTGCATGATTTGGACGGTCTCATTTTTAAACAGAGGGTGTTGCAAGATGATAATGGTCGTACGAACACGACTATTGATATATAGATTTATATTTCAAACCATTTCTCTGTGAATTGTGAGTTCGATTTCATCGAGTGTCTCACTCGTATAGCCTTGAGGCAGAATAGGTTAAATTTAGTGAAGAATTATTAAGATACTTACCGTAGCGCAATGACTAGCCAGATCGTCTCACATGCGTTAATGTTTTTACCCAACCCTCCGCACAAGCAGAATGTGACACAAGGTCAATTTTTAAGCGAAGTTTAACCGATTCGAATTCAGAGTTTTCCTTTTCAAAGACTGGTTGCTATACCATGGTTAAAGAGCCCAGTCTGCCCTATTTACCCATAGATGGAGGGGAAATAGTTGGATGCATGGAGGTATTTACCCAACCCCTACAAACACAAAGGTAATTTTAAGCGAAGTTTAACCGATTTGAATTCAGAGTTTTCCTTCTTCGAGACCGGTTGCCAACCAAGGTTGAATAGCCCATTCCACCCTACTATTTACCCTAAGCTGGAAGGAGATTAATTGAATGCATACCTTTCCCAAGAGTATTAGCACTATGTAAAATGCAAAGTCCATTAAACCAAGCGCCTCTACGCGAATGTTAGGAGTACGACCCTCACTGGGTGCTTCTCTAATGAAACCTTTTGCCTGACTAAGGTAAGTTTATAAATGGCTATAAGGTATCTACCTTATAAATCTATAAACTATTCACTATCAAATCATATAGACAAATCAAGATTTGGAATCAAATAATCCACAAGGTTTGATATGCCATTAAATAACCAGCCAACCAATCTATAAATTATACACTTACAAAACATTTACAAAGAACCAAGATTTGACTTTAAATAATCCACAAAGTTTGATAGGCCATTGAATAAAATACCTAACTTGAAACCCACCCTTTCGGGGTACCCAAGCAGGATAGCACCCCACCGCCGTTCGTCGGAAATGGGTGGTAGTACTTGCCGGCCCGGCACAGAACACAGACACACTTTCTTTTATCGAATGTCGTGAATTTGTTTCGCACCGACAAATAATTTTCCGCAAACGTAAGTTTTACAGTTGTGTTTAAGTCTTTTTATTTATTTATTTACTCTCCTTAAAAGCGAAGACAACGTTGGAATGTCACCCCAATTTCCTAAATTCAAAGCGAGGCTAAAGGTCAAATGAGTTTTAAGTGCATGAACTTCATTAATTAGTCACAACTGGTTGGAATTAAATATAGAAAATTGTTCAAATCATTGATCATTTAAGGAGAGACACTTAAAGACATGTTTGTTTGTTTATATCCCGTTTAAAATTGAGAATTTTACTTAATAGCATCAGTTGTTAATGCAAAAAGTTCGTCCACCTGTTGATATATATATATATATATATATATATATATATATATATATATATATATATATCCGTAGATCGGTTACCAGGTAAGTTGGTATTAGGATGATCATAAGTTGGACCTTTCTTCCAACAGCGGAATGTTAGAGTTGTTCAGGTCTATGATTCTAAGTATATAAAGCCTCATGAATTTTCTGTTTACCATTTTCAATAAAGTCTGCGGTCTGATGAAACTCATAGGTATACACAGATAAATGTGGGTAGAAATAGATCTACAACCGCAAAATGACCGAATTTTTAGCCTTTTCCTTTACCACACACACACACACTTTGTATATATATATATATATATATATATATATATATATAATATATTATGTGTGTGTGTGTGTGTGTGCGTGTGCGTGTGTGTGTGTGTGAATGACTGTAATACGTGTATGACGTTCACCGTATTAGCGTAGACAAGGCTCTCGGTTATTTATATATATGAGCTCTCTAAGTGACCGTAACATGTACGAATATGTATGTAGTTAAAATTCTGCTTCTTACTGTAAGTGCTGACGGCCGAGGGGTTAAAATCATTTGGGTTTCGCTCCTGGCTAAAAGTAGTTGCTAAGACTAGACACACTGAGGGAAACGTCGAAACACAGTGTCTGTGGATGACTGTAATATATATACACTGCGTTTCAAATTATTAAAGAAGTTGATACATTTTCTTTCTGCTGACTACTGAATTGGAATTTGACGAAATTATCAGAAATAATGACAACCTGCATATACACCTACTCCGTAAAAATTGTAAGGTTCTACAAAAAGGAACAGAAGTTAGGGTCATTTACCTAATTTACTTAAATTATTCTTGTGTTAAATTATTAGCGAGGTGTAATAAAAAAAACGGTAAAAAATAAAATAATACTTTTATTGTTTCATTTATAGATTTTATGGATACATACTGTAACTAAGATAAAATGATATTGAAATAAAAAAGTAAAAAGAATTCAAAAATGATTTGAAGTTAGTTAATATGAGATATGTGATCCTTTTTTTTTTAATGACTTGGAAAAGGCGCTGGTCATCTAACATGTCAATTTCTAGATCTCTTCTGATGTAATTTCACGTGATACGTTGACTATTTCCTGCTACAAGTCATCTTTGCTTCTAAATTGGCGTCCATTCTCATAAACACGTCGCTTCAGAATGCTCCACAAGTTTTCAATTGAGTTTAAGAATTGGCCGACCAGGTCATCTTCCGAGGTCCACAGAAGTCTAATTTTTGCAGGTACTCCGTAGTTTTATGTTCTTAATGCGAAGGAGCATTACTATGAAGGTGATTCCCTGCCTTTTTAGCCAAGATTCCTGGTGCTCTTTGAGGAAGGCTATATAAGCATCTGCGGTTATTTTCGTACCGTCAATACCTCCAATAATACCAGCCTAAATCATAATACCTTCCCTCCTCCTTGTTGACGTCTAAAGTGATGATGAGAATCTCGTCCATTTACGACCCAACCTTTGCTCCAGCCATCAGGGCCATCAAGTGTTGCACGAGATTCATCTGTGAACAGTACTTTTGAGAAATCGACCTTCATGTTCTCCTTTGCCTATTTCAAACGTATTTGTATGTGTATTTTTGTCAATCGAGGCTTTGTCACTGGTCTCACTGATGCCCCGACTTTTTTCAGAAGACGACAGCGAGTACTTCTGCGCACTGTTGCTTCTCCAATTCTTCTGAAAAGTGCTACACTCGTCAAGTCTGGGTTATTTACGGGCTTCACGTTTCATTTGTGACAAAGAACGTCGGGAAATAACCCTCGAGTGACCCTTATCGGCCCTCTTACGTATCTTCATAGGAGCTGCAACAAATCTTTTCACAGTTTGGTTATTTCTAATGTAGACTTGCCTTTGGAAAGTTCAGATGTTATGATATCCTTCTCAGAAGGGGTCAAGACACATAATTGCACTGTTTAATGTCTGGGACACTTCTATATCGTGTTGATATTGCAAATGACCACTGTTTGTTTCCTGTTGCGCAGAACAATACAGTTTTTTATACAGCCTGAGCATACACTTATTTCCATTATACTGTGAAAATTTCGTTAAATTCCAATCGGTATTTTTTTAATACAAAATGAAAAAATGTCACCTCGTTAATAATTTAAAACGCAGTATATATATATATATATATATATATATATATATATATATATATATATATATATATATATATATAATCCAAAAGTCCAGAGAAGAAATCTTCCTTACCACAAGAGTTTTATTTAAAAAAACCTGTCGCATTTGAGAGCTCAATGTGTGCTCTTAATGTTAGAGTCCCAGAGCAAATATATAGTTAAGCCTTTTGTTAAGCTCCTGAAATAGACTATAATGCTAAATCTCTAAGTCTTTTGTTATTTCTTTTACTTATATATATATATATATATATATATATATATATATATATATATATATATACCCGCCCCTCTGCACGAGCAGGATTGAACACAAGGTCAATTTCTTAAGCGGAATTTGAATTCAGAGTTTTCCTTTTCCTAGACTGAAATAGAATAAAATCGAGAGAATACAACAATTTTCAACATTTGTAATACTAGTGTGGGGTTTGCGTACGCATTCACCCCGATTGTATTGATTTTTAAGCGAAAAAAATCAAATGATGATTATAGACCACTTCTCGTTACATATTTACTAGAAGCAGCTACCAGGCGTCTCCTGGGTAGAAGAAAAAAAAATTATATGTAAATTTCGGCTCTGTTCTTAAGGAAAAAAATAGAATAAGTAACACTCTACAATTTCAATTTTTGATAAAAGTTTAAAGAAAGGGAGAGGTACTGACGTACCAAAATTTTAGCATACCTAGTCAATATATATATATATATATATATATATATATATATATATATATATATAAGCGGCAATGCGTTAATGATACAAATTGTTACGAATTTGTACTTCAGTGAACATTGTACTTCCTCATCATCAGGTCGCGCTGACAGCACAGATTCCCCATGACTCTCTCTCTCTCTCTCTCTCTCTCTCTCTCTCTCTCTCTCTCTCTCTCTCTCTCTCTCTCTCTCACCACCTATCGGTCATCAATCGTGACAAGTACTCCACATGGCATCCAGTATTCGAACAGAGGTGATAAATGTATAAGTCTTTGCTAGTCGGCTTACACTGGTGTGTCCATGTGTAAATGTTCACAGAAGAACGTCACTTATGAATTCGTCCTTACTTCTCCAGCAGTGTCCGTAAACATTTAATACCGAACAATTTGAGGAAAAAGTAAAATTGCGTTTTCTTATACGCAAAGAAGAAAAATTAATCAAAACAAATGCTTGTCTATGTATTTAACTATTTGCCTACTTTAAGCCACTCACAGACGCTCTCCCACCCCTGCGATCCTACTGTAAACCGCTGGCAACGGTTCTCGCGCGTTTCTTTTGTTTACACTGAAACATCACTACCTGAATACCCTTACCATCTTTTGTTTTAATAGCGAGAAAATTTGACGCAGCCGTGGGGAAAATTTGGTAGACAAAGAGGTAAACTCTACTAAAACAAGATTGACCTTGTGATGCATCCTGTTCGTGCGGAGTGGTTGGGTAAACCAATACAACGTGATAAGTTTCCAGTTCTGGGGCTCAGGGGAGTGTAAAGTATCCTTTATTTGTCATTACTCCCAGATCCACCCTGACTCTGTTTGTTGGAATGATATTAAGTAAATTTGGTAGGCAAAAGAGTTAAGATTAGCTTATTGCTGTACATGGTCAAACAGGGAAATAGTTGTACAATAAAATCGTAGACATTAAAAATCCTGGTTATTGGCTTGGGATCGAACACCAATCAGTGTCATTAGCAATAGGTAGACAGCTATCTCAACTAAGCTCGTAGCATAACGGTTATCGTCGTCGGAAATGGACACGATGACTGGAGTTCAAACCCAAGGTAGTTTGCATTTAAAATATTGCTAATACTGTTACGAAAGGTATGAATTCAATTATTCTCCCTCCAGTTATGGGTAAATAGTAGCGCAGACCTTTATTATGCCTTTGCCTACCAAATTTCCCTCATGGCTGTACCAAATTTTCTTGGTATTTTTTACCTGTATGATGGAATATCTAATGTTCCCTATCTATTCACCTCATAATTTATTCTATTCAAATAATTTCCTATTATTAATGTAATCTGAGTCCTTCTGCTCAATAATAATGAACTAACCATTGGCTTTTGTACTTTGCTTGCAGTGGTGGCAGAGCCACTGTAAGCGGTTTAAAGTAGGCAAAGCGTTCGTTAGGCAACCAGTCTAGGGAAGGAAAACTATAAATTCAAACCTGTTAAACTCCACTGAAGAAATGGACCATGTGTCACATCCTACTCGTGGGGAGGAGTTGGTAAATCTGATCATAATGGAGATTTTGTGTCTGTCTGTAACTGAAACTAAGTCACTGCTTACGTCACAATACCCTCACGAATTGCGTAAGTTTATCAATGTGTATTTAATTTATTGTCAAAATCATTAATTAATAGAATAAATCTTATTTATTAACGATGTCTCTATGAGAATCTGAATTAGATTTGCCTCAAAACAGCCCATGTTATTAGTGTGTTTAAAATCTTGCAATGTGTCATATATCACTAAGAAATAAAGGTTTACATAATATAGGGAGTAGTTAATTTGCATACTAGTTTTATCATATCCGGATTTAATAAATAATTACTTGGTGTTATTGATCTCTGATATTATTGTTTTATTCTCCAGCGTATTAAAATCAATGCTATGAATGATTTTATATAAAAAAAAACAATTAAAATATAATTAAAATAAGTGTAATCTGTTTATATGCATTCTTATTTAATTTCTTCAGTCTTTCTAATTTAATATATTTCATTACATTAAAAGTTAAATACTTCCGGCCGGCGGAGGGCGTATATTCTTGCTAGTATATATAATCAGATCAATATATTTTAAGACTTTAGAATAACAAATAATGTTTATGTGATTTTTTTTATTTGGCATTAATTAATCTTTGATTGGTTGACTTGTTGCTATTGGTGATAAGTGGTTATTAATTGGCTGAGACTATATTTAATAATGCATGTGATACGAACAGATCAAGATGAACCAAGTGGAATTAATGGACTGTGTTTAATTGGGCGCACCTTTTGCGTGGGTGCGCTTTCGTGCGTACGGGCGGTTGCAATGTATTGCCTATATGGACTGAATAGAAAGAAGCGATCCCAAACTATGGGGAAGGGATCCCGTGGGTGGGAGTAGACTATAGCCAGTGAAAAAGAAAACGTTTTCTTATATCTTCCCCCAACACCTGTTTGACGTCGATCAGTTCTTTTGAAGGTAAACAAAGCTGGAAAAAAAGGCCAGCTGTTTTGTCTCTACTTAAAAATCATACCTGTTTGGTTTGTTTTAGTCTATATGTTATATATATAATACTAATCAAGATTTGAAATATCTATTGTCTGAAATGTTACCACTAATTTTCATTACTATCTACTTGTTATATTCAGTGTAATGTAACTTGGTAAAAATAGGTTTACAAAGTGTATGAATAATACATTGAACTTGATTCTAAAAAAACATAGTATAATTATTTTTGCTTGAGATTCATTCTAAACTAAGGCAAATCGGACACTAATCAGCAAAGGCAAATCGGACACTAATTAGCAAAGGAAAATTGGGCACTAATAAGCTAAGGCAAATTAAACACTAATCAGTAAAGGCAAAATTAAACACTAATCAGTATTGGCAAATCGGACACTAATAAGAAACAGTAAATTAAACCCTAATCAGCAAAGGCAAGTTAGTCATTAATAAATAAAAAAAGGCAAATCGGACACTAATAAGCAAAGGCAAATTAAACATTAATTAGCAAAGGTAAATTAAACACTAATCAGCACAGGCAAATTAAACACTAATCAGCAAAGCTAAATTAAACACTAATTAGCAAAGGCAAATCGGACACTAATCAGCAAAAGCAAACTGGACTCTAATCATAAAAAACAAATTAAACACGAATCAGCAAAGGCAAATCGAATAGTAATAAGCAAAGGTAAATTAAACACTAACCAGGAAAGGTAAATCAAACACTAATTAGCAAAGGAAAACCGGACACTATTAAGCAAAGGTAAATTGACCACTAAAGGCAAATTGGATTCTAAGGATTACGATGATATGGTGATGAGATTAAGTAAATAAAAAGAATTTCTGAAATGCTGGAAATGGATAAATATGTGGATATGAATATCTGTTTGAATAGAGAGTAACTCAAATGATTAAGGGACAATTAAATATCTATGGATATTGGACTAAAAGAGTATAAGGTCATATTTTGTTGAAAAACATTTACTTGGGTGTTTGTTTAATACTCCCAACTGTTTTTGTTTGGTTTGGTTTCTTAATTCAATGGCATATCAGCCTTCGTGGGTTATTTAATGCCAAAACCATCCCCGTATAAGAACAGTATTAGTACTATCTAACCCATAGCTGGGGGGATGAGGGTGTTCATACCTTCCACAAAGGTATTAATCCGAAAGTGAAAATAATTGGGAGACTAGAGTTCGAACTGGCTTACTATGAAGTCGAAGTCCAGCACGTTAGCCATTACGCCACCTCCTAAACAAAGTCTAATTCTTCATGTAATTATTTTTAAAGCATGTAAAATCATTTACCCTCGCCCCCCCCCTTCATTAACAAAATAAATGATAGGAGAGTAGCGCATGACAATACAACAATAAAAATAACCTCTTCAAAATTTTGTGAAAAAAATTTATCTTTTATTGCTTTAAAAGTAAAGTAGATTGAATGGCCTATTGTCGGTAACAGCCTGACAGCGAAGGCGTCTACCCCCTTTTCACTAGCGCTATATCAGGGAGATTGTTTTTGCGTTTGAGGTGGAGCGCAACACTTACCATTAGCTTTACCAATTTACCACCCAGACCCAAGCTGTGTTTCTTATGCGCTGAGTTGGTAAGGGCCGGTATCGAACGCAGAACATTGTGGTTCCTAGGCGGATGCTCTACCGACTGAGCTAAACGGATATTATCATTGGTTTGTTGGTTGGTTTTGAAGGCTGTCACAATGCGAGTGTAAAGAAAAAAGAAGGTAACTATGATGTTTTTTGTTAACCTGTCATTTATTTCTCAATATTTCGGGAAGAAATTCCCATCCTCAGAAGAATACTGGAACTGAAGTTGTCCTAGCGGCTGCTAGATTCGTTCTGTCTTGGGTCTTCCAAATTCTGTGTGTGTATGTGTATGGTTGGGGTGCTTGCTTATGTGTGTGTTTGTGTGTGTAAGTGTGTGTGTGCGCGTGCTTATGTGTGTAAATGTAAGCGTATGTGTGTGTGCGTGGTACTTATGTCTGTGTGTCTGATCATTTCTTTTTATTTTATTTTAATTATTATTCCAGATTTGATTCGCCTCTAAGCAAGGTTTTATTTTATTCTATTTTATTTTATTTTATTTATTTTTGTTTGTTTGTTTATTAACAGGATCATCTGATCTCTTTTTTATTGATATGTGTCTGAGACTAACATTCCAGATATTGCTTGATTGTTATGGGTGCGGGTGTGTGAATTTACTGTCTATCAGGTGGCCTGTAACCTGTTGTGTGTGTGTGCGGTGTATTTGGTCAGTCTTAACACCATGAGTGTGTGTGTGTGTGTGTGTGTGTGTGTGTGTGTGTGTTATTTGTGGCGTGTATGCCTATTTCCTGTACATTAATGTATGTGTGTGTTATTTATAGTGTGTGTGCTTTGTACATGTACATTAATTATGTGTGTGTGTGTGTGTGTGTGTGTGTGTGTGTGTGTGTGTGTGTGTGTGTGTTGGTTTTAGGAGCTTAGAATGAACTTAATTTTATTAAAAATTGCGATTATAGAGTCTGCTAGATTCTATTCTGCTTTGTTTTTTTATTTTTTAGCATTATATTTATCTTATTTCATTTCAAATTATTTTGTTTTTATTTACTTTTTATTTTATTTATTTATTTATTATTTATTTTTATTAGTTATTTTTTTTATATATATATATTATATATTTTTTAAAATTTTATTTTATTTATTTATTCGTTTTTAGTATATATCCATTTTCTATTTATTTTATGAATTGTTTTATTTTATTTTTTTTCCTATTATTATTATTATTATTATTATTATTATTATTATTATTATTATTATTATTTTACATATATATATTTAATCTCTTACTTGTTTTGTTCTTGTAAATGTATTTCTAGTGTGTGCTGGGTTGAGTTTTAGAAGGTTAGAATAAAACTAATATCTATCAAGAATTATGATTTTAGAATAAAACTAATATCTATCAAGAATTATGATTTTAGATTCCACTGATTTGTTTTAGGGGTTAAGGTTAAGGGCAAGTGTGTTCTATTTACGTGCATGCCTTCTTCATATACGTTAATATGTGTGTATGTGTGTGGATTTAGGGGATTAGAATGAAGTTAATTTTATCAAAATTGTGATTATAGAGCCTGTCTGGTTCTATTTTGTTTTGGATATTATCATGTATTAATTATGACCAATCTAAAAAGCATTGTAACTCAGAAACCAAAAATAAAATTGCATAGTTATATTTAAAGGAGGTACTTATTTTTGAACTTCTATGCTCATATTTTCTGTTACAAGGATTCTATAATGTTCTACTACTAATAATAAAATCTACGTAACTTTGGTTGAGAAGAAAATTAACTCTTAATTTAAAAACTTGTTAGGTGTACTTATCTATCTGTAAGGGATACTGTATATATTTGATTGTTCGAAAAGCAATTTTATGTTTAAAAAAAGACTTATATGAAATGTAAAGTATGCAGTAATCGAAATCGGAAACTTGTGGCCCGAGCTTTACCAACTGGGCTAAACCACATCTTTTTTTTTTTTAATTAGAATTTATTTTTTGTACATAAGTACTTTTTAGTGCCTTGTTTTTACTTAGAATTTTTCCCGTTTTATTATTATTATTTTATTATTATTATTATTATTATTATTATTATTATTATTATTATTATTATTATTATTATTATTATTCGTGTTCCTTAATTGTACGACCGTTATCATCTCTGGTTAAAAATGAGACCGTCCCAATCGTCCCAGATGAAATGAAAAAATGTAAAACCTAATTATCTGGTGTTGCTAATCTGCCTAATTCTTATTTTTTTATGAGTGTCGTCAACTCATCTAAATAATGGGCCATTCAGTTTTTATTGTAAAGAAAGACAGGAGAGAAAAGGACATGTTACACAGAAAAAATATAAGAAAGTAAGAAAGACAAAAAGAAAGAGAGTCGGGAAAGATATAGAAAAGTGGAATGAGCGCGCGTAAGCGATAACGCTAATTTGTTTTAATCGAACATAATGAAAAGATGAAAAGAATGAAAAAAAGTGAGAGAGAGAGAGAGAGAGAGAGAGAGAGAGAGAGAGTTGAATGAAGATTATGATACTTTTTACATATTGAACTATTTAGCAATAGCTCTTTAGTAAACATATTAAACGTTGTAATAATTAGATTATCATACTGTGGTATATCCACAGGTCCCGCTACGTATTATTATTATTATTATTATTATTATTATTATTATTATTATTATTATCCTTTTCTTATTTATTTCTGACTCTGTTCGTTCAAGTGAATAAGAGACTAAGCTTTAGAAACACAGACCTAATATTTTATATGTGTTGCTCGACGATCCCACTCTCTGCCTGCCCCACGTTGTCGGCGCGTTCGAGTGTCTGATTGCTATCGTGTACGAACTGTCACCACAACCTCAGAGGGCCGTTTAATGCTGTAAGGGGGCATTCCTCCTTTTATCCGCCTGATTTCCCTCCGGCCCAGTCTGCATCGTCTACCTTGACCCTTAGCTTGTTCGAAACGGAAGCCGTTTCTTGTACGGACAGCAGCGCCAGTCGCTTAATGTGTGGAGCGCTTACGCTTTTTCTAACAAGGTGCTCAGATAAGCGTTATTCACTTGTCAACACGTCAACGAGCAAATACTTTGTCATGATGACATACAATAGGATGATAATGATCCACTACTAAGAGTAACGGAGTTGGCAGTGAACAAAACGAAGTGAAAGCTTTAGTGTGGAAGAGGAGTTTGAATATAAAAAGTATAGTGATGAATGAATATGTTGAGGGCATTCACCTTTTCACCGGAGGAGGGGGAGGGGTGGAAGAAGAAGAAAAAGAAGAGTAACAAGGACTCAATAATAATAATAATAATAATAATAATAATAATAATAATAATAATAATAAGATGAAGAAGAAGAAGAGTAACAACAACACCAAGAAGAAGAAGAAGAAGAAGAAGAAGAAGAAGAGCAACAACAACACCAAGAAGAGAAGAAGAAAAAAAGAAGAGTAACAAACACTCAATAATAATAATAATAATAATAATAATAAGAAGAAGAAGAAGAAGAAGAAGAGCAACAACAACACCAAGAAGAGAAGAAGAAGAAAAAAAGAAGAGTAACAAACACTCAATAATAATAATAATAATAATAATAATAATAATAATAATAAGAAGAAGAAGAAGAAGAAGAAGAAGAAAAAGAAGAAAAAGAAGAAAAAGAAAAGATGAGGGGTAACAAGGTCTCAAAAAGAAGAAGAAGAAAATGCGGAGGAGCAACAACAATACCAAAGAAGAAGAAGAAGAAGAAGAAGAAGAACAACAACAACAACAACAACAACAACAACAACAACAACACGACAGGAAGAAAAAGTGCAAAGCAACAATAACAACAAGGAGTGCTACAACAACATAAAAAGAAGAGCAAGAGGAAGAAGTGCAATAACAAAAACCAGAATCAGAAGTAGAAAGAAAAAGAAAAGAAAAGAATAACAAGAAAAAGAAAAAGAAAAAGAAAAAACACCAAGAGAAGAGGTAGAAGGGGGAGTTGGAAAAAAGAAGAAGAATAAGCAATGGAATGACCCAACAAATGTGATCAGTCGTAAGTTAAAAGTGCGGTCAGTCTACGTTCAACTGGTCAATTACACAGATGACCAGACGTTAGATTTGGAATTGATGCCTAGCCGGCGGCGTCGTCGTCGTCCTCATCCTCTTTTGGTGCCCTGATCAACTGTTTCGGTCGAGCGCATTGACATACACTCACCCACCCACCCACACTTGATGGGTGTCAACAGAAATACTTTCTGGGGTTTCGTTTTTAAGAGTATCGGGTTAGGGAGTCACACAGTCAAAATAATTCGAACTCCTCAAAGAGAAAAAGAGAAATTGCGCCGTAAGAAGAGAAAGTGATTGGACCATAGAAAGAGACTAAAATTACAAAGTTCTATCGAAAACACATAACATTATTAGTACGAGCCAAAATTATTCACCCTCTGGTCGCAAGTATTTAAGTTTTAATGAATAAAATGTTATATTAAATTAGAAAGACTAACGAAACTAAATAAGAACGAATATAAAAATATTTCACTTATTTTAATGTTATTTTAATTGTATTATTTGGATTATGCGGACTATTTTCCTCATCTTTATTGTTATCTACACAACCTTTCGGCTGATATATAACGTTGTATAGAAAACAATAAAGATGAGGGCCATAGTCCGAATAATTCAAATAATACACATTATCAAGCCTCATCTCAAAAATTTAGAGAAATATTATTTTAATTGATTTCTATATAAAATTATATATAGGATTCCTTTTAATATATTTGAGAATAACATGATGGTATTAGAAATCAGTAACAGCAAATAATTATTTATTAAACCCAGTTTTGTTAAAATCATTATATAAATTATTCCCACAGTATACTATGTAAATCTTTATTTCTTAGCGACATAAAACAAATATTTCAGGATTTTAAATGAATTAATAATATGGTTATTATTAATGTTTAGGGGTTGCCATGAGTGAATAGGGTTAAGACAATCATATAGGTGCTAGGGCTTGATGTGATCAGCCGATTGATCGAAGGGAGGGGGATCTCCGACCGCCCATCTTGCCCAAGTAAGAGCCAAAGTGGAGAGTTGCATATCATGGACTGCTCAGCACTAGGATTCGTCCTAAAGCATTATGACCCATAGTTGGCCCCATTGGAGGGATTTCCCTTTCTACAGAGGTGCGGTTGGTGTATTCTAGTCCTAGACGACAAGGCGTTATCTATTCATTTTTATAAAAACCTGTTTTCACTAACGAGAAACTCTATTGTTATGAGAGTGCGGATCATTACTCAACTTATAGTAAATATATGTAAATATGTTATTGAGTTTCTTTCATAACAAAAATCTAGAAATTCAAATATTTATGCGAATTACATAAATGTCTCTGTCTGTCTCTACCACTCCATTTGGCCCTTACTTAGGCTAGACGGGCGGTCGGAGAGGACCCCTCTGATCAATCGACTGGTCACGTCAAGCATCTATCTAGCATTTATATGATTATTCCAACCTTTATGACAAGCCCCAACCCTTTTTATCATATATGTGCTAGAAGGCGGTAGATGAGGGTCTTAATATCCTGGGTATGACGTTAAACTCTATCTGATGGTGAAGTTCCAGTTCTGGAACTCGGGAAATGTGGAGTACCCCTTCTTCACTATTACTCTGAGGTCTATTCTGACCCGGAGTGGTAGTATCTATTAGGGTCCTATTTATGGTTTAAATGAAACAAAATGAGTTCTAAAATAATGTGTTTTACAAAATTAATTTTTTAAAAAATTGAATACCTTTCAAGAATGAATAAAACAAAAACATCTTTGGCATAAAATGACCCAATGGGTTGACATGCCGTAAAATCTAACCAACAGCCAACCAACCAACCAACCAACTCTCCCTCGTTA
>CM042145.1:48288088-48295588 GCA_023376005.1 Doryteuthis pealeii | reverse complement strand
TATGGTTAATTAATGCCCGAAGAAAATATCAGAAGATCTGAAACACGTGTCGCAAATGTAAAATAATATTCTTTTTAAAAACATAATCCCTTTTGCGGACCTTCTTTTTTATAAAATAATAAAACAAATATATAGAACAAGAATTTTGTTATTAATCTGTATATGAATATAGATAAGATTTAATGTTAATGTTTTAAATCCCGGACAACGACTGGTAGCTCTACAAGTATATTCTAATTTCTCCAACGCTTTGTTTTAAATGTTTAGGTAAATGTTAGTACCTAATTTTTTGTATAAGTCATATTAATCAGGTTTTTTTAATTAGTTTTTCTAACCCGAAAGTTTATTAAAGAAAAAAGAATATTTGCGAAATTTAAAGGGGAAAAATCAATGTAAATGTATTTTTATTTAACTAGCAATACCTGTGTATATATAACAGTATGATAATTTAGTTATTACATCGTTTGATATGTTTACCTAAGAGCTATTGCGAAATAGTTCAATATGTAAAAAGTATGATAATCTTGATTTAACTCTTTCTCACTCTTTTTTTCTTTCTTTCCTTCTTTTCATCTTTTCGTTATGTTCAATTGAAACAGATTAATATTTCCCCTACTCTCTTCTTTCTTTCTTTCTTTCTTTCTTTTTTAATATTTTTTCTGTATAGCATGTATTTTCTTCCCTTTATTTCTTTATAATAAAACACTCATAAGAAATAAGAATTTGGGGGATAAGCAGCATCAGATAATCATGGTTTACATTTTTGCATTTCATCATGGACGATTTGGACAATCTCAGAGGGTGTTGCAAGATGATAACGGTCGTACAATTAAGGAACACGAGTATTGATATATATAGATTGTTTGCTCTCAAATGATTTCCTGTTTCACTCGAGTAAGTTTTTAAAGAAAAATAAACAACAGAATTTTTTTTTATGGCTGCACCACCTGGGGCTTTAACAAAACACGATTGAAGAAAAAGTTACATTGAAACTAAACAAGGATGTCGCGTGTTGTTTTGAACAAATCCTGGAAGAAGCGCCGCTCAAAACAGCAGCTGTACAACTACTTACTTACCATCTCACAAACCATCCAAATGAGACGAACAAGACATACTCGGCACTGTTGGAGAAGCAGACGAACTCATAAGCGACGCTCTCCAATGGACTTATACACATGGACACACCAGTCTGACTGATTAGCAAAGACTTACGTAAATCAGCCCTGTGTGGACACTGGATGCAGTCTAGAGGATCTGCCAAGATGGCCGATAAGGACGCATGCAGAGAGGGAGAGAGAGGAGAGAGAGAGAGAAGAGAGAGAGAGAGAGAGAGAGAGAGTCAAAATTCGTGCTATCAGCAAATTTGATGATGATGATGATAGACATTTTTTCAAAATCATCCTCATGTCCCGCGAGTAGCTCGGATATCAATGACAATCTCTAGTCAACCGTCCTTATCATTCATGTGACACAAGTAGGACGTGACTCAAGACTGCAAGCATAGGACAGATAGAGAGGATAGAACTCGCTATTGCAGTAGTAATGGATCTGCGTGATTAGTTTGATAACTTTTACATCTCTGTGGAAGCCCCGGCAATAAGTTCCCTTAATTGTATTAAAGTTTGGTACCATTGAATTTAAGTCCATCATCACAATTATTGGAAGATATAATGAAATTAAGTAAAGAAAAAAGTTTACATTATATATATATATATATATATATATATATATATATCGACTTAGTTAAACGTAGGGTAGGGTCCTGACAAAATCATTTCAATTTGATTGAATCTATGGTGGACCCTTTATTTTTCCTCTAATAATAATAGTAGTAGTATTATTACTGCTCTATGGTTTTAATATATTGAGCACTTTTGGATTATTTACTGATGCCACTGCGACGGAAAAGTTAAAGCGGCAATTGGATACTATATATATATATATATATATTATCTTATTATAATGGAGATTGTGTGTTTTTCTGTCTGTAACCGAAACTATATTACTAATCGAGTCACAATTAACATAGTTATTTACATCACATTCTCCATGATTTTATTTATATTTAAACCTCAATTATTAACAAAATTGCTTCACCTTTTTATTAGTGTTGTCCATATCCACATACAAATAACATGCAATTGTATTTATATATACAAAAAATAGCGGTTTGCAGTGTGAATGGGAAGGCTAATTTGCATATTGATATTAAAAATGTGATTTTATTAAATATGTGCTTAGTATTATTGATTTCTAATTGTTTGGTTTTATTTAATGAATATAAGCAAAAATCTCTTCAATGAATCTTAAATGAAATCCATTAACAAGAAAAAATAAGTGTCATTTTATTTTTATTTCCTAATTTAACTAAATAGTTAAATAAGTAAAATTCAGCAATGAAAGACGGAAGTGATGGAAGAGTAAGTTTCATTTCTATTTTTCTATTATAACCCCACTCTGTTTCAAACCTTTTTATCTGCCTTCTTATTAGACTTTCTAATTTAATACGATATTTCATTACATTAAAAATTAAATACTTGCACCCGGAAGGTGCATATATTTGCTAGTATATATAAAGTCTCATAGTGTTTTATATATAAGTATATGTTCAAATAAATTTCAACATCTCTGAAATCTATTTAAAGTATATTTTACCTCTCACAAATTTCATAAATTGATTTTTTAGAATTATGTGGAAATTAGATCAGCATTATAGATGAGCCGTTTGTAAATTTGAAAAAAGGTCGTCAAGATGTATTGAAACTGAAGAATATATTTCCTCAACCAATTCACCATGGGTAGGATGTGACACGAGGTCGCAAGTATGGAGCATCCTGCAAGAATCAATCTCGCTATTCAGTAGCAATAGATCTGTGAGACAAGCTTGCTAACCCTTACACTATGATGGGAAACACTCTTACCAAACCCATGATTCACTCTGAAATACTCTTTCATAATAGCAGGGAAATAGTGGTATTTACTCAATCCGTTCCCTATGAGTAGGTTGTGACTCAAGGCCGCAAGTACGGGAGAGCCAACGAGTATAGAACTAGCTATTACAGTAGTAATGGATCTGCGTGACAAGCTTGCTAACTATTACACCACGATAGGACGCCTTTACTTTTTTCTAGGGTACTAGCTCGAAAGTGAACGTAATAGCGTGACTGGTGTTCGAACTCGCTTACTACGATGTCTCAGTCGAGCACGTTAGCCACTACGCCACGGCGACTCCCACTACCTTAGATATAGAAGGAGGTGTTTATATTTTTCACATTAACCCAATTTGTGTTCGTATGTGTAAAAAGTATATATATATATATATATATATATATATATATATATATGTAAGAATAAATAGAGGCACATTTATCTCACCTATTTTCATAAACGACAATAAATGTCTTTGTGTCTTATGTATATGTCGGTTCGAAGTGTTTCTGTTCACCTCTTCGTGCGTGCGTGCGTGCGTGCGTGTGTGTGTGTGTGTGTGCGTGTGTGTGTATGTGTGTGTGTGTGTGTGTGCGGGTGACGTATAGTAAGATGCTGCTGATACAGCCGTTGCCTCCTCGTGGGTCGTCACCTCCCCCCCATCCATTCCTGCCACTCTAAATTATTCATGAAAAGAGAAGCCACGAAGTCGACCACACCTCGTCGGTTATAATGGAAAGATGCAGTGGCCTTGCCGCTTGTAAATAACGTCTGTCTCTGGCCGTTCACAATTGATTAGGGAACTACGGCTCCTACGACATCATTTCTTGGCAGAAGAGCTAATTGTGAGAAAAGACAAAAGTGAGTGCAAAGTGCAGGCACGAAAAGAAATAGAGGCAAATCACAGAGAATGAAGAAGAGGGTGAATGTGGAGAGAAAAAGATCAAAGTGAGATGTGAGGGAAGGAAGGGAGGAAGAATAGAAGGAAGTGGGGGGGGAAGGATGGGAGAAAGGAGGAAAAGGGAGAAGAAAGAAAGAAGAAAGGTAAAAAGGAATAAAAGGAAAGAAGGAAGGCAGGAAGAAAGAAAGAAAGGAAGAAGATAGAATGAAAGAAGAAAGGTAAAAGTGAATAAAGGAAGGAAGGGGGAGAAGGAGAAGAGAAAAAAGGAAAAGAAAGAAAGAAAGGTAAAAAGAAAAAAAGGAACAAAGAGGGCAAGAGAGAAGAAAGAAGGAAATAATAAAGGTAAAAGAGAAGGAATGAAGAAAAGTAAAAAAAAAGTATTCAAGGAAGGAAGGAAGTTACAAAAGAAGAAAAGAGGGAAGGGGGAAAAGAAGGAAAGAAAAAGGGAAAAAAAAAAAAGGAAGGAAGCAAAAAAGAAAACAGGGAAAGAAAGAAAAAAGAAGGAAAAAAGAAAAGTAATGGAGAATAAATAGAAGGAAGTAAAAGGGAGGGAAAGAGAGCAGAAAGAAGGAGTGAATAAAGGAGAAAAAGAAAGAAAGAAAAAAGAAAGAAAGGAAGAAAGAAAAAGTTCATATGTCAGAGCAATTGAAAAAATATGAAGGAAGATTACGAAAAAAAAAAAGAAAAAAGATAATTTTTTAAAAAACTAGCAAAAAATACACGGTATTTTACGGCGTAAAAAATGTATTTTTGGAACATATTGCCTGATTGGAGGGAGTTAAAATTCAATGTTAGAGGGTTTGTATCATAAGTAAGTAAAATCATCAAATTTATTAAAAGAGTAAATAAAAAATAAAAAAATAATAATAATTTGAAAGGAGACTTAGTTCAGTCTCCCTTAAATAAGATGTTGCTTACATCTATTAATTATTAATTAAATAATTATTCTGAATATTTCATACATGAATTTCACACAAAATCGTAAGTATCTATTTATTTGTAAACTTTTTAGTTAACCCCTTGTTTCTATAAAAAAAAAAGTGAGAGTAAAAAATAATTTTAAAAACTGATTACAGGGTTGTTCTTTATTCTATGTATTGACGTTTTTCGGTATTGTGACGTAGTTTCGGTTACAGGCAAATAGAACCTAATCTCCATTATTAATAGATTTAGTATGGGAACAAGACCAAGAAGAGGAAAAATCGATAGAGTACGAGATAGGTTCTTTTGTTTTATGGCATATCAACCCTTTTCGGTTCATTTAATTCTGAATCAAGTGATTTTGACTCGGTTTACTTATACACTGTACCAGTTATTGCTTAAGAGGTTACTCAATTAAGAATTAAACAGGCTCATCACTAAATACTTCGGTGATCTAGCGTGACTTGACCGTAATGAGATAGACAAACGGGAGGAATCAATGAGAGATATGTAAAAGAAAGAAAGAAAGAGTTCACAAGTTACAGCAAAAATAAGTAAAGTCGTCGGGGTGGCCTGAAGTTAGTATCAGCCAAACAGCGAGGGAGTATGTCCCCTTTTCACTAGGGCTAGACCAAAGCGATTGTTTTTTGCGCCTGATGTGGAGCGCTACACCTACCACCAGCTCCTTACTTTACCACACAGATCCCTGTGCTACTCATACGCTTAGTTGGCGAGGGCCGGTACCTTGTGGTTTCTAGCCGAACGCTCTACCGACTGAACTAAAATAAAATTAATGAAATAAATCTATATATACTTGTGTTCTTGAAAAGTACGATCGTCATCATCTTACAACACCCTCAGGTTAAAAATGAGACTGTTCAAATCGCCCAAGATGAATGCAAATGCAAAAATGTAAATACTGATTTTCTGGTGTTGCTTATCCGCCGAATTCTTATTTCTTATGAGTGTCGTCACCTCAGCTAAATAATGGATAATTCGTTTTTTTATTATAAACAAAGAAAGGAAAGAAAAAGGACATGCTACACAGAAAAATATAATAAGAAAGAAAGAGGGTAGGGGAAAGATAGAGAGAAGGGGTGAGCACGCAGAAGCGATAAGGCTAATCTGTTTCAATCAAACATAATGAAAAGATAAAAAAGGAAAGAAAGAAAAAGGAGTGAGAAACAGTTAAATCAAGATTATTATACTTTTTTTACATATTGAACTATATCGCAATAGCTCTTAAGTAAACGTTGAAATAATTGAATTATGCTTTGGTATACCCAGAGACCCTGCTAGTAATATTCTATTTCATTGAAAGTTAAATACTTATTACGTATCTAATTAATATGACATCAGGAACGTTGTATTTACTAAGCTTTGGTTACTATGGCAAAGACCGAATGAAGAAAGTAAGATGGCGCAGTACGACTTTTTTGTTCTTTAGTGCCAATCAGTGAAGTAAGATGAATCGGGCTGTCTTGAAAGGTTTTTATCTGGACGCATATTCTGATTTCTGACGGCAATAATAACAGACTCATCGCTTCTTAACTTCAAGAAAATTAGGTTTTGCCAGACTAAATTTTTTTTTCTCTTTGATTCAAATAATTTTTCTATAATGCAAATTTTGTCATTTAGTTATTAGAAATATGATTGAATATTTCGTTAAGGAACTTGTAGGCTTTAATACTTTTTTCAGACATAACCGACTTCAATGTTGCATAACGAATAAAAATCAGAGAAAAAGAGCTGAACTGTTTGGGTTTTTTTCATAATAATAATAATAATAATAATAATAATAATATTAAGTCGGTGTAAAATCTTTCATCGTAATCTTTTGCCTATTGTTAGTGAAATCTTAGAAGTGTGTTTGAAATTTATTAATCTTTTTATTGCTTGTGTAATCAATCAAGTAAAACTTTTACATCTTTACAAAAAACATTCCAAAAGGAAAATTTCGCCCGCTAAAAAAATGTGTTCTGTATAAATTTATGAAAAATCATCTGTCAGCATTTAAATATTTTTCATTCGATGCAGAAGATCATTGGTGATATGGGGGGGGGGCGGATTGTTAAGGGGCGGATTGTTAAGGGGCGGATTTAGATTTAAGAAAACTAAAAAAATCTTGACAAAATACGTGACACCCTTCAACAACATAAACAGAATATCCAATGCAAATTAGTAGATTCATTATACCTTGCTAGAAACTGGTTGGTCGGTTGGGTGGTTGGTTGGCTGGTTGGTTGGGTTTTACGGCATGTCAATCCTTGTTGGGTTATTCTATGCCGATGGAGTTTTGTTTTATACTTTGTTGTAGGGTTATTCAATCTTTTTAAAAGACATTTTTAAAACTCATTATTTGATCTATTTAATCCATAGATAGAACCCTAACAGGTACTACCACTCCGCGTCAGAGTGGACTTAGGAGTAATGGCAATGGAGGAGTACGCCACCCTCCCCAGAGTTCCAGAATTAAAATCTCGCCACTTTAACATCATACCCAGGACTCGCTAGAACCAGGACAATAAATTGTTATTTCCCAATGCTACATCATCAGCAGCAGCAGTATCATCGTGTTGTTCACTTTTAGATTCCTCTTTTTTGTATCAGAAAGTTTTTATTGCTTATAAGTATTTACTAAACCCCTCCGCATGAGTAGGGTGTGACACAAGGTCAATTTCATAAGAAGACTTTAACAGGTTTGAATTCAGAGTTATCCTTCTCCTAGACTGGTTAACTAGCCAAGGTTA
>CM042145.1:48233088-48283088 GCA_023376005.1 Doryteuthis pealeii | reverse complement strand
TCACCTTTTTATAACCCCCTGTCTCTCTCTCTCTTTCCCCCCTCTCATTCTATATTCCCTTTTCTTTCTCCTCCCTATTTTCTCTTTCTCACATTTTCATAATCCCCCACTTTCTCACCCTCTCTCTTAATCTTCACCCCTCTCTCTCTCATTCTATATTTCCTTTTTTCTCACACTTTCATACTCACCCTCTCTCTCCCCCTTCCTACTCTCTCTCTCTCTCGTTCTAGATTCTCTTTTCTTTCTCCTCTATTCTCCCCCCTTTCTCATTAAAGCCTCTTTCTATCCTGTCGATCCCCCCCCTCCCCTTTTTTCCCCATCGTTCTTCCTTTCCTTATTCGTCCTTATTCTTGTGCCACAGACAGTGGCCCTCACTTAACTTATCTATGCCTTTATTTTCTGATCTCTCTTACTAAACTCTCCATAGAGCAATGATTACCAGCAGTATCTCGCGAGGGAGTCCCCATGGATTATTGGCTAACGTGCTAGACTGAGAAATCATAATAAGTGAGTTCGAACTCCAGTCGTGCTATCACGTTCACTTTCGGACTAAGTCGGTAGAGCGTTCGACTAGGAACCACAAGGTCCTGGGTTTGATACCGGCCTCACCAGCTCAGCACATGTGTAGCAAAGGGATACGTGTGGTAAAGTGAGGTAGATGTGGAACCCCCACCTCAGACACCAAAACAATCTCCTTGGTCTAGCGCTAGTAAAAAGGGGATAGACCCCTCGCTGTCTGGTTGTTACCGACTTTAGGCCACCCGACGACTTTACTTTTTACTTTACCCTTGGGACAAGTATGAACCCCTCATGCCCCTAGTTAGGGATTAAAACAGTATCATTCCTGTTCTTTCACAATTGGCTTTGGGATTACATAAACCCACGAAGGTTGATATGCCAGAGGGTACACACAACTGATGCAAGAATGAGACGAACAAAAAAAAAAGAAAATATGACATTATCAATTCCAAGCAAATCTATTACATACACACACACACACACACACACACACACACACACACATATTATATATATATATATATATATATATATATATATATATATCAAGCTCTCTGCACAAGCAAGATTCGATACAAGCTCAATTCTTTAAGCGTAGTTTAACAGGTTTGAATTCAGAGTTTTTCTTCTCCTATACTGGTTACCTAGCCAAGGTTAAAGAGCCCAGTCTGCCCTATCATAGCCCCCTCTCTGAAAGTAGTTGGGTGCATACCTTTCGCTCTGAGAGTAGTTGGATGCATACCTTTCCTAATGGTATTAGCTCTATGTTAAATGCAAACAGCCTCATCCAGGATTTGAACTTGGGTTCACCAGTCCATTCCTTATTACACCACATACCTCCACGACAGGTCTGTTACTTATATGTCAGCTAATTTGGTTATATCTAAATTTTAATAGTTGCTAAGAGAAACAATATTCGTGTTTGTTTGTTTGTTCTTATATATGGCATTAAATAACCCACCAAGTGTGATATGCCATTAAATAAAGAAACCAAAGCAAACCAATATAACCTAGCAGGTCATTTCTAGAGAACATGATTCTCGTGAGACGCCCCACGGTAACAGACTCCCAATTTTCTCACTACCTCATTCACTCTTTGCACTGTTGGCCCAGCTGGCTCAATCAGAAGCCCAGATCAGTGACTTCGATGTCCTTACTCACACGTTGAACTAATTCCGTTTTTTTTTCATTATCTACACCTGCATAACACGTCAATCCATCGCTAACGACACACTCATTTTTTACAACTTTTTAAAACCTTGTGCCATACGAGGTTAAGCTTAATCAGTACCTGTAGATACCTATCGTATCCGAATGGTTCAACCATGTCTTCTAAACAATTCGCCACGGTCTTTGTTGTTGTTAGGGTTAGAATCCTAGGTGATCAAAACAGACGACGCCAGAGATGTTACTACAGTTTGAGTAGAAAATAAAGTAGGGAGACTAAATGGAGTAGTCTCCCTTGTCACACGGTTTGAAGAACTCTTCAGCGTCAGGAGTCCCTTTTTGATCACGTGACGCGGGAACCGCAAAGTCTCACCCTCTTTTACAAAGCTGTCTTGAGGAGGACAGACTTGGTCATGACTTCTCCTCAGCATCGCACATGATGCGTACCTTTCGTTCCAGAAACAGTAAGTGGTTTCCACCTTTTTGTCTTACCAGACATTTCTACCTGAACGCATCGTGACTTTTGTATTCCCTTCGTATGTATAAATTAAATGTTATATGTTACTAATTGACTTGTCTGTTATTTTCCTACCGAATGTTCTGTGTTGGGTTACTCTCCTTTAAGTAACTCAATGCTTTATAAGAACGGGAGCTGATACCTCTTTGAATTTTTATAAGTTTTACAGAGTGAAGTTAGCTATATAAAGCTATTTTTTGCCATTTACTCATTGACTAGTAGCCCTGTTGGCTGGGGCTGTAGACTGCACCTCTACAGAGTAGTAAAATCCCCCCCCCCCAATGATGGTCGTGGGTGGCGGCCCGTAATACTTAAGGGCGGAATCCTAGTGGCTGAGCAGTCCCTCATAGAACACTCCATCTTGGTCCGTACTTAGGCTAAATGGGCAGTCGAAGAAAGCCCTCTCTGATCAATCGGCTCGTCACGTCAAGCCTTAGCACCATTATGATTGTCCCGACCCTATAACCCTTATGTCAAACCCCTAACCCTTTTATGATATATGTGCTAGAAGGTGTTGTCTGAGGGTCTTGGCGTGCCTTGGGTATGACGTTAAACTGTATCTAGTTGTGAGGTTCCAATTTTGGAGCTCTATGGAATGTGGGTTACCCCTTCATCATCATTACTCCCAGGTCGACTCTGATCAGGAGTAGTAGTACCTGTCTATGGGTTAGATAGAAAAAATCAGTTTTAAAAAATGTGTTTAAAAATAATTGAGTGTTTAAAAACATTGAGTTTCCATCAACAATGAATAAAAGAAAAACATCTTCTGGAACTCTGAGGAATGTGGAGTATCTCTTCATCAACATTACTCCCAGGTCCACTCTGACCCGGAGTGGTAATACCTGTTAGGGTTCCATCTATGGGTTAAATAGAAAAAACTGACTTAAAAAATTGTTTTTTTTAATGAGTACCCATGAAGAATGAATAAAAACAAAACGTCTTAGGCATAAAATAACACAACAAGGGTTGACATGTCGTAAAATCCAACCAACCATTTATTAATTAATTTATTTATTTATATTTACTTTTTCTCTAACACTTGCCATTTCCTCACGTCTTCATCTCTTTCTCGTTTCTGTTTTTCTCAAATATTTTATCTTTTTTCCCCTGTCTTTCGGCTTTTTTTTAAACTACACATTGCACACACACACACCACAGAATTTTATGTAACCTGATGTTCTCAATACTGTGGTATGAAGCGTTCTCACTCTCATATATATATATATATATATATATATATATATATATATATGTGTGTGTGTGTGTGTGTGTGTGTGTGTTAGGTTCTTAAAAAAAACATTTGTCCACCAGCGTATTTACGTACGAGTTAAAGGTGATTGTCTTTCGACTTTTTTATAACTATATATTGCACACACGCCACATATAGTTTGTAATCTGATGTCTTCATATATATACGTGTATATATGTATATATATATATATATATATATATATATATATATATATATATATATATATGTATGTATGTATGTATGTGGGTGTTTGTTTTCTTATGTTCTTATTCTTTAAAATATATTTTTCCACCAGCGTGTTTACTTACGAGTTAAAGGTGACCGTCTGACGCAAGAAGGAGGTGGGACCCGGTGTCATAGGACCACAATTCGCCAACTTAATGACAAAGTTGAAGAAAGTGAAGTCACATGATCCATTCTGGTCATAAATTTCTTTCTCGCTGCCATGCCACCAGCCACGAGAATAACGCGAGATGGGGATCGATTTTGACTTGGAATCTTAGCTAGAATGCACTCAACTACGTGCGGATGGCAAACGAGGTAGGCTGATCGTAAAATCACGAGGCTAAAGTCAACGATTATAAGTGGCGGTTGCATAACCGGGCATGGGGAGGCACTCAAAACTGAACGTTGGAACATGTTGTATGAGGAGAAGGAAAAGATATATGTATTTTTAAAAACCGTGTTGAAAAATTGAAGGGTTAATTAAAATATTTGCTTGAGAAAATTCTAGCTGTGCCTACAAAAACGCCCATGATAATTTGAGTTCAAAAGAGTTAAGTAGAAACTTTAATTTACATGTACAGTGGTGCCTTGACTTACGAGTTGAATTCGTTCCATTTGTAACTGAATCTCCTCGTATATCAAATCAATTTTCCCTATTCAAATAAATTGAAAAGTCCTTAGTGTGGAGTGAAAGACAAACAACCTGTTCCCTGTTTACCTCAGACTAAAGTCATTATCAAACGATAACCCTGAAGTAAAGCGTGGTTTCGGAGCTTTAATATCGTTACCACTAATTCAAGACGCACATAGCAGCATAAAATGCCATCAGACTTATTGACAGAAATGTGGTTGATATATTGGCTTGATCTAAATTTATAGTCAATTCTATTAAATGATAGATATAGAAAAAATAGAATGGAAGAAAAATATAGAATATTTTTTTTAAAAAACTAGGTTTATCGAAGCATTGAATTAAAAAATAATGATGACTTTAGTTTAAGGTAAACAGGCTATATCTGAAAAAGACCCGAGGATACAGCGGCCTAAATATTGTGTTTATAAATACCACAATAAAGATGAGGACAACAGTCCGAAAGCATCAACATTATTCACATCAACACAGACAAATAACTTAGAATTAATCGCTGCATTAATTGCATTAATATTTAAACTGACTTTATAAAAGATAATTCTTCTGCCTCCACTGAATTTAAAGACAATATCGCAATTAATTTCAATTATACCCAAATTTATTTCCAAGTTATAAAAATTGTTATCGTACAAAAAGTTCGTCACAAAAAAATCACATAAAAAATCGCCGAAAACAATCGCAGTAATTAAAACTTGGGAATCCAAAATTGCGGGTCCGGATTCGGCCCAAAATGTTTTTAATTTGCTCACGGAGTCGGCCTGATTCCGAAATGGTATGATAGGTTGAGCTACGGCCTCTAAGAGTAAAGTTGAAAAATGTGGATCCAGAGGTTTGTGTGAAAACAATAATAGTTTTAGTTTCGCCTTTACTGGGATCTACATCATTATTATATAAAATGGTAATGAAATTGACATGAGACGACTATCCCCGGCCCAGTTTCTCACCCTCACAGCGATGTATTTGTTGTGTTTCTACCCCCTATTTTCTTTGAATTAGGTAACACTTTATTTGTCTGAATTTTCTAAATGGAGCTTGATAATTAGAATTATTATAAATTTTCGGACTGTTGTCCTCATCTTTATTGTTATATACACAACGTTTCGGTCGATGTGCCCTCCGGCCTGCTTCAAGTGTTTCTTGTCGAATTCAAGAACCTTTTTGTTGAACTCGGGGGCCTTCGTGTCATAATCGGGAGCTTTGACAGACTTCGAACCGAACCCTCTATTCAATCCATCGGAGTAAATTTTTCTCATTCCGTTAACCAAGAGCGGGTACAAGAGTTAAGCTATGTTAAGTATTCTATTTTATCTTATTATACCTCGTAGATAGGATTGAACCTGCAACCTATAGATGATTGTCACTTACAGTTATATTAACTCAACCATAATATCCGTTCTGCCATGTGTCCAACTGGAAAATCCAAAGCGAATTTTGGGAACTTATAAACCTAATGTTCTTTTTAACTAAAAGTTTTAGCCCTGATGGTCAGGACTTTAGAATACACCAACTGCACCCCTGCAGAAGGGTAAAATCCCCCAACGGGACCACCTGTTGGCCGTGGGTGGTGACCCGTTATGCTTAATGATGGCTGAGCTGTCCATGACATGCAACACTTAGGCCATTACTTAGGCTAGACGGGTCGTCAGAGAGGGCCCCTACGATCAATCGGCTAGTCACGTTAAGCTCTAGCACCTATATGATTGTCCCGACCCTTTTGTTCTTATGGCAACCCCAACCCTTTTTATCATATATATGCAAGAAGGCAGTGGCTGAGGGTCTTATTGTCCTGGGTATGACGTTAAACTCTGATGGTGAAGTTCCAGTTCTGGAGCTCTGGGGAATTCATAGTATCCCTTCATTACCAGGCTCCCAGGTCCACCCTGACCCTGAGTGGTAGTACCTGTTAGGGTCCCATCTTTGGATCAAATAGAACAAAATGAGTTCTTAAAAAAAGTGTGTGAAAAAATTTTGTTTGGACAAAAAAATGCGTACCCAACAAGAATGAATAAAACAAAATGCCGTCGGTATACAATAATCCTCGGGTTGAGCTGCCGTAAAATCCAACCAACCAACCAACTCGTTTGCACTGACTTGACCTATCGACGTAGAATAACCACAAACCTCTTATCATGTTGTTTTCACGACGACACCTTAAAAAGGAAATAAACCAATTGGTTTATAATTCTTTTAGCGTTGTCTTCAGTTTCCTTCCCCCCTCACACCCACCCCATGACAATTTACGGCCGTTTGTTCACCTCCTTACCATTGACGATCGCAGAACTTCCATATTGGTGACAACTCTTAACTCAAGCGCAAATTGGCAACCACTGCTCTGCAAAAAAAAAAAAAGAAAAAGATAAATAAATCATCAAGTGAAATGCATCAATACCGCTTATATTTCTATTCAGTAAATTCGTCACTCCCATTTCAGTTTGGGGCGTCCCATTGCGGTGTAAGGGTTAGCAAGCTAGATCTCACCGATCCATTTCTATGAAACAGCGATGGATACCTCATACATGCTAGCTTGTGTCACATCCTACCCGTGACAGACGGGTTGGGTGATAAAGAGTCGCCCAGCATGGTGTAATGGTTATCAAGCTAGTTCTCGCAGATCCATTACTACTGAACAGCGGGTTCGATCCTCGTTGGATATCCCATACGTGCGACCTTGTGTCAAATCCTACCTGAGGAAGGGTGTCCCATCATTGTGTAATGGTTATCAAGATAGATTTCTCAGATCTATTACTACTGAACAACAAGTCCGATCCCCGCTGGATGCCTCATACCTTATGTCACATATGTTGGTTTAGGCTTTCGGTCATATTCTGTGTGTGTGTGTGTGTGTGTGTGTGTGTGTGTATTCGCTGGTTTTTACTAATTTCTTTTCTTAAATCCAAAATATACGTAGGTTCCTTATTTGTAGGTCATCAGGCTGAAAAGGAATTAAGGAAGATAAAAGAAAAGACAAAGATACTTTTAATGTTTAAATTTTATTTGTAGATTCACAACTATTTTTTGGAGAAGATATTTTCCTGAACAGTTAACAGCGTGTGAACCTAGCGAAGTTACCTGTTTAAAAGCAAGAGAATCCGTTTTGGCGCCAGGAAGGGTCTTTTTGCTGCGCATGCCCAGAGTGCTCTTCCAGTATCAGGCCTCCTGGAGTTTGTTACTTTTTGTGTGATTTTTTATCTATTTTTTATTTAATCTAAATTTGTTTTAAGTTTATTTGGTTTTATTCATCTTTTTTTTTTTTTAATCCCCACGCATCCATCCGTGACGAACTGGTTGAATAAATACCAACTTAGCTTCAAAGTTTTAAAGCTTCAATTCGTAGAATTTGAAAATAGCTACATAATTTCTCAACTTTAGTTTATCTTTATTACACAATATCTTAATTAAATTACATTATTGGCGTAATGGAAATGTAGTAAGCGAATTTGAACTCCAGTCTCAGTGAATTACGTTCACTTTCGGACAAAAAAGTATGATCTCTCTTAACAGCTATGTAGGGACACCAGCTGTCGTGCTTGTAACATTGCGGTCTCGATTAAAAGAAATGAAGTTAGAAGTAAATCTCTATATGTGATGTGGTGTCTAATTAAAGGAGCTTGTAATTTCTATACTTATCTTATACTGTTCTATTATCACTGGACTAGATTTGGTTTGGTCTCTGCTATTCTGGATCGAAGAAGATGGGTCTGTCTGTGTCTGGTAGTCTGGATCTGTTGTTGGGTTGACATTTCCCCTATTCTTTTAGTCTGGAAATTACTTGGGATCTTCTTGGGATGTATTAGTCTTGTGTCGTTGATAGTTTTTAATAACAAACACTAGACATTCTTTTTTTTTTCTTCTTTGAGCTCTTTTTTTTTTGTACCCAAGTACAATCCTGAGAGGACAGACTATATCTTCCGTATGTCCTCCTTAAACACTCAACCCTGACTGCCCAAACTTTTCCATCTCTCTTTCTCTCTTGTCACTGTTGACACTCTTCAACCAATCAGAAGCCAACAGGTCAGCCTTTCACACGTCATCCCAAATTCCAGTTTATTTCCACTATTATATAACGTATAACTAAAATTTTGGGCTTTTTCCACATCTTATTCAGTATTTTACATGCTGAGAACTTGTCAGGAGCAAGGACCGATAGTGACGGGTGATGAGAGAGCCATGGGAATCCGTGCTGTCAGCACGACTTGATGATGATGATGTTGTTGATGATGATGATGTTGTTGATGATGATGATGATGAGGAGGAGGAGGAGGATGATGATGAGCTGACAGTGAGTTTAGAACTGATTTTAGACGCTATTGCTTGAGAAATCGAATCATCAAAATTTTAAAAAATTTGTTGTTGATATTCTTTTCTTATATTGCCTTCTACCCAACTGACACTCTTTTTATCATATATGTATTTACCCAACCTCTCCACATGACCAGGATACAATACCATTTTCCTTCTCCTAGATCGGTTGCCATACCAAGGTTAAAGGCCATCTATAGCTGGAGGAGAAATAGTTGTAAGCGTATCTTTCCCACGGTTATTAGCGCTATGTAAAATGCAAATATCCTCGTCTAGGATTTGAACTCTGGTTGCCATGTCCATTTCTCAAGACGGTAACCGTTACACAACGAGCGTCTCAATTTTATCATATATGCATTTTGATCGGTTTTGTTTTGTTTTAAACGATCATAACAATACTTCAAAGTTCTCAGCTGAGCTCGGCGTTAACAACATGACAATCAAACTCAAAAGTTAACCTCAGCTAGATATAACAATTACGCTATGAGCGCAACGGTTTAATTCATTCTAAATAATCTATACCACGTGCCAGATAAAAGATTCGGCCAATCTATTATTTATCAACTTGTTGAGTTAGAAGATGTCGCTTTGAATGTCTCAAACGGGATTTCCACTTAAGAATTTAATTCGCATTAAGAACTTCTTTTTGTGGAAATTCGTATTAATTCAAAATAAGGTGAATTTCTAAGTAAATGACGTCATCTAAAATTCTATTTAAAAAAAAACTTCGTTTAGAACTTTCCTATTATTCCGATTGCTTTTATTAATGGTCTGTAATTTTTTTTTTCATTTACATAAGTGTCCTTTTTACGTATCTGTAGGATACAGACACATTCATATTATACTTAGTAGACACTCACACACACATACACACTCACTCTCTCTCTCTCTCTCTCTCTCTCTCTCTCTCTCTCTCTCATTCGCTTCCTCATCATACATATTTTGATATGACTAGTTCCCATTTTGAGTCTAGTATATAAGTATTTTTTTTATCAGTCCCAAACTAATGTGATTACCAATTGCGTAACTGGCGACAAAGAAACATCTACGAAAACTATTGTGAAAAAAAAAACAAAGCAAAACAAAAACCAATAGTCAAAGAATCTGGATGAGTTACGACTCTTCACGTTGTCCGCTCCGTCGTTACTTCTTTAAGTTTCAATTATATTCTCGCTGAGTAATTACTTTCAACCTAAAACAGGCGTCACGTGACTTCCGCTTCAGCACGCATGCGTCCAATACTGTGATCGCCATTTTCACGATCGGTGATTTCCGGCAGTTTAATCAGGCCTACTTCCGACATGACGGAAGCGATGCGTGTTTGACTGTCATCGGTTTTTGTGTTGAATTGGCTCAAAGCGGAGAGAGAGAAGCACTTCAAGAGATGCAGTGAAAAAGGTGAAATAAGGGCTGAGAGAGAGGGGGGAAGAGGGAGAGAGAGAAGAGGAGGGGAAGAAAGGAAGAAGGAAGAGAATGAAGAGAATGAAAGAGAGAAGGAGAAAGAGAGGAGGGAGAGAGAAAGAGAGGGAGAAATAATAAGAGAGAGAAGGAGAAAGAGAGAAGGGAGATAGGAGAGAGAGAGAGAAGAGAGAGGAGGGGAAGAGAAGGAGAGAGAGGGAAAGAAGAGAGAGGAGGAGAAAGAGGAGGGAGAGAGAGGGAGAAAAAGGAAAGAGAATAATAGAGAGGGAGAGAGGGGGAGAGAGAAGAAAGAGGAGGAGTGAGAGAGAGAGAGAGAAGGGAGGGAGAGAGAGGGATAAAGGGAAAGAGAAAGAGAAAGAGGGAGAGAGAGGGAGAGGGAAGAGAGAGGGAGAGAAATGGTGGGAAAATATTTTTTTAAATTCGGAGATAAAAGAATAAAAAGTGGAAACAAAGTGAAATATCGATGACTTTTTCTAAAGAGAAAAGAAAGCGAATAAAGGAGAAGTACTCGTTAGAACCGGATTATCTCAGTCGGTAGACCGTCGGACTAGGAACCACAAGGTTCCTGGTTCTATACCGGCCCTCGCCAACTCAACGTATGAGCAACACAGGCATCAGTGCGGTAAAGTGGAGTTGATGTTAGGTGTGGCGTTCCACCCCATACACCAAACAATCAGTCTAGCGCTAGTGAAAAGGGATAGACTCCCTCGCTGTCTGACTGTTACTGACTTTAGGCCACCTTTGCTTATTCGATGTATTTTTAAAGACTAAAATAAAAGATACTATTATTTTCAATATTTTCAGTACACAATCTGACTTTTTTTTCTCTTTCTTTCTTGCATATTCAGATGTGCATAATCAAGGGTATCAAAGTTCAGGCCGCGCCTATCGGGTTGGTTGGTTGGTTGGTTGGTTGCATTTTACACATGTCAACCCTTGTTGGGTTATTTTATGCCAAAGACGTTTTTGCTTAATTCATTCTTGATTGGTTCTCGTTTTTTAAATTCATTTTTTAATCATTTTTTCTTCATTTAATCCATAAATGGGACCATAACAGGTACTACCATTCCGAGTCAGAGTAGACCTGGGAGTAATGGTGATGAAGGGGTACTCCACACTCCCCAGAGCTCCAAAACTTCACCATTAGATCCAGTTTAACGTCATACCGAGGACCTTTGTCGGCTGGGGCTATAGAATATATCAACTGCACCTCTGCAGTGGGATAAAATCACCAGTTGGCCGTGGGTGGCGATGTGTATTGCTTAAGGACGCAATCCTGATGGGTGAGTAGTCCACCGCATGCGTCACTCAACTTTGCCCTTTTCTTAGGCTAGACGGGCGGTCTAAGAGGCCCTCTTGATCAATAGGAGGGTCACATCAAGCCCTAGCATCTATATGGTTCCATGAATTCAGCACAGTTAAATTCGTTGGATAAAAAGACGGCTTAACCGACCCAGGATGAACGCCGTCACAGAAACAGAACAGAAAAAATAATTCCAAGATTTTTCAGACTTTTTCTTCTTTTTTTTTTTTTTTTTGTCTCGTTTCTTTTTTTTTTTTTTTTTTTTTGTATGTCTGTTTCGACCGACCCATCTATCCAACAGATTTATTTTGGTGTACAAACTGAGTTTTTTTGGGTTTTTTTTTTTTTGGGGGGGGGGGGGTCAGCATTAGAAAAAAAAATGAAATTTTGCCTTTTTTTTTCAGACGGAAATAATTTGTCAAACTAGAAAAGTAATTTCTCAGCACAGAAATAAGAGTAAAAAAATCAGTTTAAAAAAAGTTTTGTACTACTAAATCATGAAGCCGACTTTTTGGCGTTTTAAACTATGAAAAAAAAAATGACTAATGATTATATTAGGGGAGAGGGTCAAAGTTTACGTACCGGACAAGTATGCCGAAAAGAAGAAAAAAGTGTGATATCGTAAAAAGTACCTGGTACATATTACTTAAGCATAACATCTATTATCTAGACTAGCAAAAAAAAAAAAAAGACCTTCCGGACGGTATAAAAATAAATTTTTGAAAGATAATGCCTGAGTGGGGCGTCAGGAAAATTAAATAAATAAATGAAATAAAACATTAATTTTTAAAAAAATGACTTACTTACTTAAAAAGCATCATATTCACCCACTCCACTGAGATATTTGTTTTGTTTTACGGCAGTAAGGACTTCTAAAACGTTGATAAAAATTTATGATTTAATCTTATGTTTATAGAAAATTTTTTAAATCGAACGAAAATATTTTGTTCGGATTTCATAAAATGAAATAAATGGGAGGGGGGGTCGACTTAGTAAAAAAATATTTCCCTTAATATATTTTAAGAAAAAAACTATTTTAAACATGAATTCATCCAAAGGTGAATAAGTATTAAAAAAAAACTTCGTGAAAATTTGACTCAATTGATTTTTCATAGATTTTTAGAAAAAAGATACTGTGACGTAGTTTCGGTTACAGACAAAATGAGACCGAATCTCCATTATAAATAGATAGATGTAGATATGATATGCATGTTCTATAATTTGCCAGTGTTATCCGAGTCACCGAATAAAACTAAAAAAGTTTACGTACCGGACATGTATGCCGAAAAGAGGGTCCCCTTAATGAAAAGTTATTATATTAGGAAAAGTAACTGGTATCTATTACTTAAGCATAATATCATTATCTAGTTGTAGATATATATAAACTAGCAGAACCTGGGGATATACCACAGTATGATAATTTAATTATTACAACGTTTGATATGTTTATTATTTTATTTATTGCTGAATATTTCAATCTGTAAAATGTATAATAATGGATTCTCTCTCTCTCTCTCTCTCTCTCTCTCTCTCTCTCTCTCTCTCTCTCTCTCTCTCTCTCTCTCTCTCTCTCTTCTTTTCTTCTTTTCATCTTTTCATTTTGCTTAATTGGAACAGATTAGCGTTATTGCTTCCACACGCTCATCCCCCCCCTCTCTCTCTCTCTCTCTCTCTCTCTCTCTCTCTCTCTCTCTCTCTCTGTATATATTTTCCCTACTTTATTTCTTATTATATTTTTTCTGTGTAATATGTCCTATTTCTGCCTTATCTTTCTTTATGATAAAAACGAAATGGTCCATTATTTAGCTGAAGTGATGATACTCATAAGAAACAAGAATTCGGCGATTAAGTGACATCAGATAATTAGGATTTATATTTTTGCATTTCATCTTGGACGATTTAAACGGTCTCATTTATAACCAGATAACTATATAAAGATGATAACGGTCGGAAAATTAAGGAACAAGAGTATTAATATGTAGATAATTAATTTATATATCTAGATAATAAATCAAAATAATTAATAATAAATCATTTCAATTTTAAGTGCATATCATCATATCATTTTTTCTATTAACTTTTAACTAAACTAATCAAGTCATTTTAGAATCTTGAAAAGTACCTGGTACATTTTCTAATTTTCGCAGCCCTGTCATCTGCGGCAGTAGAATACTCCGATTTCATCTGTTGGCCGTGATGCTTAAGGACGGAATCCTGGTGGCTGAGCAGCCCATGACATGCAACACTCTACTTTGGCCTTTACTTAGGATAGAAAGCTCATTCAACTATGGCATATTGAAATCAAATAGACTGCAATGATAATTAATTAGAATAATTCTACTTATTTTGATATTGTTTAAAAGAACTAAACTGGTTAAATTACAAAAATAATTATAATACCGGGTACTCGCTTGGTTACATCATGTTAGCAATGACACCACCTCTTTTAGAGGTACCAGGTATTTTTTTAAATATCACAAATTTTCTGTTCGATATACATGTCCCGTACCTGAACTTGGGTTGGTTGGTGGGTTTGGTGGTTGTTTGGATTTTATAGCATGTCAACCCTTGTTGGGTTATTTTATGCTGAAGACATTTTGTTTAATCCATTCTTGTAGAGTATTCAATTTTTTTCTCAAATTCAATTTTTATTAAACAGATTTTAATACTCGTTTTTTAATTAATTTTTACCCATAGAGGCACTACCCTACCCTAACAGGTACTACCCCTCCGGGTCAAGGCATACCTGGGAATAATGGCGATAGAGTTACACTCCACATTCCCCAGAGGTCCAGAATTGGAACTTCACTACTAAATGCAGTTTAACGTCATACCCAGGACACTAAAAACCACGGCAACCGCTTTCTGTCTCATATATGATAAAAGGGTTGGGGCTTGCCATAAGGGCAATGCAGTTTTCTTCCGACATATGATTTGCTCTAACGTCTCGATTTATATGTGGGACCCTGTATTTCTATTTAGGAGGGGGAAGGGGGGCTCTCAAAGTAGCTTAGACTGACGAGAAGAGAACCCCTTTGAGTTTGAGTTTTGTTGAACGGCATATCAACCTCTGTGGGACATTTAATGCCAAAAAAGGTTAAATAGATTTTGTCTTCCATATGGATATCAAGCTTTAGGATGTGGGTTTTTTACGGTAGCATTTGTTTATGTTTGGTCATTTTTTGGTGTAAAGATTGCTTTTTCTTTTTTTTAGAAAATTCAAGATGTCTTCTGGTTTGGTGTTTTTTTTTTAACGGGCCTTTAAGTTGCTTGTCTGGTAGAATTTGGATCAAGTTTTTTTCTGGGACTGTCACAGATTAAGAGGATGTATTAGTGAACAATACTGAACATATTGGAGCGTCTTTCTCTTTAGGTATGATTGGCTGATGTGGTCGTGCCAAATACAAAGTCTGCACAGTATCACTTCTTCTTTTCTGTTTCTTCTATACATATTTACCAACCCCTCCAAACGAGCAGGATGTGACACAATGTCATTTTTTTTAGGTAGGGTTTAACAGATTGGAATTTAGAGTTTAACTAGGCTGATTGCCTACCAAGGTTAAAGAGCCCAGTCTGCCTGCTACTTACCCACAGCTGGAAGAGGGGCAGGTGGGTGCTTACCTTCTCAAGGGTATTAGTGCTATGTGAAATGTAGACAGCCTCTTCTAGGATTTGAACTCGGGTCGACGAGTCCATCTCCTACGACCCTAGCCATTACACCACGTGCCTCCATTCTATTTCTTCTGCAAGCTGCTGACCACTCACCGATGGCATCTTGTATATGGTTTTCCTTCTCCTATACCGGTTGCCATACCAATGATAAAAGCCCAGTCTACTATTTACCCATAGCTGGAGGGAGTTGGATTCGTGCCTTTCCCAAGTTATTAGCGCTATGTGAAATGCAAACGGTCGCATCGAGAATTTAAACTCATCTCACCGTGTCCATTTACAACGACGGTAACCATTACACCACGCGCCTCAATTGATCGTCAACCAGTCTTGTGCCAGACTTTTATTTACTAATCGGAATTGTAAATATAAATTCAGCGAATTTTACGAATAGATTAATAAGAATACCTTCGTGGTCATTCAGAAATTTGAATGGGGATCAAGACGTCTCCCTAATTTTAATATTGATGGCATCATCAAACTTTATGACTTGTCCCTCCTTTCCCGGGAAATTTTGAAATAATGAATCGTTTGATTGACAGTTGATTAAAATTTCTTGTGTCACGCCCCCTCCCGCTGGGGTTAATGATTAAAAGGAATTTTCCTGCCCGCCCCCCTCGAAGTTAGGGGAAAATGAACGATGAACAATCGAGTGAAAAGGACGAGACGCTGGCTAGGAACACATAATGAGAAGAAAAGATGGAGTAGTTTTTCTTTTCTCTCCTCTCTTTACATCCTTTTTGCTGCTTCATTCTCTCCATAAACACTGCAATGACTAGTGATGGGATCACGTGGGACTGTTGAACAGAACTCTATTATTATTATTATTATTATTATTATTATTATTATTATTATAACTTCTTTTGAGTTTTTCACATCAGCGTTAGCTGACGGTATTTCACTGGAATCTGCGTGACAACAAGTCTCCTCATGTCTCCAGAACTCTTCTGGGTATTCTAGCCGGTTGCAGCAGAGCAGTAGTCTGGATGGTCTCAATTCTTCCTCTGATTTCCAGTTCCTCCAGTTTTTTTTTCAAGTTTATCGGGACCGTTCCAAGAGCACTATAATTGGTATCACTTTCACTCTCATATTCCACAGCTTTTTCAATTCTCTGGCAAGATCCAGGTAATTATTCATCTTTTCATTTTCCTTCAGCTTCACCCTGTGATCTGCTGGGACCGCAAAGTCCGCCAGTTGACACGTTCTCTATTTTTTTTTTTTTTAATCAACACTAAGTCTGGTCTCCTGGCTGGGATAATGTGATCCGTCTTTATCTCAAATCCCAGAGAATTTTATTATTATTATTATTATTATTATTATTATGTTCTCTCCTGTGAGTTATTCACACTTGCGTTAGCTGATGGTCTTTCGCTGGAGTTTGAGTGGCAACAAGTCTCCTCGGGTCACCAAGACTCTCCAGAGTATTCCGACTGATTTCAACAATGCTGTTGTGTGATGGTCTCAATTCTTCCTTCGATTTCCAGTTCCTCTCGTCTTTTTTCTAAGTTCTTGGGGGCCGTTCCACAGTTTTTTACAGTTCTCTTGCCAGGTCCAGGTATTTGTCCATCTTTTCGTTTTCCTTCATCTTCACCTGTGATCTTCTGAGACTGCAAAATCTACTCGTTCACAAGTTCTTTTTTTCTTGTTAATCAATACAAGATCTAGTCTCCTGGCTAGGATAATGTGATCCGTTTTATCTCAAAGTCACAAAGGATTTTATGCGTTTAATTATCAAAACCGATTCTGGTTTATGCGTATGCCTTTTTTTGAATGGTCAAACATGAGTTTCTTGCACAATTCCCAGGTGATCACCTTTCCCAGCCCAGTCGTGTCTAACCTTGTATTCTGCTTGTGCTAGTTTGCTGCATTCGACTAATACATGTTTGATCGTCTTATCTGTCTCCACACAAACTACATTTGCTGTTCTGTTGTGTCTTATCTATACTAGTACAAAATAAAAAACACCCTCCGGGCGATGTAAAAATAGATTTTGGAAACATATTGCCTGAGGGGTGGGAGTAAAAAATTCAATATCAGCGAGTTTGTACAGCGAGTAAAATCATCAAATTCATTAAAGGATTAAAAAATAAAACAATTTGAAATGTAAACTTTAAATATGTATTAAAATAAAACAAACAATATATAGATATATAATACCAGTCATGTATTTATTAAAACTTGTTTTAAAAAACAATGAGGACTGTCTAATGTTGCATGTTCAAATTTTGAGTGTATTTATTCTATGTTATGACGAATTTTGGTAATGTGACGTAAGCAGACAAAAGCCGAAAGCGAATCTCCATAATTAATAGATATATTTACTTTGATATAATTTTGTTCCTATGGTATTGTTTTGTGCTGCAATTATGACTGCCTTGGTTTCTCTCTTGAGCTTTCCCTTTCTTAATCCTGTCCAGGTCTTTTCATTTACAATTTCCCCAATTTATCTTTTGAAGTATCCACATAATTGATTATTAGCTTTTCATACCAGTTTTAACTGGTGGTTTTTCACTGAAGGAGACACAGCAAGTCTCCTGGGGCTTTTCTAAGTATTCTAGCTGATTTTAGAAGTGCTGTGGTCTGATTAGTCACGATTCAGACTTTTATCTACAACTGATCCAGTCTCTTTTCAAAGCGCATCAACTACGAAGATGAGTAAAAAAGTAATGTCATTTTGTTTAGGGCAGGTATGATTACCTACACAGGAACATGTGTCATACATCAAAATGAAGCTGGTCCTCTGTGTATCCCATCCCTACTTCTCCACATAGTCACTGTTCTCTCAATAGCAATGTTCCACCTTCAAATAAGAGTATGTATCCCTGCCCCGTAAAATTCTGTTGACTGAGCCACTTCTTCACTACAGATTTCACTTCCTCGTCACTTGAATAATGTTTGCCTCTCAAAACCTCTTTCATGGGCCGAAGAAATGATAGTCTGAAGGCTAAAATCTTCTGTTTATGAGGGATGCGTTAAAGCTGTCCACCCGAAAGAGGCGATTGTCTTCCTTGTCCTGATGCATGTGTGTAGTCGAGTATTGTCATGCAGAAGGAGGACATTGTCGATTGAAAAGTTGCGTCTTATTCGTCGGATTCTTTCTCTTTGCCTCGTTAGGGTCTCAATGTAGGCCTTAGTTTTTTTTTAACTTCACATGAAATAAAGATAATGCCATTACTTTTTTACTCACCCTCGTACAATTGGTGTCACTGTCCCTAGCTTTTTCAGCTTTCTTGTAAGATCCAAATATATCCTATACTTTTTTTTTTCACTGCCTAGAACAGCAAAATACACTAAATGACAAGTTCTAGGCTTATGTAACGTTATGTCTCTTTAATTTTGAATGGGGAGGATGATGTGTTTATAGCAGAAATAATCATTGTATACTTATCTCTGGACCGGTACTACATTTGGAGAGGCTCGAATCTTGCTGGGCCGATGTTCAGTTGGCTGACAATTCCTTTGTTTGGAGTCTGGAAACCAACTTGGGGTGCTGGAGAACATCTTGCCTTGTGCCATTTAGAATTTTTAGTAATAACACAATGCCACTTTTTTCCTGAGATTTTTTATTTTTCCCAAGCCAAAACTGCCGAGAGCAAAAGCTCCATGTCTCCCTTTCTTAACGCATCATATCAGACTCATATCACATTCTTACCTCTCACTCCTCCTCTCTCCCACTTCGTCACGTCTCAGTTTTTGTCCAATAGAAACAATGCTATGTGGCCTTATGAAGATTCACCCTTAAACTTTTCCATTCTAATCTAACACGTGATTCTTATTTTCCTTATAAAAACTTTTCCGTGCTAATTTACATGTAAGAGTTACACTCATGCCCCCCCCCCCCGATTATGTTACAATAAATTAATACTTAGTTTAGTTTTCTTGTCGGGATTGAGTAATCGGTGAGTATCTCAAGGTCCAAGAGAATTCTAGGCGTCTAATTTTCTAGAATAGATTCTGGTTTGGAAAATTACCATTTGTTACTGTAGTCAAGTTCTAATCACTTGCACAATTCTCAGTGGATCACCTTTCCCACCCAGCCAGTTGTGCCTAGTCTTGTATTCCTTTTGTGCCAGTTTTTTTTGCATTAGCTTATTATGTGATTAATCGTTTAATATCTGTAACCACATAACCCTCAATTAGTTTCATTCTGTGTATTATTAATTTTTTGCTTTGACATAATTAGTCCCATCAAAAGGGATTCAGTTTCTCTCTTGAGAAGCACAATGTTTTTATTAATTTGAATCAATTAACAACATCGTTTACATTGGGATCATACCCATAAATTTTACAGTGAGTTATTATATATATATATATATATATATATATATATATATATATATTAATAGTTTGCTGACAGAATCTGTTTCGACCGTTTTAATAGATCGGTCTTCATCAAGAGCAACATATGAATGAAAGACGGAATGAATAACCGTTAGAATAGGAGGTACAAACGAACGCTAGTGTTCGATGCTGGAATTAAAAATTAAAAAAAAATTTCCAGCATCGAACACTAGCGTTCGTTTGTACCTCCTATTCTAACGGTTATTCATTCCGTCTTTCATTCATATGTTGCTCTTGATGAAGACCGATCTATTAAAACGGTCGAAACAGATTCTGTCAGCAAACTATTAACATCATTTGTTTTTTTTTTTAAATGTTAAATTCATATATATATATATATATATATATATATATATATATGTGTGTGTGTGTGTGTGTGTGCGTGTGTGTGTGTGTGAAGAGTAACAGATTAGGTACATCCGACAAAATGTGATTGAAAATTGAGGAAAAATGGATAAAACACAAAACAACTTCAATCAATTGATATTTGGCCTCGGTATATAACAAAGCTTTGTCAGACTTTAGAGAAAATCTTCAGATGAAGCTTCGTTATATACCGAAACGAGTTATCGATTGAATGAAATTGTTTTTGTGTTTTATCCGTTTTTACTCAATTTTCAATTACACACACACACACACACACACACACACACATATATATATATATATATATATATATATATATATATATATATATATATATATATCAGTTATAATCAGTATAGTACTATTAATGACGGACATTGTCCGAGTATGATAATAAATCAACACCACTAATGTACAATTTTTTTTCAAATCAGCAAATAATTGGACGATGAACAATCTACATATTAATACTCGTGTTCCTAAATAGTACACAACATCCTCTGTTTAAAAATGAGATCGTCCAAATCGTCCAAGATGAAATCCAAAAATATAAATCCTGATTATCAGGTGTTGCTTATCCGTCAAATTCTCATTTTTTAGCTGACGACACTCATAAGAAATACAAATTCGGCAGAATAACAATACCAGGATTGACATTTTTGCACTTCATTTTGGACGATTTGGGCGGTCCAACATGTCTTGTTCGTCTTACTAGGAAGGTTTGTGCGATAGGAGGCAAGAGGCCGAACAGCTGTTTTCTTTTGGGGTGCTGCTTCTAGGTTTGAAGACCACACACTGCATCCTTGTGTAGTTACCATCTAGCTTTTTCTCTAAGCATTTAGTTAGAGTCACAGTGATGTAGTTGTACAATAACACTAACACGGCAACGGCTTAGAAGAATTTTTACTTTATATTATCGTATAGATCAGATTTTCATATGATCTGTCTATAGCAGTCTATGCCTTTCCTACGTTGACATCACTTTCTGTAGATGAGATATTACTACCTAGCTATGTGAACTGGTCTATTGATTTCACAGTCTTACCATAAAATATGTTGATCCCTCCATCTTGTTTATAAGTCATGCCTCTTGTCGCCTTAGATAATAATAATTGAAACAATATAACTGTGTACAAAAAATATTATCATCAAATAGGAATAGTTACTTGAAACCATATGATTGCTTAAAAAGACTGACTTTGACATCAAATAACATTTGAAGTAATAGCTCACAGGGTAGGTATTTAGCGAGACTGGAGTTCGAATGACTTTCTTCTTCATAAACTAAGCTTGGCCAATCTACTTATATATTAAACACATAGAAAAACTCTGAATTCAAACCTGTTGAACTCCGCTTAAAAAATGACCTTGTGTCACATCCTACTCGTGCGGAGGGGTTGGTAAATATATATATTAAACAAACACACACACACACACACACACATATATATATATATATATATATATATATATAGTTATTAAAGTTAAACCTTATGAGTCAGATATACCTACTAACAGTTTCGCTTAGTGCTCTTCTGGCTAAGATCTGACTAAAGAGACTTGGAACAAACGCATTATTATACAAAACCTCCCATTGTGATTCAAATAAATTAGCATAAACTAAAACCAACCAATGAAAAACAAAGACAGAACACCATTTAAATCTATTATTTTATTTTATTGTATATTTCTCAAAAGTTTTATTTAAATACACACACACACACACACACACATATATATATATATATATATATATATATATATATATGAGTCATGTTCTTGTGATTACCTGAAGATGCCGTATTAATACGGTTGAAATAAAGTATTGTAATGAATCAAGTTTAAAGTTTTTCTTCATTTACTAAATATCTTGCTCTGTTCTTTTACTCACTGGTATTAGGCACATTGAGCTCTCCTTATGGTCTACCTGCATCAGCTTGGTTAAACCACACATGGAAAGACCCTAACTACGGAAAAAAAACTATATATATATATATATTGTTTTATAAATTGCAATTTCTCCCCCTTAGTTCCAATCTATATCCGAAATCACGACTAATCGTGTCTTTTCTTTTTTGCAATTTTCCCCGGGTAATGTTTAAAATTAAAATTTGTATACTAACAGGGTGACTTAAAATTCACGTATATATATATATATATATATACATCTTATTATAATGGAGATTGTGTGTTTTTCTGTCTGTAACCAAAACTATATTCCTACTCAAGTCACAATTCTCTTAGTTATTGACATCACATTCTCCATGATTTTATTTTTATCTAAACCTCAATTATTAATAAAATTGTCTTACATTATTAATACTGTTAACTAAGTCTACATACTGACAAAATGCAATTATATCTATATATACAACAAAATAGCGGTTTACAGTGTGAACGGGAAGGCTAATTTGCATATTAATATTTAAAAATCGAATTTAATAAATATGTGCTTAGTATTATTGATTTCTAACTGTTTGGTTTTATTTTAATGAATATAAGCAAAAATCTCTTCAATAAATCTTAAATGAAATCCATTAACAAGATAAAATAACTGTCATTTTATTCTTTACTTCCTCTTTTAACTAAATACTTAAATTAGAAAAAATAACAATGAAATACGAGAGTGTTGGAAGAGTAAGTTTCAGTTGTTCCATTTTTTATTATACTCCCTCTGTTTCAAATCTTTTATTATACTCCCTCTGTTTCAAATCTTTTTATCTGTATTCTTATTTAGTTTCATTAGCCTTTCTAATTTAATACAATATTTTATTACATTAAAACTTAAATACTTGCACCCGGAGGGTGCATATATTTGCTAGTATATATATATATATATATATATATATATATATATATATATATATATATATATATTATCTGTTGGTTGTTAAAGTTTTTTGCAATCTGGGTGATTTTGAGGGTGAAGTTCTCGGAGTAGAGAGGGTGCAAGGGAGTTTGAGGGCCAAGTGACTGCGCTTCGTAGAAGAGGGCCGTGGCTTGATGGTGAAGGAGGGTTTTAGAGGCGGTCAGGTATTCGTGTATTTGTGTTGGGAAGATGTGATGTGTTCGTTGGTACGTTTTTTATCGCACTTCTCGGTATAACTTTCTCTTCAATGCAGTCTTGTAAGAATTTTCCTACACACACACACACACACATATATATATATATATATTGGTATGTTGGTTGGTTTTGAAGGCTGTCACAATGCAAGTTTAAAGAAAAAAGAAGGTAACTCTGATGTTGTTTGTTAACATGTTACTTTTACTATATATATATATATATATATATATATATATATATATATATATATATATAAAGTTAAAAGAAAGGAAATGAATCCGATAGTATGAGTATGAAAAGGTGGAATAAAAACACCACACAATGCTGTTAAAGAGAAAACAATTTATGGCATAATCATAGCTGATATTGATCAATATTTCGATTTTACAAAAATCATCTTCAGAGCCCATTTACTCCGTGGTGTTCCGATCACAAACACCACGGAGTAAATGAGCTCTGAAGATGATTTTTGTAAAATCGAAATATTGATCAATATCAGCTATGATTATATTATAAATTGTTTTCTCTTTAACAGCATTGTGTGGTGTTTTCATTCCATCTTTTTCATGCTCATATATATATATATATATATATATATATATATATATATATATATATATATATATATATATATATATATATATATATATATATATATATATATATATATATATATATATATATATATATATATATATATATATATATATATATATATATATATATATATATATATATATATCTTCTCCTATATATATATATATAGAGAGAGAGACTTGTCTGATACAAAATAGTATTTATTTAACCAATAAAGACATGTAAATTGAGAAATATAAACAAAACATCATTTCTCTGTGTCTCTAAAATGTTGAAAATAATCTCCCTTATGGTCCACACATCTTTACATAATGTCTTTATTGGTTAAATAAATGTTACTTTGTATCGGACAAGACTTTCGTTCCAATCCTATATATCTGGGGGTGACGTATAATTCATATATATATATATATATATATATATATATATATATATATATATATATATATATATATCAGTGCGATTTCAGAATGCCTGTTCGTTCATGCCTTATAATAATCGTTCTTGCCTGATAAAAATCTGTGATGCGACTCTGGTTGACAAATTTCGATAGGAACGTTTAAGAATAAAACATCCCTAGCGCGACATGATGATGAATAATTTTGTAAGGTTGAATATCAAAGATAGTGAGAAGAACGAAGAGCAAACATTAGCTGTAAAAATCATTTCTATAAATTAATATTTTTTTTTGTGAATCAACTTCTATACAAATTTATACGTTATCTTTTTAAATAAAATCATCCATTCATCCCATTTTGTATTTCTGTGATTTAATTTTTCTCTATTTTTTTCATTCAAAATATGTATATGAAGCGTATCTTTTTTTTATATAATACTATTTTTATCATACTATCTTACTCTCATATCTGAAATGTTTTAATTTATTTTTGTTGCTCATATCTTTTTTTTCTATTTTGTCATCTGCGGCACGCTTTCAAGTTCGTCCTTTTTCATTTACCCTTGGTAATTTAAAAAAATTCCTTTTTCATCCTGAAGATTTTAAAACTTGACTCTATTTTCTCTCCGTATCAAATATCTCCCGACTCTTTTTTATTTTTTGTCACCGAAATGCTTCGGTCGGGTCTTTTGGTTTTGATTGTATTTTCAAATTTCTTTTTTTCTTTTCAATTTTTTTCATTTAAAGTCATTTGTCCCTTTATTCTTGTGTATTTCTTTTTTGTCCCCCTAATCTGCGTTCTAGTGGTTTTCTCTTTTTGACACTCAAGTATTCGAAATCATCCTTTACTTTAATCGTTTCAGTTTTGCGCCACCCACTCCCACCCCCGCTTTTCGATTAAAACGCGTAATGTGTGACTAGAACACAATAAATGGGTGAAATCCGAAACACACTTCACCAGCCACACGACCATTACCCGGAGACAAAACACTTGACAAATTCAAACATTATCCCCACCAGACTCAATACCTCCTCGAGCCCCCCCCCCAACATTTTGTTCCAAGCTCAAATCTAAAAGTTTCTCATCTATTTTGTTTCGGGTTTGATCGTTGTGAATTTTTCACGAATCATTTCATCTTCATAAATTTTATTTTTAGTCAGTAACTTTCTTTTTATTAAAAACAAAAAAATGAAAAAGTATTAAACGGGGAAATTCAGAAAACAAAACATCATCAAGTCTCTCTTTTTTGAGGGGAGGGAATTTTTTCTGGTTGGAAATTTTGTTTTGTTTTTTAATTATTTTTTCAATGTTTTTTTGTTGTTTTTATTGAATTTTTTTTATTGAATTTTTCTTTAATTTTTTAAACTTTTTAAAAAAAACTTTTGTTTCATTTTTTTTGTTTAATTATTTTTTGTTATTTTTCATTGAATTTTTTTATTGAAGTTTCTTTTCTTTTTTTAACTTCCTTTTTATTTTCTTTTTTATTTTTATTATTTATTTATTTATTTATTTATTTTATTTTAATTTTTTGTTCAACTCAGATCACTGAATGTTGTACCGAAGTTCTATCTTTATTTTTTTTATTTTTTTACAAATCATTTTATCTTATCGATTTTTCTGTATAAGATCATGTGCATGTGTGTCCGTGTTGCATAGACACACACATGTGCGTGTATCTGTATTGTGCATACTTATGTTTATTTATAACCGTAGGCCTTTGTGCGAGAAGCGCCAATTAGTTTAGAAAGTTGTTGTTTGCTATCATGAAAAGTGCGTATTTGCTCGCTCTTAAGTATTTGTTTTACGCCTTTCGTTTGGCCGGGCATTCTTCAACATTGGCCTCTCTCTTCCTGCCTTCTACCCGATGCGCTTCATTTCAATAGCAAGACTGTTTACCTTGCTGTCATTTCCTCCTCCTTCACAAAAGAGCTCTCTTGCTACAACGACACATAAAGCCCAAGAAGTCAGTTGAATCGAATTGACTGTAAAGAACATTGAACAAATTTTCACCGGGCAAGTCTCACACCACCAGATTCGATGACATTTATACGCGAGTTTATAACAGGGACAAAAGAAAAAAAAGAATAGATAAAAATAAATAATGAATAAATAAGTATATATATATATATATATATATATATATATATATATATATATATATATAACCCACCCAAAATCTTTTAAGTATGCATAAAACAGTTCTTTAACTATAAAAATTGACTTATTTAAATGCAATATCATAACGTACATACAACTGAAATTCTATCTATATATTTATACTCATGTTCCTTATTTCTACGACGGTCATCATCTTGCAATACCCTTTGGTTAAAAATGAGACCGTTCAAGATGAAATGCAAAAATGTAAATCCCGATTATCTGGTGTTGCTTATCCGCCAAATTCTTATTTTATATGAGTGTCGTCACCTCAGCTAAATAATGGACCATTCCGTTTTTATCATAAAGAAACAAAGGGAAGAAAAATGATATGCTACACAGAAAAATATAATAAGAAAGAAACAAAGAGAGTTGGGGAAAGATAGACAGATGGTGTGAGCGCGAAAGCGATAACGCTAATCTGTTTCAATCAAACATAAAGAAAAGATGAAAAGAATAGAAAGAAAGAAAAAAGAATGAGAGAAAGAGAAAGAGTTAAATCAAGATTATTATTATTTTTACATATTGAAGTAATTGCAATTGCTTTTAAGCAAATATATCAAACGTCGTAATAATTGAATTATCATACTGTGCTATATCCACAGGTCCTGCGAGTGAGAAATAAATAATTAAATATATATAGAATATCCCAACAACTTTTAAGTATGCTTAAAACAATTCTTCAATTATAAAAATTGTCTGACTTCTTTCCGTTCAATCTTATAGCGTACATAGAACTGCAATTTTATATAGTTAGTTGCATAGTACACGCCAGAATTATTTTATGTATGAATCGACTACAGGTTGAAGACAGTGACACCAGTGGGCAGTTGAGAACGTGGATCAATTAAAATTCTTTCAATGTGCTTGAGTAAACAGAAAAAAAAATCAAAGAGAAAAAAAGTTGGAAAGAAAAAGAAATTGAAGAAGAGAGAACAAAAAGTGACGCAATTGAAAACTGAAGTAGAGGAAATTATTGTGAGAGAAGTAAACAAAGAGAATATATATATATATCCCAACCCCTTGTTGATTTAGCTCTCTGGGGTAAAATTTGGTTGTCGGCCTCGAATTAAGCTGAAATGGCAAGGCTCTCCTATAAAACGGATGTGAGGTCTTTAGTGTCTGTAACATATGTACATATGTATGTATTTATCTGTTGAATTTTATCCCTTGCCTGATGGTGACTGATGGCCCAGTGGTTAAGACGCATGACTGATGAAAAATCGGTCGGGTTTCTATCTTGGTCGGAGGTAGCCTGCTAAGTCTAGCCACACTGAGGTGAAGTGATACATCGAAACATGGTGTCTGTGGATGACAAAACACAATATATATATATATATATATATATATATATATATATATATATATGAAGTAGTCAAACAATGTGTTTGAAATGCCAAAGGCCGACAAAACACAATATATATATATATATATATATATATATATATGAAGTAGTCAAACAATGTGTTTGAAATGCCAAAGGCCGACAAAACACAATATATATATATATATATATATATATATATATATATGAAGTAGTCAAACAATGTGTTTGAAATGCCAAAGGCCGACAAATTGTGGGAGATTATGTGCTTAATTAAAGTCATACGTAATTTTAATTAATTATAACTTAATGAATTTGGCGTGCATATCGGTTTAAATGTAAAGTGTAAACAAATCGAGAAAAAGTCATCTCTGTATGTACATTTCAGCCCATTAGGCCCCATCAGCAGAGCTATAGACAGGTTAGTGCTTTGTGCATGATCCGAACTCTACCTGTCAGGCTGACAGGCGGACATTCTAACCACTACACTACATTCATTTAGTTATAATTAATTAATTAACAAAATTAGGTATGACTTTAATTAGGCACATAATCTCCCCCCCCCCATATATATATATATATATATATGTGTGTGTGCGTGTGTGTGTGTGTGTGTGTGTGTGTTATTTGGAAAATGGCTTTTGTGTTAAAAATATTTAGAAAATTATTAACTGAGGAAGATTATTAAGGGATTTTGTAATATTTTAATTTGAGAAAAATATTACAAAATCCCTTAGTAATCCTCCTCTTTATTGGCTCACAAAGGATAATTACAAAAGACCGTCAAAATATCTTAGTACTCCTCCTCATTTAGTTTTCTAAATATTTTTCAGCACACAAACCATCTTCCAATAAAAATCCATTCACTTCAAAATATTGTTACATCAGGTGACCCTACTGCCTTAACCGACAATATAACGATTGGTATAAATATCATTTACAATATCAATTCGAACACTACTGGTAAGTCATCTGTATTTCCTAAATATTAGTGTATTTTAAACACATCACACTCACATTTATTCATGCTTCGAAAAAGATCCAGTATTTTAATCTTTTATTTTATTTTTTATTATAAACAAGTGAAGCATACGCAAAAGAAACTTACAACTTAAAAAATCTACATCTATCTATCTATCTATCTAATATATATATATATATATATTATATATATATATATATATATATATATATATATAATATATATATATATATATGTATATATATATATACGTTGTAGTAAAATCGGAGGAGTGGTTTATAGTGTGTGTCAACCGAGTTTAGATCCGGTACAAACACACAAAAAGAATAGATGAATATAAATAATGAATAAATAAATAAATATATAACACCTCAACAACTTTTAAGAATGCATAAAACAGTTTTTTAACTTTTAGAATGATTTCTTTAAATGCAATATTATAATGTACATAAAACTGAAATTTTATATACGTAATTTTTTGCTTAGGGGTGGAGTGTCCCCGTGGCATAGTCGCTAGCGTGCTGGACTGCGATATCTTAGTTTGAACTCTAGTTGCACTATTACGTTCATTTTCAGACTAATACCCTTGGGAAAGGTATGAAAGGTATGAACTCCCTCATCTCCCACCTGTGGGTTAAATGGTACCACTACAGTTCTTCAGGGACGGATTTAGTATTAAATAACCCGCGAATGTTGATATGCCATTAAACAAAGAAACCAAACTCAGTTTATACTATCACTTCCGAATTAATCGTGGTTTGGTTGGATGGTTGTTTGGTTGGTTGGTTGTTTAGTTTTACGGCATATCAACCCTTTTCGGGTCATTTAATGCCGATTAAAGTTATTTTGATATTTGGTGTCTTACAGTACATGCTGTTGCTTAAATGGTCACCCATCTAAGTACTGAACAGGCTCATTGCTGCTTAACTTTGGTGATCTTACAAGAACTGGTGAGAAAGGTTTAGACTTTTCATCATAAATTATATCCATAATTTTAGTATGAGAGAGGTGTCCCTGTGGCTTTGTGGTTAACGTGCTCGAATGCAGCATCGTAGAAAGTAAATTTGAATTTCAGTCACCCATCTAAGTACTGAACAGGCTCATTGCTGCTTAACTTCGGTGATCTTGCAAGAACTGGTGAGAAAGGTTTAGACTTTTCATAATAAATTATATCCTTAATTCTAGTATGAGAGAGGTGTCCCTGTGGCTTTGTGGTTAACGTGCTCGAATGCAGCATCGTAGAAAGTAAGTTTGAATTTCAGTCACCCATCTAAGTACTGAACAGGCTCATTGCTGCTTAACTTCGGTGATTTAGTGGGAACCGGTGCTTTCAGTATGTCTAGACCGAAATTAAATTTGTTTGAACGTCTCAGATAATTTTTTATTATCAATAATTTTCAAAAAGGTTTTTGGACCTCGTTTTCTTGCTTTTAATCCCACCACCCAGGTCGTTTTTACATTCTACGACCGTTAAATCATGGATGGAAAATAAAGTATAGGCTTCACAACGATTCTTTTTTCTACCCTTATTCGTTTGTCTGAAGCTGGTACGTGCCTTAACCAACCAGACCAAGGAATGCTAAAACGCTGACGTCATTCAAATTTAGTCATACTGCTTCATTAAGGCATGGATCCAATTATTCTCCCTCCAGCTATGGGTAAATAGTATGCTGGCTGGTTGCTGGTTGTTTGTGTTTTATGGCATGTCAACCCATTGAGTGGTCCTGGAATAAGGGGTACTCCACATTCCCCCAGCTCCAGAATTGGAACTTCACCATCATATAAAGTTTAACGTCATACCTAGGACAATAAGAACTTCAGACACTGCCTTCTAGTACATATATAATAAAAAAAAGGGTTTGGGGCTTGCTATAAGGACAATAGAGTTGGGACAATCATATAGATGCTAGGGCTTGGCGGGAGCAGCCGATTGATCGGAGGAGGCCTCTTCGATCACCCGTCTAGCCTAAGTAAGGGCCTGTGTCCATGCCACTTTCTTAATGGTCGTAGAATGTAAAAACGACCTGCGAGTTGCGATAAAAAATAAGAATAATGATGTGAAAAGTGAATTTAGTTAAAAATAGATAATAGTCTTTTTCATGCAGAGCCAGTGTGTTGGCTCACAAAGGATATTTCCTAAAGACCGTACTACATTCGGTTCGCTGTAAGGACTCAAAACGAAATAGAGAAAGTCTTTAATAGAAGAATGACGGATTTTCACAGTGGTGCCTTGATTTCAGAGTGTTCCAACTTACGTGTTTTCCGAGTTACGAGCAGTCAGTTGGTCGATTTTTGCTTTGTTATGAGAGATAAAATTTGAGGTACGATCGAGATTTAGATACGCTTATGTTAATAAGTTCACGAAAAAAAAAAAAAAATTTAAGTTTCCGAATTTATTAATCCAAAGAAAAATATTATTTACTAGCATTATTTACTTATACTGTAGATATACTACAGTATGATAAGTTTGCCGTAAGTAATTGGTTTACAAATGAAAACTTATTAACGCTTTTCAAGATGATAACATCAAAAAAAATGTTAGAAAACATGAAAGACAAGAGCTTCAAAACAATAAGGAATCCATTACTTTTAACCAAACTTGTTTGAATATATATATATGTATATATATATATATATATATATATATATATATATATATAATCTAGAATAATAAACCACTGATTTTAAAAAGTCAAAACTGTAGTGAAGTCAAACATAGTTGTCTCCCTTTGGATCAGTTCCCGATAAATATTAAAGAATCTTCACTTGAACTGGACCACAGTTGTTATATTGAATAAAGCTTGAGTTACGCAATAAACTGGTTTATTTTTTTATTATACTGTTTAAAGTTAGTATTTTTTCTTTACTTAAAAAGATATATATATATATATATATATATAATATATATATATATATATATATATATATATATATGGGAGAAATGTGAGGACGTTAATCCGACAGTATGTGGGAAAAAGGTAGACAAACACGGGATGTTATAGAAAATGGATGTTTATTGTAGGTAGTAGTGTGGATGATGCAACGTTTCGGTCTATTAGACGTTTCGGTCTATTAGACGTTTCGGTCTATTAGACCTTCTTATATATCCAAGTCCTGAATATATATATATATATATATATATATATATATATATGTGTGTGTGTGTGTGTGTGTGTGTGGTGTGTGTGTGTGTGTGTGTGTGTGTGTGTGTGTGTGTGTGTGTGTTATTTATTAATGATGTCCCTTTGAAAATCTGAGTTAGAGTTGTCTCAAAAAAGCCCATGTTATTAGTGCGTTTAAAATCCTGCAATGTCATTACGATATAAAGGTTTACATAATATATGGTGTGATTAATGAATTAACAGGTTTTAACAAAACCGGGTTTAATAAATAATTACTTGGTGTTATTGATCTTTAATGTTATTATTTTATGTTCCAACGTATTAAAATCAATCCTATGAATGATTTTATATAGAAACCAATTAAAATATAATTGAAATAAGTGTAACCTTATTTAATGTCGTTAGTCTTTTGTTTGTTTTCTAATTTAATACATTTTATTACATTAAAACTTACTCCCGGGGCATATTCTTGCTATTTTTGTTTTAATCATTTACCTTTCGGGTATAATTAGACACATGGTCTCAAATATGGGGCATCCAGCAAGGATTGAACTCGCTTTTCAGTAGGAACGGCTTTAGCGAAACTAGCTTTACTAACCATCACACCACGTGGGGGGTGGGGGGTGCCTTTGCTTAACTAGTTTAATGAACAATGTCTTTAACAGATAAATCACAATAACAATCATGAGATTTTTAAAATGAGTAAAAATTCGAATTGCGAATGAGTTTTTTTTTTCTGACTGGTCGGCCAAGTCAGATTGGAACAGATGTGTAGAATTTAGTCTATCATCTTTGAAGCGAGAATTTAATAATTTGTATACGCCGCTGGTGTTAATTTGTTTGTGCACTGAATTCGTGGTTTTGTTGTCATTGCAGTTACTGGTCCAGACATCAGACAAGTTCATACAACACTGCACCAACTCATCACTTGGTTTAACGCAAATATGCTCACCACTTTGGTGCTATTCACTCATCCATCGCTTTGCTGTCTTTCTCTTCCTCTCTCTATGTGTGCGTCTCTCTGTGCGTCTCTGTATGTGTTTGTGTTTGTGTGTGTGTGTGTGGTGTGTGTGTGTGTGTGTGAAGTCGATGTTTTTATTATTTTTTCATATTTAGACTCATCCACTATCTTTGGACTTTTGTAGTTCTCTCGTCACGGTGTTTTGCACCGGGATAAATCCAAATCCAATACAAAATATTCCAAACTTTTTCAATAAAATTCGGAAACCTTTTTTCAAATTACAAAATAAAAACAAATAATAATAATAATAATAATAATAATAATAGGAACGGTCCCAAAAAGCCTGGAAAAAAGACTGGAGGAACGGGAAATCAGAGGAAGAATTGAGATCATCCTGAAACAGCACTGCTGAAATCGGCTAGAATACTTAGAAAAGTCCTGAAAACCTGAGGAGACTTGTTGTCACTCAGACTCCAGTGAAAGACCATCAGTTAACGCCGGTGTGAAAAACAAGGAGTGAATAATATAATAATAATAATAATAATAATAATAATATAATAATAATAATCTGGCGTAAAAATCAACCAACCATTATTTATGTACCAAAAGATTTTTCTTGTGGTGGGCTGGCGTAATTCCCAGAGGAGCTGCTGGTCGGTGTTCAAACCCAGGTAAAATCCAATCCTTGATTTTCCAAATAAGCAGACTCTCTATACTCTAAAAAAATGCCTAGGGCGCCCCATCGTGGTGTAATGTTTTTGCTTTCTTTATTTAATGGCATATCAACTTTAGGGGGTTATTCACTGCCAAATGTCTGTCATTGGAGCCAATAAAAATACTCAACTATTTAACTGCGAAAAATTATCAATATATACATTAATACTAGTGTTCCGTTATCATCTTGCAACACCTTTTCGTTAAAAATGAGATCGTCCAAATCGTCCAAGAGTAAATGTAAACATATAACTCCTGATCTGGTGTTGCCTATCCACCGAATTCTCATTTCTCATGAGTGTTGTCACCTCAGCTTAATACCATTCCGTTTTTATTATAAAGAAAAAAAGGGAAGAAAAGGGCACAAAAATATCATAAGAAAGAAAGAAAGAAAGAAAGAAAGAAAGAGAGCAAGGGGAAGATAAAGAAAGGGATGAACGCGCAGAAGCGATAACGCTAATCTGTTTCAATCAAACATAATGAAATGATGAAAAGATGGAAAGAAAAAAAAGAGCGAGAGAGAGTTAAATCAGGATTATTATACTTTTTACATATTGAACTATTAAGCAATAGCTAAACAAATAGAACGATTTAATAATTAGATTATCATACTGTGGTATATCCACAGGTCCCGTTAGTATTAACTATTTCTATTAGTGTTAAAGACGTACATGTGCCCTGACATCATCCTTATTCAGATCAGATAAACCACTTCCATTAATACAAGGTTCATTTACAACTGCATCTGTGTCCATTAGGGTAGGTCGATTTTGGAACTGTAACGTCTCCCATGTGATGAAAGTTGCAAATTAACATAAAAAATTACCACACAAAATATTTTTTGTTCAAAACTTTGCCTTCGTTTAAGGAAATAGATTTCAACCTTTTAAAATGTCATAACTGTTACAGCTTAATTATTAGGTAAAAAGAAGCACATTAGATGTGTCGGTGGTGATCAGGGGCATATTTTCAATTTGAATTCTAGTTATAATATTTTATTCGTTTTGTTTAAAATGACAATCTTTTTTGTTTTAGATATTGAAATTGTTAAATTTTCTAACCAATTTCTAGGTTAAATGTTGGCAAACGAGGAATTTCTGTGCATTTTAGTAGACGATCTTTGATGCTATTTAATTCTAACAATGATGCAAGTAAGAGATCTAGTTTTTGGTATCAGTATTTATAATACCAACACACAACTTTCACTGTTGTAGGGAATATGATATTTTTAAAATAGTTAAAAATCAACCTACCCTAGTATCAATTGAGGTTGCATTTATAGAAAAGCAATCTGAAATATGAAGTTGTTGAATCTAAATATTTAGAAGCCATATTTGCTCATTTCTAGCTTATAAAAAAGTGTAACATCAAAAAATTAAAGATTTGTTTTAAGAATAAAACATTTATCTATTTTTATAAAAATAAGGTTTATCAAACTGGCCAAATATAGGCAATTCCGTTCCCCATCGAGCCCTGTCGGTTTGGGCTTTAGAATACACCGACTGCCCCTCTGCAGAGGGATAAGGTCCTTCCCCCAATGGCAACCCGTGATGCTCAAGAACGGAACCCTGGTAGCAGAGCAGTCCATGACATGCAACACTCCACTGGCCCTTACGTAGACTAGACGGGCGGTCGGAGAAACCCTTCCCATGATTCAGATGGTCACGTCAAGTCCTAGCACCTATATTATTGTCCCAACCCTATTTCCCTTATGACAATCGCCCAACTCTTTATCATATATGTGCTACAAGGCAGTAGCTAAGGGTCCTAGTGTCATGGGTATAACGTTAAACTGTATCTAGTGGTAAAGATCTAATCCTGGTGCTGCATGGAGTACCCATTCACTCTGACTTAGAGTGGTAGTACATGTTAGAGTTCCGACTATGGGTTAAATAGAAAAAAAGACTAAAATGTGTTTAAAAACATTGAGTTTATAAAAAAAATTGAATACTCATCAAGAATGGTTCAAACAAATTGTCTTCGGCATAAAATAACCCAGCAAATTCCGTAAAATCCAGTCAACCAACCAACCAACCAACATTTTCAACAAACTTCATGTACGAAATAGCTTCTTTACAGTAATAATTTTTTTTAATTAACAAAAAAAAAAAGAAAAGATTTTTTAAAAATAAATTGTTTTATTTCCTTGTGGATTTATTTCGGGAGAAGTCTGAAATCTTCGGTGAAACCGGGGAAACTTAAATTACTAAAACCCGTTTTTTTTTTCGAGGGACTTTCTGTACTTCAAGGTGGATGCGATTAAGAAGAAAGGTATTATAAATCATTGCAGCTATGAGTTATACCTCTGTAGTTCTTTCTTAGTGATTCTGAGTTTGCATCTTTGGGGGAATGGGAAGATGCAGGCTTTCGTCCAATTCTCTATCTTAGTTTAAAAACTGTATTCATTAATCGTAGAAGAATGTTGTCAATTTTAATTTCTTCCATACTGTACTTTGTCGAGTCTGTGCCTTTTCTACTTTTTATTGTTTTTAGGACTGTTAAGTTTGTCTATCATAAAGTCACCTATTTCAAATTTCTCAAACATCATTTGAATGCCACAACATATATACATGAGGGTCATTCAATAAATAACGTACATCTTGCCTAATGAATTGACAATAGAAAGTACTGTTTACAACTTGACTTTTTTTTTCAAGAAAATCAATAGTGATGGGCCCGTTTCATGCCCCTGAAGACTGGCAGCATGACCGTCTTTACTGACAATTTCGCCCAAAACCTTTTCTATATATGGCTTTGCCACAGCGAGCCTGAGTCGAAATGACTCCATGTAGACTGTCATTTCGACTGTATATATATATATATAATATATATATATATATATATATATAATATATTATATATATCGGTAGTCCTATTTTAGTAATGGAGAATTGAAAATAAAGTGCTCAATTACGTGTGTAAGAGCTGTATATATTTATTTATTTATTATTATAGTGTACAATAATTTGTTTCCAAGCAGCATGTTAGCCACTCTTCTTCAAGACAACGCACCTGTTAAGAAATACAGTGAATGTCAATTAATTTATAAATCTACGTATTTTTTGTTGTTAGTGGGCGGAATCTTCTTATCTTCTCGCGTTTTTTTTTTTTTTTTTTGGTGAATTAGTATTTTCCCGTTGTTGGGCTCATGTGTTACAGCATGCATCCTTCATACTCTACCTTGCTACCTGTCTCCCTGCTTTTCCTTTTATCTGCTTATCTTGATGATGGTCAAGATTCTGCTGATTCCGGATCTTTAATTTTTTGCTTTCATTCGTTCCTGTCTGCACGTTTGAGTTTTTGGTTTCGCTGTTTATTATTCTAGATAGATTTCTTGTCACTTTTGTGGTTATTTGTGTGCATGTTTGCGTGTTTTTGTTATTATTTTTCTGTTAGGTGATGTTTTTTCTAATTATGGTGGTTGTCTGTGTGTGTCTTCCTCACCGGTCCAAGACCATATTAAGAATTGTTTCCTGTGCGGGTCGGCTCTGAAGACTTCCGATTTGGTGTTTAGGAATTTGTTTTTGATGTTATTCCTTGGAGAATTCAGTAACTACGATAGAAATTTACATCTACCTTAAACAGCAATATAACAATTAGTATAAATATTCCGAGTTCAACATCCCTCATAATACCAATTCTAACACGACTGGAAAGTCACTAATAATTTTTAAACATTAGTCTAGTTTAAACACCTACACTTACAGATATCCATGCTTAAAAAACAGTATATTTATTTTTTAACTTTTATTTGTATAACAAATAAGTGAAGCAGCCTCGAAAAGCCTCACAACCTTATATATATATATATATATATATTATAATATATATATATATTATATATGTGTGTGGGGGGGTATTTGGGCAGCATTCTTTCATTTATACATGTAGAATTAAGCAAAAGATACGTCCCCTGTTTAACAATTCTATTAACGATCTTTTCGAGCTTTCTGGCTAACTTTTTTTACATTTGGATGGAATCCATAGATTATCATCAAAGTTCACCTCCTAGTTACTCTCACTACTACTAACTTGAAAAACACTGGAACATAAATACATCACCCCTGATGATGGCACTACGAAGTACCGAAAGTACTTGGGATATGAACTTCGGTGGATTAATCTACGGATTCCATCCAAATGTAAAAATGTTGGCCAGAAAGCTCGAAAAGATTGTTAATAAAATTGTTAAAAAGGAGAAGTGTCTTTTGTTAAATTCCACACACACACACACAACACACACACACACACACACATATATAATATATATATATATATATATATATATATATGAAGTCATACCTAATTTGTAAATTAATTAGTTATAATTAAATGAATTAGGTATGCATATCGGTTTAAATGTAAGGCGTAAACAAATCGAGAAAAAGTCAATCTCTCTATATACATTTCAGCCTATTAGGCCTCATCAGCAGAGTTATAGACAGGGCAGTGCTTTGTGCGTGATTCGAACCCTACCTGCCAGGCTGACAGGTGGGGACTCTAACCATTACACCAAGATGGCTTAACCAGATTTCTCGTTTATTTTAAACTGATATATATATATCGCACTTTTTTGGTTGACTTACAGCATGACAGTATGAAGTAGACAAACAATCTGTTTGAGATGGCGATAGCCGACAATTTTTAGGAGATTATGTGGTTAATTGAAGTCATACCTAATTTGTAAATTAATTATATATATATATATACACACACACACACATATATATATATATATATATATATATATATATATAATTATATTGTTATACTTATGGATAAAGAGTGCTCAGTATCAGTGATAAAACATATATATCTTAATTGGTGTAACGTAGACATAAAATTAGTTTCGCGCCCATGTGATTTTCGAACTGAATTTGAGAGTTAAGAATCTCCGTTGGTTTTATGTCTACGCTACGCTACCTTCATTTTTTATTGTTGACAACATATCCGCGTCGATTCTCTTTGGAGATAAGTTGCAAATGAATGCACGATGGTCAATATTTCGCATCTCCTCAAAAATCACATTCTCCAGTTTCAGCTGAAATAGAACATTTCTAAAAAAAATGTTAGTTTTAGTTTTTCTGTGTAATAATAAAAATAATGACCAAAATAATTAATTTGAACTTATCTCTGTAATTCATGACCTTGTACCTTACAATTATCCCTTGTACATACGCGTGCGTGTATATGTTTAATTAAGAATAATCTTTTTAACCCCCTCTCGGACAAAAATAGAGTTTGGATTTTATTCAACTTTGGTCTTTGCTGTACTCCACCAATATTCGTTTATAAAAGTACGTGCAATCGGTCGTTGCACAAACTAACATACAGACATAGAGACAGACATAGAGAATCGTTCTTATATATATATATATATATATATATATATATATAGAGAGAGAGAGAGAGAGAGAGAGAGAGAGACAGACAGACAGAGACAGACAGAGACAGAGAGACAAGAGGGAGGAGAGAGAGAGAGAAAGAAATATTTAAAAATTTTTTAAATTTAATTTGCGACGCATCCATACAGATATTTATTTAGCCTATTCTGACACAAGGTATCAAATGTGGAGCGCCCTTAAATTCACTTTCCTTTTCCTTTTAGAAGTCTGTCGCAAACGACGATGATATTACTCCGTGTCTTACCAACCCTTTTTGTTAGAGGACAGATCATCAAACTTAAAGGTGTGATGGCGAATTTCTTCAGCGTTTCTTCCGCATCGTCTTTATCTAAATTCACTACTGTAGTAAAGATATACAAGACTAGCTTACTTTACATGATCATGTAAACGAAGACACAAAAACACGGTTTACCAGAGGGGATCAAATTTTAGCTACCAGACATCTATGCCGAAGGGGGGGGGGTTCCCTTAATGAAAAATTGAGATATTGTGAAAAGTACCTAATACCTATTACTTAAGCATAACATTTATTATCTAGAGGTAGATATAATATAAATAATATCTTGAAATAATCTATAATAAACTATTTCAATTTTTTAATGCATGTCACAATGTTCTTGTTTCTATTAACTTTAACTTTTAACTCAACAAATCAAGTTATTTTAGAATTTAATAAAGATATACAGCTCATTCAACTGTGCCATATGGAAATCTAATAGATTGCAATGGAATTATGAGAATAATAATTGATTAGAATAATTTTATTTATTTTGTTATTGTCAAAAAGAACTACAATTGTTAAATTACAAAAATACTAATAGTACCACGTACTCGCTTGGTTAACTCATTTCAGGAATGAACTTTAAAGGTACCAGATACTTTTTACGATATCACAATTTTGTCCAGTACCTAAACTTTGACGTCTTTTGGGGTTAACCAGACTCGTGACAGTTCACTCAAATCCTGATACGCGCACCAGACTGTATTGCGTTGTGCTTATTTGCAACAGGAATAATCTCGGAACTTTTTGATCACAGTCCGTATATTCATAGAAAGAAAAAAAATAAGATAAAGAGGGGTGGGCAGAATATCAAGTTTTGGCAATTAATTTTTTTTTTGTTCATAAACTCCACAAAAACCCATCCATTAAAAATTTTGGGTTTTACACACACACACACACACACACACACACACACACACACACATATATATATATATATATATATATATATATATATATATATATATATATATATATATATATATATATATATATATATATATATATATATATATATTCCTTTATAGACTTATTGACAGAAGGGTGTGTGTGACTGCGTGATTTAATAAAATTTCTAATCTTTTGATCAGTTCGAGGCAAGTAATGGCTGACGAAGTGGTCGAAACTAATATCAGATGTGCTCGTTCATACACAACTGCGTGTGACCGCTGTCCCAAATCAGTGGATCAGAGAGAGAGAGAGAGAGAGAGAGAGAGAGAGAGAGAGAGAGAGAGAGAGAGAGAGAGAGAGAGAGAGAACTGTGTATATTGTAGGTTCGTCATAAAAGTAAATTGTTTCTTGTCTCGGGGTGGTACATCTAGAATTTCGGCTGCGTCAAAAAAAAACTGCTAAGCACCATAAATGAAAGTAGAAAAAACAACGGATAAAAAATGAAGCTAAAAGAAAACAATATGAAGCCATGTGACAAAAAAGGAGCGGGAATAAAAAGGAAAACGGCGCGAATATATACGAAAGCGCGCGAAAACGAGCAAAATCGCGCGAAAAAGAAAGATCGATAGATAAAGAGATTTGAGGAGAAAATGCATGTGGGGAACAATATTTATGTAGACTAGTAAATATATGCACCCACCGGGTGCAAGTATTTAAGTTTTAATGTAATAAAATATATTAAATTAGAAAGGATAATGAAACTAAATAAAAATGCAGATAAAATGATTTGAAACAGGAGTGGGGGATAATCGAAAACTAGAACAACTTTGAAACCAACTCTTCCATTATTTTCCATCACTCCCGTCTTTCATTGCTAAATTTTCCTAATTTAACTATTTACTTAAAATAGGAAGTAAAGAATAAAATTTCTGTTATTTCTTCATGTTAATGGATTTCTTTTAAGATTTGAATAAAACAATTTTATTAATAATTGAGGTCTATACAGAAATAAGATCATGGAGAATGTGAAGTAAATAACAAAGGGAATTGTGACTTGAGTAGTGATATAGTTTCGGTTACAAACAAACACACAATCTCTATTATAATCAGATAACATTTTAAGTGGATTTCACATAAATGAAACTATAAAAACATACAGACATACATACAAAATATTTCTTTTTCTAGCAGGACCTGTGAATATACCACAGTATGATAATTCAATTATTACAACGTTTGATATGTTTACTTAAAATCTATTGCAAAATAGTTCAATATGTAAAAAGATTTAACTTTCTCTCACTCTTTTTTCTTTCTTTCCTTCTTTTCATCTTTTTTTATGTTTGATTAAAACACATTAACGTTATCGCTTCTACGCACTCACCCCTCTTTATATATTCCCCCCTCTCCCTATTTTCCCCCACTCACTTTCTTTTTTATTTTATTTTTTCTGTGTAACATGTCATTTTTCTTTATGATGAAAACGGAATAGTCCATTATATGATAAGGTGACGACACATAAGAAATAATAAATTCAACGATTAAGCGACACCAGATAATTAGGACTTACATTTTGGACGATTTGGACGGTTTCATTTTTAATCAGAGGGTGTCGCAGGATGATAACGGTCGGAAGATTAAAGAACGGGCATATATATATATATATATATATATATATATATATATATATATATAGAGAGAGAGAGAGAGAGAGAGAGAGAGAGAGAGAGAGATTCCTTAAATGGTAACTGAGTTGGTAAAGCAATTGTTACATATAAACAGATTTCTTGGGGGTAGATGTGGGGGGGGGTCAAGTCTCATTTGGAGGTTATTCTTTATTCTTGACAGCCCGAACGATAATTTGGTTTTGTTTATTTGTTTAACGACATATCAACTCTTTATGGGTTATTTAATGCCGAAATTTGATTCATTTATAAATATTTGTCTATAATCATGACTATTGTTAGTGTTCAATTGCACTTTATTTATTTGTCTAAAATCACTTGTTTGCATAGTTATATAAAGTATTCCTATCCAATACAAATAATTTGCACACAGTTGTACGGTTTCTGCATTCTTATCTAATATGCATTTACCCACACACACATGATACAAGGTGAATTCCTTTATGCTGGATTTAACAGTGTTGAATTCAGAGTTTTACTTCTCCTAGACTAGTTGCCTAGCCAATGTCTGTCTCGCAATTTACCAATAGCTGGAGGGAGAATAATTGGCTTCATACCTTTCCCAAAGGTATCAGCACAATGTGAAATACAAACAGCCTGGTCAAGCATTTGAACTCGGGTTGTTGAGTTCATTTCCTACGACGATAACCATTACACAACAAACACCTCCATATTCTGATCTGATAATAATAATTTATACAATCTCAGTTGGTAGAGCGTTCGGCTCGAAACCACAAGGTTCCTAGTTCGATACCCGCCCTCGCCAACTCAGCGTATGAGTAGCACAGGAATCTGTGCGGTAAAGTAAGGAGCTGATGGTAGGTGTGGCGCTCCACCTCAGATGCTAAAAACAATCTCCTTGGTCTAGCGCTAGTGAAAAGAGGATAGACTCCCTCGCTGCATGGCTGATACCGACATTAGGCCGCCCCGACGACTTTACTTACTTTATGGTTTCAATAAACTGTTTTCATTTAATCATAATCATTTGTTTGCATCCATATGGTTTCAAATATTCTTATATCTAATGATTAGAAAATAGCTTTATTTGCTCACTCTAACAGATACAACCACTTCGTGTCAGAGTGGTCCTGGAAGTAATGATAATAAAGGGATACTTCACACTCCTTAAATCTACAGAACTGAATCGTCAACTATCAGATGCAGTTTAGTATCATAACCTTTCTGTTTGGGTGGATGGATTCTTACCCTTCTGCAGGGGGTACAGTCTTTGTATACTAAACTCCATCAACAGGGTGACACATCGAATGAGATGCGGCAAAAAGCCTTCGGAAGTCTTCGAAAGATAAAGAATAATACAAGTGAAAATCATATATATATATATATATATATATATATATATATAAGATAAATATATAGGTTTTACATATCTATTTATTGGGTGACAAAGGAACAATTCACAACCATATTGGTTTCATGCGATGCATTCATCAGGTGAAGATGTTTCAAATGTAAGGAAAATCGATATGTAAAACCTATATATTTATCTTATTATATTATATAACAGCTCTATTTTGTATTGAGCACTCTACCAATTAATACTGCCTTTGGTACACTATTCCAGCAAAAGCTGAAATAGTGACCATCTCACAGCACAGTATATATTATATATATATATATATATATATATATATATATATATATATATATACAGGGTAGTTGTTTGTATGTAAATAAAACAATTAGCGACAAAGTAAACATATATACACATTCACTATCACCAGATCTTCATTTTTGTGTTGAAAATTATGAAGATTTGATTTATATTTTCGAAGACACTTAAAATTAAATTTACAATAAAATAACATTAAAATTCAACCTAGGCCATTGTTAGGCGTTATATGTGATGTCATTTCCTCTATTCTAACGAAAAAAAATTCCCTACACTCCCTGCCCCGGCCGGATTAACACAACGTCTTTCTCACATGGGGATTTTTATGGAGCATACTGCGAGGATCGAAACTCGCTATTCAGTAGTAATGGATCTTTAAGACTAACTTGTTAATCATTATACCACGTTTATTTCCCCTTTACGCAGGCTTCGCCGGGTAGCCGCTTCTAGTAAATAATAAAGAATGTTTGTATCTTCCTTGATATTATTTGACGATATCAACTCTTAGTTGGCGACACGTAGTTTTCATCTCAAATATAAAACAAAACTGTTTTATTTGACGGTGAGTTCATTTCTGTTTGAATTTCTGAAATGAGGAATTATCATTATTTATTCGAACTGTAGTTCTCATGTTTGTTGCTATAGTGATAACGTTTCGACTATTTTAACCCACGGCTTTCTTCAGATACCTGTCGTATTCCACACTAAAAAGGCAAAAACAGCAACAAAAAGTGAACTATATTTTGAAGACAGAATAAAAATGAAAATACGAATATATTTACATAAATAAATAATAAATATGTTAGTGCAGGGTTGCTTAATCGTGTTAGATATGTGTGTGGATCAACTAGCGCCCGTGAAGTCACGTGGGATCGGGATATTAGTTTTGAAAAAAAGCTCTGTCTTCAGTTCTGGTCCAGATACCAAATTCAAAGGAAGAATGATTTATTATTGAACCCATAAGAACACATTTTATAATAATGTTAGTCGACTAGGATGTTTAACCTTGGTATGGCAACCAGTCTAGGAAAAGGAAAACTATGAATTTAAACCTGTTAAACTCCGCCTAAGAAATTGAACTTGTGTCGCATTCTGCACGTGCAAAGGGGTTGGGTTAATACATATAATGTTAATGTTTGGTGAATTCGTGGGGGCGCAGGATATGGGCTCGTCGATCCGAGTTCAAATCCTGTACGAGGCTGTTTACATTTCACAGAGCGCTTATACCACCGGGAAAGGTATGCATCCAACTATTCTCCCTCCAGCTATAGGTAAATAGTAGGACCAGAATGTGCGCTTTAACCTTGGTTAGATAACCAGCCTAGGAAAAGGAAAACTGTGAATTCAGACCAGTTAAACTCCGCTTAAAAAATTGAAATTGTGTCACATCCTATTCGTTCGGAGGGTTTGGAAAAGATATATAAGTGTGACTCTCAGTGAACGTCCAATTCTAGTAGTTATCTCAACATTCCCCTCGGATTCGTAAGGTTCCGGGTTCGATGCCGGTCTTCGCCAACTTAGCTCTGCTCGAGTAATCTGCTCTGAGCGGTAAAGTATCTTTACACCCGGTAAAACTACCTCCCTGGTATAACGCTAGTGAAAATGGGATAGGATCCCTCACTGTTTTGCTAATACCGACAATAAGTCACTCCTCAGGCGTTACTTTTGGGTGTATCTAATTTTTTCTTAAATTTCATTAAAAGTGTTTAGCAATTGCAATTTGAAGATCGTATCTTATTATAATGGACTTTCGATGTCTGTCTGTAACCGAAACTACGTCACTGCTTGAGTTACAGTACATTTTCAAAGTGCATTAGCGCAATGTGAAATGCAAACAGCCTCGTCCAGGATATGAACGATGAGACTATTCACTTCGACTTTAACCATTACACCACTTGTCTCCAAGTGTCACACACTCATAGCCTTGTGCCAGACTAAGCCAAATAATGATACGCACTGGGAGCTACATTAAAAAATGTCTCCAATTTTATCGCACGTTCCCCAACCAAAAAAAAAAAAAAAAAAAAAAAAGAGAGAGAGAAAAAAAGAAGAAAAAACAGAAAAAGAAAAACCCTTCATGAATCTGAGGTGGCTGACTCTTGCGCCCTTTCCTTTATCCTTTCGTACATTCACCGCTCACATTACCACCTTTTCTGCCGTCTTTCACAATAAAGCTGCTAACGTTCAACATTACCAAACACTATGACAACACATGGAGTCTCTCTCTCTCTCTCTCTCTCTCTCTCTCTCTCTCTCTCTCTCTCTCTCTCAGCCTTTACTATGATGACTAATTCTCAAACCAACGTTAATAAAGCTGTTTCCACTTTTTACCGCCGTCTGTGGCACGACTGACCAAATCATCCGCCCTCGCATTCTCAGCTCCCTGCTCACCATTCATCCAACCCCCCAGCCCTACTCTATTCCTACCCACACCCTTCCACTGTCTTGACGCGCCGCAGCTTGCGGGCTTTAATAACTGTCAAGCGGTGGGCGCGCCCAGCACCTCCCTCTACTGATGCAGGCAAGACGGACTTTCGCTTTTATTAATTTTTCTTTGGCGTCGACATCAGTTACGATTAACTAGCAGCAGTTACGGATGACCAAGAGGAGCAAGAATAGGTAGAAGCCTGTAGCGACAGCAATGCATTTTGTTCTGATGGATATTGCCACCCGGGAAATACAGGAAAAACTTCTTGGAGGGAATCAAGGGTGTTTCCCACTATTCTTGATGTATTTTTCGAATGATTCCATCTTCCTTACTCGTATATCCAATCTCGTAATATATATATATATATATATATATATATATATATATATATATATATATATTCCAATTAGCTACCATATTTTCTAAACCGGAAGTCTATGATTAACAATTACAGTAAATATCTCCTACGTCCATTATCATTCACACTATTAATCCGAACAAATCAGGTAAGTCAGATGTATTTCTTGAATATTAACCAATTTGAACTCTTAGTTTCCAAATTTTTTCATGCTTCAAAAAGCCCAGTGCATTTATTTTTATAACCTTGTCATCAAATATGGGAAGCATACTCGAAACCATAACAATTATATATATATATATATATATATATATATATATATATATATATATATATATCAGGGTAGCCTGGACATGAACACAACGGCGCTTGGTTACTGGCAGTTTCTCGCCCTAAAATTATCAATAACCAAGTGCCGTTGTCTTTGCTAGTCTAACTTAGATACACATGCTCTATCCACGATATTGAGCACTATCTACTTATAAATATAGCGCTCTATATTATCAATATTAATATGTGTGTGTGTATGTGTGTGTGTATGAATATGTGTATGTATGCAGTAACTGAAGTGATTTACGAATGTTTGTTTTGATTTCTTTGTGTAATGGCATGTCAACCATCGTGGGTTATTTGATGCCAAAGCCATCCATGTAGAAGAACAGTTGTGGCACTGTTTAGGTCATAGCTGGAAGGATATTGGGATTTATATATTTCCCAAATATATTTGCTTACGAAGCTTAAGTCAGCACAGCAGAAAAGAGAGGAATAGATGTAAGGTGTGTTTTCTTTCTTTAATGGCATATCAACTTTCGTGGGTTATTTAATGACAAAGCCATCTTCGTAGAATAACAGTAGTAGTAGTAGTAGTAGTTAGTATTCAGCCATAACTTAAAAGATGAGGTGTCCATAGCTTTCCCAAGGAAATTAGTTCAAAAGTGAACGTAATAGCACGATTGGAGTTCGAACTTGCTTACTACTATATCACAGTCCAGCAGGTTAGCTACAACGCCATGGGGATCCCCACCCCGAATCGATGTGAGAGAATTGTGTTGCTCCGAGCTGGAAATGTCTACCTGCCCTGAAAATCAGCATCTAAAATTCGACAATATATTTCGGCCATTGGAAAATACAGTGCTACCTTGACTTACGAGTGTTTCAACTTACGAGTTTTCCGAGTTACATGCTGTAGCTCGGTAGATTTTCTGCTTTAAGAGAAATAGTCATTGATTAATCTTAATTAGCATCTTATTTATTAACAATGTCTTCGTTAAAGTCTAGCTGATTAGATTTGCCGCAAAACTGCCCATATTATTAATGCACTTAAAATCCTGAAATATTAAAACTTAAATACTTGCGCATCCTTTTGCTAGTTAAAATGCATCAAGTAGTCAAGTTTCTATTATGGAACTCTAGGGAGTGTGGAGTACCCCTTTATTCCCATTAGGAGGAGGAGGGATAGTACATGTTAGGTTCCCACCTGTGTTAAATAAAGAAAAAGTGTAAAAGTGTGTTTAGAAATTTGAGTTTAGAAAAATTAAAAAAATTAAAATTGAATACCCATCAACAATGAATCAAACAAAATGTCTTCGGCATAAAATAACCCCACATGCCGTAAAATTCATCCAACCAACATAGTTTGATTTTCTTGTTTCAAGTGACATTTTAGCATCACGAATATCTGGTCGATTTCGTAAAACTGTATGAAGATATGTGGATGTAGTCTTGGTGAGCTGAAACAAACATTAATTTAATTTTCGCAAATAGTCGATTCGAAATATTGTGGTAAAAAATGATAGAATTATCACACTACGTTGATGTTCACGTAGGTTTTTTTTTATATTGCAGTAAATAAGATAATAACAGATAAGACGCAATTTGTATTATTTAGGGTTTTCGGGTTATTGTCCTCATCTATATAAATGACTAACTAATATAAATGACTAAAAGAAAATGTTGAAAACATATGATGTACTTACAACTAAAAACCGTCGGAAATGAAACATAAAAAATAAATACATTATTTGCTATATTTTGGGAAATCTCATTCCGTACGGCTGGTGATAAAATTCTAATCGTCGAATTCTCTTCAACAGAATATAAGTTCTAATTGAGGTATTAATATTCGTTTGTATCTGTTTGGTGACATCGGGGCTGTTAATATGTATCTGAGATGTAACTATTTTATTTCCTTTTTTAGAGAGAAGGATTTCAAAAGTTGCAAAATTATATGATGTGCAGATCACCTCGAGATGTTCATAGCTGATATGTTTGTGTGCATTTAAAGGAAATATTGTAATTCTAATCTATATTAAATCTGTGTTTGTATGTGTGTAATATGTAAATGCGCTTTATTTATTTATTTGGATTGTAGCGAATTTATTACGTGAGGTGCATTGAGTTATTTTTTCCAATAGTAATAATCCTTTTAAGAAACCGGTATCAAAATTCTTCTTCTTCTTCTTCTTCTTATTATTATTATTATTATTATTATTATTATTATTATTATTATTATTATTATTATTTCTTTTTGAGTTTTCACATCAGCATTAGCTATTGGTCTTTATTATTATTATTATTATTATTATTATTAATACTAAAGCTGGGGGAATCAATGATTGTTTCCTAGAGGCTTTTTTCCTATTTAGTTCAATGACATAAAATACAAGCTAAAATATTCCTTACTTCTGGGATTAAGTTATGTTTGAAAAAAAAATCATTTTAATTAGTTCTAATTAGTCGTAATTGTGAATTAAGTAAAAAAACTCACCCGTCTCTTACTTCACATTCTGCATATCACAATCCCTCTCGCTGTATACATCTTGATTAATTAATCCTTATATATTTTATTTTCTCTGTGAGCGTAAAGAGAGAGATTGGAGAGTGTAGTAGGGAGATTGAACTTGTCACTTCATTTGTATATTAAAGTGGGAATTCAATCTCCTCTCACACTCTCCTTTGACTTAATTTCAAATTTCAGTAAAATTATTTTGTATTGTTTTGTCTCCGGCCGTATTTATTTAAAAAAAATTAATTCGCTTTGCAAACTCACTTTTTTTAATACCATCTACCCCGAGTCAATGGCTGACCCAACGTTTTTTTCTAATATATATATATATATATATATATATATATATATATATATATATATATATAGTACTTTTAGGGGGACTAAACAAAAAAACCAGCGAATGAATTATAAACAAAAAACAAGAACAAATGAGTTGAGATAATAAATATCAGAAAGTGCTTAACACGCACTTGTACAGCCATTTTAGGGAAACAAATCAGTTTGAAAAAATGTGTGAAAAAATTGAGTTCTAAACAAAAATTGAGTATCCATCAAGAACTAATATGACAAAACGTTTTTGGCATAAAATAATCCAACAATGGCTGACGTGCCGTAAAATCCAACCAGTCAACCAACCAATATTACAGTGATGAATTTCAAACACCCATATCATTCATATCCCTATAAACGACCTTTTTGCTTGGTTTGGGTCACGTGACAATTGCGCAATAGCCGTATTTTCGATTTCATTCAAGCATAAGTTCAGTGTTTACTAATCTCCTCCCGAGGGCAACATTTGATGCAAAGTCGACTTTCATATACGGACTCGTACGCGTGGGTATAAACAAAAACGACACAGTTCTTCGATGCTTCTATTGGACGTATCTTGTAGTATATTGTCGATTGTAGAGGATACTTGTATACCCGTGGTTGTACACAGATATATTTAATCTAAGATACTTAGCTTCTTCTTAGCTTCTGATTAAATATGGATGGCTGTTATCTCATCTTCTTCTATCTTGCTATCTTCCATCTTAGCATGGTTTATCTCTGGACTGGGCTGGGTGGGCTGGCTGGGCTGGACTGGGCTGAGCTTGGCTGGGCTGAGATGGGCTGGACTGGGCTGGTGGCTGCATTTCTTAATCTGAGCAGGTAGATGTTATCATTAACTTGATATTCTGTATTTGATACTGGGGACGTCTTGTTTTGTTGTTTGTTATTAGTTAACAACACAAGACCTTGCATTATTTAGAGCGCTTTATTATTTTCTACGATCCAGATCAAATCAAACACGCGTGTGAGAATTTAGCTTGAAGTGCCATTGCCGTCATTCGTCTTGCTATCTTCCATCTTCGCTTGTTCTATCTCTGAGCTGCTAGATGGCTTCTTCTTTTATCTATCTGGATTCTGCTACCTTGGTTTGGGCTCGATCTTGGCTAGTTGTTCTTTTTGAGGGATTCTTCTGTACTTGATACTGAGACGTCATG
>CM042145.1:48228088-48230588 GCA_023376005.1 Doryteuthis pealeii | reverse complement strand
TATATTTAACTATATGGAAATTTATGTTTACTGCTACTCTAATGTCACATTTCATAACATAAGTTTCAATACTTCGTATATTTTTCAACAGACCTTGAAACAAAAAAAACGACTTTTAAGTTTTTATTGTATCTATTTATTTATTTATTTATTTATTTTATTTAAGTTTCTGTAATTTTATATACATTGTGAAATATCTGGAATTCTGTTTTTCTTTTAAAATTAAACACAACAATAATAGAATACGTATTTATAGTACATTTAACTTATTTAACTGTGTTACTAAGCTTAATAAGATAAGCATGTATGTATTTATCGTGATATTTCTTTTGCCTTTATTCACTCATTAATGTTTTAAATTCATTGTTTATTTTATAAATTTATAAAAGATTTAGAAAATCTCTTTTTTTCCGAAGGTGCGTAAATATGTACTTAGCTAGATATTTCTTTATTCATATTTTACGTCCGAATTCAATTCTATTAGTTGCGTCTTGATATATATATATATATATATATATATATATATATATATATATATAATAAATAAAAGATTCAGCTTTTTTATCTATTTATTGGAACAATCATTACAACCGTTCGGTTTCTTGCTATGGCATTCCTCAGGTAAAACGAAATTGCTTTTGGAAATGATTATACTTGAATGTGTGCGTTTTTTTTGGTTTTTTTTGTTATTGTTTTTTGTTGTTTTTTTGTTGTTGAATGTGTGCGTTTTATTTGTAACCGTGTTGCATGTTTACGTGATTGTCGGATGCACCTTTTTGTTTGTACGTGTGCGTATCCTGAAAGTCGCACCCGCCTACAGCAAAACATCAAAAGGGTGCCTCCTTTGCCTTCATCTATAATCTATAATCTCTATAATCACTCATCCATCACAATACACCCCACTAAACAAAAAAAATCAGCAATTTTATCTAAATGTCGACATGAAAATAAACACTTACTATCACACTTCGATCCATATACATAACCCACATACACCTTCACCACCCAAATCATCTATTACAAAAAAATAAATAAATAACCAAACCACAATAGTAAATACCCCAATAAATCCACCAAACCGTAAGTACCTCTCCCTCTACCGCATACACACGCAAGTACCCTTATTATTGCACATAATTATGCACAATACAATTCCATAATTATCACAATCTCCACTCACTGTAACACACAAACTAGCCATTTATTACCATATCGTTATATTACGTTATATTACGTCCAACACGAAATATTACACCTGTATACACTGTACAATAATACTATACTAATACAATGTTCACATCACAACACAAACAAATTACATAACACGATTATTACATGCACACAATTATTATTAACAGCGTATTAAAACTACATTCTATTAATCGTACAAAACCTATACGTCACCAAGGTCACCAATACGCACATTCATATGCACACACGTGCGTGAATACGATGATAACGTCATAATCCTCACGCACTTTCATGCACACGCGCATGTCAACATACGCACACGTACAAACAAAAAGGCGTATCCGACAATCACGTAAACATGCAACAGGAGAATACACTTAAAAAAAATGCACACATTCAGAAAAAAAAAACAAACAAAAAAACACACACATTCAACAAGAAAAAAAAACGCACACATTCAACCATAATAATACTATTTGCATCATTTCCAAAAGCAATTTCGTTTTACCTGAGGAATGCCATAGCAAGAAACCGAACGGCTGTAATGATTGTTCCAATAAATAGATTTAAAAAAGCTAAACCTTTTATTTATTCATTTATTTATCTATCAACGTTCTATCACAGATATTGAGCACTCTTCTAATAACACTGTACGTCGGATTACTACCGCTTCTTCAAGTATAATAGTGCCAACCATACACATTGATATATATATATATATATGTGTGTGTGTGTGTGTGTGTGTGTGTGTGTGTACATCTGAACAGCCATACTCGTTTCATATTACTGTCCGGTGATATTTCAAGTGAGATTCATAGAAATATATAATTAATAAGACCATTTAGCCTCTTATTTTTGACCAAAATCAATAGCATTGGACCACAATAGAAGTAGCACACTATTAGTTTATTTCCTGTTTAGGATATCAAACAAGACAATTTTGAACGATACAAGCAAACGAGTTGTTTATGAATAAATACTTTATTGAGCATTCTGCTTTTTTTTAATATCTGTTTTGTTCTGTTGTCAAAAGAGAAGCTGGCTTAAAAGGCCCCTTGCCTTTAAGTAAAGCAGGGGCATTATCTCGTTGGTGGATGTCTCAAAAGTTGTTTTTTTCTCTTGCAATGACCCTGCATTGCTGCAATAATTTCGCTGCAGTGTACGCTCGAATAACCCCGAAAAATCGATAGGGACTCATATCTGCAGTTACAAGTCCACAATTCTGGATTATTTTTTTTAATAACCACAGTGTTTATTATTAAATAACATATCAGAGGGAAATTCTGAATATTGGAAGTTTCTTTAAGAA
>CM042145.1:48213088-48225588 GCA_023376005.1 Doryteuthis pealeii | reverse complement strand
ATAATGTGCAATTTATTTATCGACGAGACAAGTTCAAATCCTGGATGGCTGTTTGCATTTCAAATAGCGCTAATACCCTTGGGAAAGGTATGAATCTAACTATTCTCCCATCCTGCTATAGGTAAATAGAACAGCAGACTGGGTTCTTTAACCTTGGTTAGACAACTTGTGTAGGAGAAAGAAAACTCTGAATTCAAATCTGTTGAACTCCACTTAAAAATTGACCTTGTGTCGCATCCTACTCGTATGAAGGCTTGGGCAAATACATATTCTTTTGGCACATCTTATGCTGTATTAAGTTAAATTTAGTGAACCACTTGGTAGTTTAAATATAAAGTAAGTAATTAAAGTTGGGAGAGTACCCTATTGTCGGTATCAGCTGGACAGTGAGGGAGACTATCCCTTTTTGCTAGCACCAGGGACATCATTTTTGCTGAGGTGGAGCGCCACACCTACCTTAAATTCCCCACTTAATTGCACATATCAGATTACCCAATCTGTGCTATTCGTGTGCTGAGTTGGCGGGGACCGGTATCGAACCAGGAACCTTGGGATTCCAAGGTGGGTGCTCTACTGACTAAGCTGAAAAATAAAAGTGAAACACTCTGAAGAACGTAATAAAAGTCTGACTTTAAAACTGTTAAACTGCGCTTAGAAAATTGACCTTGTATTGATTCCTGCTCATTGGTAAATACATAGTAACTAACAAGGATAAAGGGTCAAGACTGTATTTATTGCCCAGTGCCTGAGGCGCCTCAAAAGATGAATGCCAAAGAGATACACCCAATTTTTACTCTAGCCACTGCATGAGCCTCGGTTTGTGGGGTGGCTCTTCACAAATATCGGACTTTGCGTTCATCTGACAAGGTGAGATGTCAGAAAATACTTACACATTAGAAATTTCATATTTCGCTTTTGTCTTTTGGCAACGATACCTTGTCCCCCCCCCCTTTTTTTAGAATGAACCAACCCTTGTGAAGCCCATGCGAAACTTTATTCTCATATCAATCGTGTCTATATTTTACTTTGCAACTTTAACGGCAGAGACAGCGCTGTTCTCGCTAAATGCATTGATTAATTGGTTGGTTGGTTGGTTGGTTGGTTGGTTTGGAATTTTACGGCATGTCAACCCTTATTGGGTTATTTTATGCCGAAAACGTTTTGTTTTATTCATTCTTGATAGGTACTCAATTTTTTTTTTAAATTCAATCTTTTAAACGCATTTTTTCTATTCAACCCATAGATGGGACCCTAACATGTACTACCACTCCATTGAATGCATTGATCAGGCTCCAACAAGAGAAACATTTTACAACGCAAGCTGTATGAAAGAACTGTTTAAAAATAAAATAAATAGCTAGCTATGATGTCCTTCCTAAAAGCAGGGAGTCTATATGGAAAAATTTAAGGACCTGGCAAATAAAAAATATAAACAATAGCAAAGTATATAAAAACAAATATCTGAAATTTACTGAATAAAACGAAGCGTACAGAAATTTACACCAGGAATAAGTATTCGAAGATATTAAGAACTTGAATAATAATATGATAATAATAATAATATCTTTTCAGCTAGTATATTAGGTCTGAGACCTGTCAGCTGTTCCTTATAAACATTCATCTTAATTCCACAGAATATTTATAATCTTTCCACGGATTATTTAACATTACCTTAAAGGAGTTTAAAGATGAGGCATTCACTATTGAAACATAGAAACTTTTATCAAAATGACTTGAATCGGCGATAAATGAACTTTCTCAGCGGTGTTCAGTAAATTTTGATACCTTAAAAAATAAGACCATTAAGCGATAAATGGGTTTCAAAAGTACTTTGTTATGAATCAATTATATCATTAAGAATTTAATTGAAAGTGTTACTTTTTTTTTTCTCTCACCACAAAAATTTCATTCGCAAATCAATCTAGCATATATACTTGAATGAATTAACCCTAACCCTAACCCTAACCCTAACCAGTGTACGGCGGTGTGTTCTGAAAATTTACATCTTATATTGGCAAAATAAAAGAGATTCTTAATGATATAGTTGCCTCACTATATATATATTTATCAACCCATCTGCTCAAGCAGCGTGTAATATAAGGTCAATTTCTTAAGCAGGGTTTAACAGGTTTCAGTTCAGAGTTTTTCTTCTCCTAGACTGGTTCCCTAGACAAAGTTAAAGAATCCAGTAGTTGCCTAACCATAAAGCAAAGTTCAAACATATCTATCTCTTAATTGTCTTATTTTTCAATGTATAAGAATTTATTGAACACGGCTGCTACGGTCAAGAAAGAGTGTCGAATGACCCGAAAAGGGTTGATATGCCGTAAAACAAAACATCCAACCAACCAACCAACCAACTATCCAAATGCAGCGTTCCACTTTCTCTCTGTGAAGAATTCTGTAGGTGGCTTTTTTCTCAAACTGTTCAGACACATAAATTCCTTTAGAATCGCCAGGATCATATTTATTTAAAGAGAAAACTATGATCGGTGAAGGAAGATCTGTCAGCGTCTGAAAAGATGACGATTTTTTTTTATCTGTCTTTCCTATTTCCAGCATCCTTATAAATATTTGTAGATTTTTCTATCCGTAGACGCAGATTCTTACAAGAGACAGACACACAGACAGACAGAAAGACATAGAGAAAGAATTGGTCGATTTGTATTGGTCACAATATCCTGCTTAGTAGATCAAACTGAAAGCAATATCCTTTTTATTTTCCTGCAAATCGACTTTTATTCGATATTTTTTATTCCTTTTTGTATCCGTTTTGCCTTTTCTAACTCCACCATGTTGATCAATTTGGTGGCTGTGAATATCGTCTCCTCACATATTTACAGGTTCCTTCATCTAACATCATCAAAACAATTTTTTATTATTTATTTTATTTTATTTAATAATCTCCGATCCTTCTTTATCGTTGTGGGCATTGCATCGTGGTACAATGGCTGGCAAGCTAGTCTCGCATATCCATTACTATTGAATAGAGTTCGATCCCAACAGGATGTCTCATACTTGCGACCTTGTATCCATAGATCCTGTCTATGGTGAACGAATTAGATAAATTAGGGCACCCCATAGTGGTGTAAGGCTTAGTAATCTAATCCCGCGGATCCATTACTACAGAATAACGAGTTCGATCTTAACTGGATGCTCCATACTTACTACCGTGTATCATATCCTACCCGTGATGAAGTGGTTGAATAAATTAGGGTATCATTGTGGCGTAATGGTTAACAAGCTAGTCTTGCAGATCCATTACCACTGAATAACGAGTTCGATTCTCACTGGATGTCTCATACGTGCGACCTGTATCACATCCCATCTGTAGTGGTTGAGAAAAGTCTTACGGATCCCTTACTACTAAATAGTAAATTCCTTCCTCGCTGGATGTGCCATACTTGTGACTTTGTATCACGTGTCGAATGGGTTGGGTAAATAAATTCCTTAACGTTGGATTTGATCTCTACTTCTTATTCTACTGACGAAATAATCGCTGTAAAAATGGCAGGTTTGACCAATTAAGCTTTTTACTCATCTTCGTCTTTTGTCGCTTGGTGGCATGGCACTGTTCGTCAGGCGCCACAACTGAATGAAAAAAGATAATATCAAGGGTACAAACTTATGTCGGCGGTAATAGCCAAGGAAACTGGACATTAAAAAAAAATAGTGTACCATAAAAAGTAAGCTTCAATGTCGCGCTCTATTGTGTAGGTAGCTCTAGATAAAACAAAAAAGTCTTGTGTTCGTTAATCTAAGAACTAAGCAACGAACATAGCATAAGCAATCCCAAGAAAAAGACAAGGCACCCAGGGTAGAGGAAAGACCAAAGAGCCAACCTAAGTCAACATAGAAGATACAGAATATGAAAAATATAAGAATTAAAGTGGTGATAACTTCTGTAGCTAACACCAATTTCTTATAATGCGTTAGGTGATTCCAGAATGTCACCGAACGCAGGACATTTACATGTTTATACAAAACAAATTTCAACAAATAGTTATAACAAAACCGACTTTATTGTATGAACAAAGTCCAACAGAAACGAGATAGGAGAACGTCCTAAAGAAAAAGAGTCCTTACAGATAGTTGAATTCTATCAATAAAAAAATGGTTGTCACTTACGGTTCAGTCCATGTGCGTTGCTACATCTCTATAAGACATAAACAGGCACGTGTACTTACGCTGAAATGTCGGGGCTGGTGAGCCCAAACCTCAGTAAAGATAGATCGCGTAAAGACACACGTATAAGCCTATGGTTGGTGGGGGGAGCAAGGCCCCCAAGTCAAATGGACGGATACACAAAGGTCTAGTACATATCTGGAGGCCCCAGATCCAAAAGAAAGAGAGAGTCATTTTCGCGGGCTGCGTTTAAAAAGTTACAACGCTCACTGGCGGCAAACCCCGCAGCAAGGAAAGATAATCCCTTGCAGTCTCGACCGCTAGCAAAGAAGAGAAGATAATCGCCACAGAACCAGCAGCTTAATAACAAAACCAGCTAAGAAGAAACAGAAGTTTAGTATACAAGATAAGTAAATAATATACTCTGTAAAATATATCTATATTTCTCCCTCCATACAAAAATTGACCTTAGAAGAACTAAAGTCATGTATATTGCTACACATCTTATAATGGAGATTTGGTGTCTGTCTGTAACTGAAACTGCATACGTCACAATATCCCCAGGAATTTCATGTTTATACATGAGTATTTGATTTATAGTCAAAATAAATAATAGTTATAATAAATCTTATCTATTAACGATATATTTATGAAAATTTGAGATTTGCCTCGAAACAGCCCATGTTATTAGTGCGTTTAAAATCCTAAAATCTTCAGTAAGAAATGAAGGTTTACATAATATATGGTGTGGTTAATTTGGTTACTGGTTTTAACAAAACCGAGTTTAATAAATAATTACTTTGTGTTATTGATCTCTTGATTGTTTTATTCCCCAACATATTAAAATCAATCCTATGAATGATTTTATATAGAAACCAATTAAAATATAATTAAAATAAGTATAATCTTTTTATAAACGATCTGATCTAATTTCATTAGTCTTTCTAATCTAATATATTTCATTACATTAAAACTTAAATACTTACACCTAAAAAGGCGCATATTCTTGCAAGCGAAGTTAATGAAAATTATTTCTAGCATTTTATAGAATAAAGCCAAACAAAATTATCTACTTACAAACTATTAACTTACACAATGTAAATTTACAAATAGTATATACAAAAAAACAAGATTTGGCATTAAATACTCCACAAGGGTTGATATAAGTAAAAGTTGGCGGAGAGGCCTATTGTCGGTATCAGCCGAACGGTGAGAGAGTCTATCCCATTTTCACTAGCGTTATATCAGAGATTATTTTTGTCTGTGGTGGAGCGCCACACCTTTTCGTCAGCTCTCCACTCAACCGCACAGACCAGATTATATATATATATAGTTGATGTTTTGTACTTTTTGGCACACCTTGTATTCTGAAAAAAATAACGTTACATTCATTAATTTTTTTCAGAATACAAGGTGTGTCAAAAAAGTACCAGCTTTAAAGCTGTATTTACCAAGATAGAAATGAAGAATGAATGGAACGCTATTTTTTTCAGACTATAAGGTGTGTCAAAAGATACAAAAAAAATCGATACTATTTTGATATAAAAAATATATAAAAAATATGTATATCTTATGCCACACCTTCTTTGACACACCTTGTATATATATAAAAAAAAAATATAAAAAATATGTATATCTTATACCACACCTTTTTTGACACACCTTGTATATATATAAAAAATATATAAAAAATATGTATATCTTATACCATGAGCACAAAAGACTGTCGTCACAAATTACCCAGAATGCACTGAGCAATCTGCTATATTTTTCTATGTAGTTAAATCTTATAAAATGATAAATTGAATCTCTAATCTAATATACACTTACAAATCACGTATAGATCTGCCATTTTTTAACTTGATCAAAAACTCCAGTCAGCCATTTTTGTTAATGCACACAATGTGGGCGATCTTATCATGAATTATTGCAGTTGCGTCCATGTTTCACATTTGTTCCGTCTACAATAAGATGGCGTCGATAATGATGGGATATACAGTATCTGGTTTTCATTATGAAACTCTTCTAAAAAAAAAGTTAAAAAAAACACTTGTTGAGAAAGAAAAAGTCAACCTCACATAAATAAATGACAATGTACTTATTTATTTAATTTTACCACACAAAGGCAAAAAAGTGACAGATGGTCCATTTTTAATCGGTTGGTTGGTTGGTTGGTTGGTTATGTTGCTGAATGGCATATCAACCCTAACCCCTTGCTTTAGGGGCCAATTTATCTCAGTCGGTTGAGCACCCGCCTAGTAATCGCAAGGTTCCGGGTTCGATACCGGTCCCCGCCAACTCAGCGCACGAATTATTTAAGTTATATTCTCAACGATTATGAAATAGTCATTATTTTATCTTAATTAGCATTTTATTCATTAACGATGTCTCTATTAAAGTCTAGCTGAGTTAGATTTGCCGCAAAACTGCCCACATTATTAATGCATTTAAAATCCTGAAATATGTGTTATATATCTCTAAGAAATAATGATTTAAATGGTATAAAGTGGGAATAATTTGCATAATAATTTTAACAAAACTGGGTTTAATAAATAATTATTTGCTGTTAATGATTTCTAATACTATCATGTTATTCTCAAAAGTTTTAAAAGCAATACTATTTATAATTTTATATAGAAATCAATTAAAACAACATTAAGATAATTGTAATATTTCTATATTCGTTCTTGTTTAGTTTCTTTAGTCTTTCTAATTTAATATAATATTTTATTTCTTTAAAACTTGAATACTTACACCCAGGGGGCGTATGCTTTTGTTGGGAATATAACTTTTCTAAAATCAAACTTATTGATAATACAAGCTGTCATTAGATTATCCCGGCAATACTCGCCGCCGTAATTCCGAGTAAAAGTGACAAAAATAAAAATCATCATACCATAATATATTCAGTAACATGTCAGTGAAGGGGCTTCATGGCTAGCGTGATCAAAGATCACGTCTCTCATATTCAGAAACACGGCATGATTGAAGAAAGAAAGTACACGTCACTGATCACGTGAATTATTAAGTACACGTCATGTTGATGCGGTTTTAATCGTGGAACACAAAAAGGCGATCAGTAAAGCAGCCTCACCCTAACGCATAAAAAAACAACAAAAGTGAGTAGAGCATTTACTGTCGGGAAACATTCGTAGGGTCCGTACAAATTAAACACTCAAATACTATAGTAAAATTATCGGAAGTCGTTGAACAGTTTCAGATTAACGAACCTCATCTCATCCATCTTCTCTCTCTCTCTCTTCTCTCTCTCTCTCTCTCTCTCTCTCTCTCTCTCTCTCTCTCTCTCCGATGCTTACTGGCAGCTGCCGATGACCGAGAGATTAAGAAACCGGACATGAAAAGTCAGTCATGTTTCGCTCCCGGCTAGAAGTAGTTGCTGGGTCTAGTCACACTGAAGAGACTTGAAACGTCAAAACACGGTGTCTGAGGATGATATATATATATATATATATCGAATCTTATTCGACACATGCATTTATAATTGCCTTCAAGCAAAATATATAATAATAATTTATTCAACTTGCTTCTATAAAAAAACAAACATCCAAAAATCTTATTCACTTCGCCGAAGAGCTAATGGCCGGGTTTGTTTACTAAATAAAAACGTCTACTTGCCTGCTATGGTAGGGCGTGTAATAGTATCATCTTTTAATTTCGGGGGATTGTTCGCTATGTGCCGGCGGCCGAACGGATATGGTCTCTGACTATGCCTGTGAAGTCCCGGATTCGATTCCTGTCGGAGGGGAGTCGTTAGTATACATCGCTGAAGAGACTTAATAAAGTCGAAACAGTCTGTACGGTGTTCTGCATGGCGATCCATCCTTTGCGGTATTTTCTTGTCAAGTTTATTTTCTATAATTATCGAATCTTATTCGACACATGCATTTATAATTGCCTTCAAGCAAAAATATAAATAATAATATATATATATATATATATAGGTAGGTAGGTAGGTAGGTAGGTATTTAGTATTGAAGAATTGAAAATAAAGTGTTTGATTACAAGTGTAAGAGTTGTATTTATTTGTTATAGAGTACAATAGATTTATGGTGCGATTGTTACCATTGGTTTCAAAGCAGAGAATTGACCGCTTATCAACAAGACAACGCGCCTGTGAAAAGTATCAAAGGTGCATTGTCTTGATGATTAGTGGGCAATACGCTGCTTTGAAATCAATGGTAACAAACGCACCTTAAATGTATTCTACTCTATAACATATATGTCATTTTCTCGCTTATGTGACTTTCAAGCCAACTTTATGTCTTTATGTCTTCGCTGCCCTAACACACACACACACACACACACACATACACACACACACATATATATATATATATATATATATATATATATATATATATATAGCTCCTCTACACAAACAGGGTGCGACACAAAGTCAATTTTTAACCGAAGTTTAGCAGGTCTGAATTCAAACTATTCTCTTTCCTTAACAGGTTGCTATGCCCAGATTAAGGAGCCCAGGCAGCCTTATTATGTGCCTATGAATGACAATATGTACACACACACACACACACACACATATATATATATATATATATATATATATATATATATATATATATTTATTTATTTGTTTGTTTATTATCATTATACATATACTGTTGGTTCATTACCGGTCAGTTTCAAAGTATTACATGCTTATCTTCAGACAACCCCCCCCCCTTGTAAATGATATCCAAATGAATATGCGTTATGAATAGTAATCTCACTTTATTTGACCACGTTTCCTCCTCATGTGTGAGTGGGATGTTAAAATGTTTCCCTTTTAAGGTGGCTGAGTTTCTGTTGTTATTTTTTCAGTCCAATATTTTAAAGTTTCTTTCTGTGAGGATTAGCTCTGAATATTTCATATTTAATATTTAGATGTTTTTGCATTGAATCTAGAATCCGGAATTTCTCAGCAGAGCATAGTCCACATCTCTTGGATCCATCTATATATGGTTTGTGTTGTTCTAAAATTTCCCATTCTATTTTATATGGGGTCCCTTGATCTTTGCGGTAATCGGGCACTACATTTTCCTTCCTCCAACTTAAAAGAATCTCTCTCTCTCTCTCTCTCTCTCTCTCTCTCTCTCTCTCTCTCTCTCTTTCTCTCTCTCTCTCTCTCTCTCTCTCTATATATATATATATATATATATATACTATAGTGTGTGATTGTCCCTGTTTCAGCTTTTACTGGAACGGTGTGCCAAAATGCGGTATTATTGGAAGAGTGCTCAATATAAAATAGAGCTGTTATATAATATAATAAAATAAATATATAAAGGTTTTACATATCTATTTATTTGATGACAAAGGAACAGTCACAACCATTTTGGTTTCATGCGTGCGTAATTGCAAACAATCTTCAGGTGACATTGTTTCAAATGCCTTTGAAGGCATTTGAAACAACGTCACCTGAAGCCATGTTTTTTTTATGTTTACCACTATTGAGAACCTCCGATCTTTGATTTAGTAGTTCCCTATTATTTAAATAACTAACAATTGCCAGTTTTTCTTCAGTACATGGATGGCAATATTTATCCCCGGCTTTATACTTATTACATTTCTTAACAATTTCCCATTTTAAGATAAAGTCGATACCTTTAGTTTTAACTTTCCACACATAATTTGATAAGGTAGTGCTATATATATATATATATATTTCATGTGTGAAACTACACTTATGATCGTAATACCTCTTTTTGAATTCATTTTGAGTCAAGCCTATATAGACTTTTTTATTTCTACAGTTTTTAGGATCACCCTCATATACCTCTACCTTATAGACTATGCATTCAGATCTACATTTACCCCTAAAGGGACACCTAGTCCTATCAATACAATTACATCTAGGTGTTTCATTAATTTGTTTATTACTATTTAGTTTTTTAGTATTATACTTATTAATTATGTTAGCAACATTCGGTGTACAGCTGTAGCTTAATTTAACAGTATTTTCATTAAATATTTTGTATAGTGTATTAGAGGGGGGGGATTCTTTTTCAATAATTAAAAAAAATCTGTACCTATATTATTTGTTACTGCCATATTATATGGGGGTATGAACCATAAAATCTTTCTAGTTCTATTATTTTCCCTTATTATTTTCCCTAGATGTTTCATTAACTATTTTATAAGGAATTTTAGCAGTATATGCGCTTTTTTAAAAATCTTGCTCGTACTCAGATTTACTTTGTTCGAAGATATCTATATTAGAGGAATTTGTGGAAAGTCTAAAACCAATGCCATTAGGTATATGTTTAAATATTTGTTTAGGGTGGTTAGACCCAATATTAACATAACATGGTTTTTGGTTATTTTTTCTGTAAGGTGACACAGTATTATTGTATAAATTAAGGTTGATGTCAAGAAAATCCGTTATTTTCAGGTTGGCTTGGATATCTATTCCAAATCCAAATTTTTTAAAGAATGAATGTAGCTTTTTCCTTAATATATCTCCTTTTTGGGGGGTACTATTATCCAAAATAATCAAACCGTCTTCACGATAAAGTCCGTGATTACTAGGATCGATTATTTCGTTAAGGTTGTGTAGGAGCAAGCACCTCACAATTTCAGAGGTCTCTGAAGCATCAAATCCACCCATGGGCGTGTCAAAGCTCCCTTTGTCCGCCTTTTTTATCCATAGACTATCATCATAACTTAACAATGTTTTCCGACAATGTTTAATTATTTTAATTTTATCATCGGATATTGTCATATAGTTTTTGGACTTATCAAGCGTATTCTCGGTTATGGAAGGGTAAAATTCTTTGATATCATATTTTATAAAGGTGCATCCATTTTTATCCCCATATTCCTTAAACCATTTAATGCAGTCATATGTGCTACGCCATTGGTGAATATTCAACGCTATTCTGAGCGTAGCACATATGTCATCTAATATAGTTTTACTTATTCTGCCCATCTGTGTTTTGGTCGGGTTAATAAGACTACATTCAGGGTTTACCTGAAACTGCTTTTATGATCTTTAAGGGTAATAAAGCAATCCATTATATTATATTTTTCAACCCTATCCTCTATTTTTAATCTAGTGGCTAATGTACTAGCCTCTTTATTTATTTCCTTTTCTAAATTAGTGGGGGGGGGGGGCTTTTCATAATGTTTTATAACCTCTTTATGTAATAGTTGTTTATACTTATTCTTATTTACCTTATATAAATTGCCCGATTTATCTGATTTAACGAATATATTTTTACTTTCCTTAATTTATTTAATATCATTAGTTATTTCTTGTTGTACTTTGTTATTGATTTTTTAAAATTTAATAGTTCTTACCATACCTATTAATTCGGATTCAAATGTATTTAACTCTTTTATTTGGGGAGGGTGTTTATTGGTTCTAAAACCATAAAACTCACGATTTTCTTGGTTATTGTGTGTAGAACTAAGAAAAAAATAAGCTTTCCATCTCATGTTTGAGATGAAAGTTTCTATTTTTCTCAGTAAAGCTAACTTATTGTATAAATATGAGTTTGCTCCAAATCTCTTTAGTCGGATCTTAGCACTGAAGAGCACTAAGCGAAACCTTAAGTAGGTTTATCTGACTCATTAGGTTTATCTTTTTTAATATTTTATTATAATGGAGATTGTGTGTTTGTCTGTCTGTAACCGAAACTATATTACTACTCATTTCACAGTTCCCTTAGTTATTTATATATGTATGGGTCAGGCACAAAGTCCCTATTAACGTGGGACCACCCACAAGCCGAAGCTCATGGAGTGGCAGGTGAAAAATTGCGTCGATCCCGTCGGCATTCCCCCTCAATGGGGGTGCCTCAGGCACTGGGCAATAAACCCAGCCCTGCCCCTTTAAATCGAGGGGGCAGGTGTTGCCTGGGGGGATGGCCCCCTGGGATCGACGCCGTTAATTATAGCAATGGTCCAGAGGCCGAAGCCACTGTTGACCATATCTACATACTAATAATACGCAATTGTATTTATATATACAACAAAATACTGGTTTACAGTGTGAATGGGAAGGCTAATTTGCATATTGATCTTAAAAAATTGATTTTAATAAATATATGCTAAGTTTTATTGATTTCTAATTGTTTGGTTTTATCTTATTGAATATGAGCAAAAATCTCTGGGATAAATCTTAAAAGAAATTCATTAAGAAGAAGAAATAACTGTAATATTATCCTTTACTTCCTATTTTAAGTAAAGAGTTAAATTAGGAAAATTTGCCAATGAAAGACGGGAGTAATGGAAAGTGATGGAAGAGTTAGTTTCAAAGCTGTTCTATTTTTCGATAATACCCCCTCTGTTTCAAATCTTTTTATCTGCATTCTTATTTAGTGTTATTAGCCTTTCTAATTTAACATGATATT
>CM042145.1:48190588-48210588 GCA_023376005.1 Doryteuthis pealeii | reverse complement strand
GTTCGAAGTTCCGTGAAGGCTCCCGATTACGACATGAAGGCTCCTGAGCTCTACAAGAAACCTTTGTTCGAAGAGAAGGTTCTCGAGTTCGAGAAGGTTCCCGAGTTCGACAAGAAATACCTAAAGAAGGAAGGAGGAAAAATCGGCCGAAACGTTGTGTACATTACAATAAAGATGAGGACAATAGTCCGAATAATACAAATAATACAAATTATCAAGCCTCCTCTCAAAAATTCATAGAAATAATCTTTATTATGATTTTAAAAATCATCATATTTTCGCCCTGTCGGCTGGGGCAGTAGAAAACACCGACTGTCACTCTGCAGAGGGATAAAATCCCTAAAATGGGGCCACCTGATGGTCTTGGGTGGTGACCTGTAATGCTTAAGGACGGGATCCTGGTTGCTGAGAAATACATGGCATGCAACAACCCACTTATTTAGGCTAGACGGTCGGTCGGAGAGGCCTTAGCACCTATATGATTTTGCTAACCTTATTGATCTTATGGCAACCCTCAACCCTTTTTATCATGTGGTGGTGGCTCAGTGACTTAGTCTTAGGTATGACATTAAACTGCATCTTATGGTGGAGTTCCAATTTTGAAGCTCTGTGGAATGTGGAGTACCCCTTCATTACCATTACTCCCAGCTGCACTCTAACCTGGAGTGGTAGTACCTGTTAGGGTCCCATGTATGAGTTAAATAGAAGAAAATAAGTTTTCGAAAAAAATTGAATTAATTTTTTTTTTTAAATCGAATACACATCAATAACTAATAAAACAAGACGTCTTCGGCATAAAATAACCCAACAAGTGTTGAAATGCCATAAAATTCAACCAATCAACCAAACAGGAATCGCATTGCCTCGTCTTTCTCGCAGTTTATGTAAGTAAAGTCTGTGGAGTGTCCTATTGTCGGTATCAGCCGAACAGCGAGGCTGTCTATCTTCCTTTTCACAAGCGAGACCAGGAAGATTGTTTCTCCTTAGGTGTAGCGCCACACCTAACATCAGCTCCCTGATGTTTTACTGTACAGATCAGATAACCCTAACTGTTCTACTTGAGCGTTGAGTTGTCGGAGACCGGTATAGGGCCTGGAACCTTGCGGTTCCTAGGCGAATACTCTACCGACTGAGTTAAAAATCTACTTTAAATATTATTTTTATTATCACTTAAATGGGACTGTCTGTCTGTCTGTCTGCCCCCCTCTCTCTCTCTCTCTCTCTCTCTCTCTCTCTCTCTCTCTCTCTCTCTCTCTCTCTCTCTACATATATATATATATATATATATATATATAGAGAGAGAGATAGTGATCCACAAACACCGTGTTTCGACGTTTCAGAGTGGCTAGACATAGCAACTACTTCTAGCCAGGAGCGAAACCCGACTGACTTTTCATCAATCCGGTTCCTTAACCTATCGGACTTCGGCAGCTGCAGTGTTTTAACTGATAAATACATAAATCGGTGTAAATATTCTACGATCACCAGTGACCTCAAATCCGAAAACAACAGATGAGCCTTTATATATATATATATATATATATATATATATATATATATATATATATATATATATGATTAGATAAGGTCTGCTGTGGTAAGCGAACTTGTTGTCCATTTCTATTAATTTCTGACCCATTATCAACTTTACTTGGTTGACTAATGATAACTCTTTCGTACAATTCATTAACACTTTTCAAGATGATAACATAAAAAAACGTGAAACAAAATATTTTTAAAAATTGGACCATATGACCTTTAGGCACCCCTTTTACGATCTCGATTCGTGGGGACATTTTTTCCATTTACACCGTCAAAATTCGGTTAATTGTTAACAGACGATTTTGAGAGTTTTTTTAATTGTAAAATTAACCCCTAACCCTAACCCCTAACCCAAACCCTAACCCCTAACAAACAACCGGATTTTGACGGTGTAAATGAGAAAAGTGTCCCCACGAATCGAGCTCGCAAAAGGGGTGCCTAAAGGTCATATGGTCCCAAAAATCTTCTAAACAATAAGGATTTCATTATTTTTAACCAAATGTTTTTGAATATATATATATATATCTTATTATAATGGAGATTGTGGGTTTGTCAGTCTGTAACCGAAACTATATTACTATACAAGTCACAATTCCCTTTGTTATTTACATCACATTCTCCATGATTTTATTTTTTATTTAAACCTCAATTATTAATAAAATTGTTTTACGTTATTAATTGTTGACCATATCTACATGATATTTTCCACGTACCCCACTTGTACGGGTCAGGCACGAAGGCCCTATTTATGTGGGACCACCCACAAGCCGAGACTCATGGAGTGGCAGGTGAAAAATTGCGTCGATCCCGTCGGCATTCCCTCTCAAGGGGGGCGCCTCAGGCGCTGGGCAATAAACCCAGCCCTGCCCCTTTAAATCGAGGGGGGCAGGTGTTGCCTGGGGGGATGGCCCCCTGGGATCGACGCCGTTAATTATATCAATGGTCCAGAGGCCGAAGCCACTGTTGACCATATCTACATGATATTTTCCACGTACCCCACTTGTACGGGTCAGGCACAAAGGCCCTATTTATGTGGGACCACCCACAAGCCGTAGCTCATGGGGTGGCGGGTGAAAAATTGCGTCGATCCCGTCGGCATTCCCCCTCAAGGGGGGCGCCTCAGGCACTGGGCAATAAACCCAGCCCTGCCCCTTTAAATCGAGGGGGCAGGTGTTGCCTGGGGGGATGGCCCCCTGGGATCGACGCTGTTAATTATAGCAATAGTCCAGGGGCCGAAGCCACTGTTGACCATATCTACATACTAATAACATACAATTGTATTTATATATACAACAAAATAGCGGTTTACAGTGTGAATGAGAAGGCTAATTTGCATATTGATATTAGAAATTTGATCTTAATAAATATATGCTTAGTATTATTGATTTCTAATTGTTTGGTTTTATCTTATTGAATATGATCAAAAATCTCGGGGATAAATCTTAAAAGAAATCCATTAAAAAGAAGAAATAATTGTAATTTTATTCTTTACTTCCTGTTTTAACTAAATAGTTAAATTAAGAAAATTTACCAATGAAAAACGGGAGTAACGGAAAATGATGGAAGAGTTAGTTTCAAAGTTGTTCTATTTTTCAATCATACCCCCTCTGTTCCAAATCTTTTTATCTGCATTCTTATTCAGTTTCATTAGCCTTTCTAATTTAATATGATATTTTATCATATTAAAACTTAAATACTTGCACCCGGAGGGTGCATATATTTGCTAGTATATATAATGATCGGTGTGACTTGATTCCTGGTCGTTTTGTTAGCCTGTTCGCTACTTCTGTAACGATGAAAGTGTAGTATTTTATTTTGATGTATTTTTTTTTAAATTACAGAATAAAAATAATCAACCCCCCTACATTTATCTGGTTGTTATATAAACCCCACCGACGACGATATTCACGCAGGTCATAGAGAATATGTAGAGGTAAAAATCCACCAATTTACTGACGTTTCACTATTACAATTAACAAGTTTTTTGTCGGGTGAGGTGTTGTTTTTTAAGAAACGAATCCACGGAGAATCAGACTTATCACAGTTGTAACAGTCCGTGAAACTAGCTAGACATTTTTTCACGGTTTGGCACATAAGAAATATCACATCCACACAGATACATTAGGTGTGTGCAAAAGTACCCAGCGACCTCTGAAGACTACAAAAGTACCCAGTAACCTCTGAAGAAAAACAGGTTTTAAATGTTCAGCGTTCAATTATTCTGTGTTGAAAGAAAAAGAAAGAAAAGATAATGGTGCTAGACAAGATACACGTGCGATATTGCATGGGGTTTTTTGTTATTGTTGTTGTTTTTTTGTTGTTTTTTTTTTTTTTTCAATTTTTTTTTTTTTTGGGGGGGGGGGTTCGAGTTAGGCAAGTCATGAGCAGAAGCTAAAATATGATTGATGAATTTTATGAAGACTATTCGGTTGGGGGCAATATGCGTCGTGAATAGTTTGTGAAATTCAAAAATCAGTAGACCACAAAAATTTGAAAATGATGACTTGGACAATGAAACCCACTCAAAAAACCTTGAAATTGGTTGGAAAACTTTCCGAATGTTGGTCTAAACTTTCAGAACATTGGCATAAACTCCCAAAACATTACCCTAAACTTTCTTAACGTTAGTCTAAACTTCCAGAAGTGTTGCCTAAACTTCCAGAACATTGGCCTAAACTTCCAAAACGTTGGCTAAAACTTCCAGAACATTGGCCTAAACTTCCAGAACATTAGCATAAACTTCTAGAACATTTCCCTAAACTTTCTTAACGTTAGTCTAAACTTCCAGTTGGTTTGCCTAAACTTCCAGAACGTTTGCATAAACTTTCAGAACATTGGCATAAACGTCTAGAATATTGGCCTAAACTTCCAGAAAGCTATCTTAAAATCCAAAACGTGGAACTAAACTTCCAGAACGTTGGCCTAAAATCCAGACCATTGGCCTGAACTTCCAGTATGTTCACCTCAACTTCCAGGACATTAGTCTAAACTTCTAGAAAAATCGCCTAGGCTTATGGAACATTCAGCTAAACTTTCAGAACATAGGCATACACTTCCAGAACTGGTGCAATTATTAATGTGCTTGATATTATAAATTAACTAATTTTAATTGAAAGAAAAACAATAAAAACCTGTGCACATTATATGTACAAGTAAAAAAAAAACCACCCTCCGGGTGGTGTAGAAATATATTTTTGAAAGATATTGCCTGAGTGGGGTGGAGTTAAAAATTCAATGTCAGAGGGGTTTTATCATAAGTAAGTAAAATCATCAAATTTATTAAAGGAGTAAAAAAAAAACAATTTGGAATGGAAACTTAGTTCTGTCTCCCTCAAATAAAATTTTGTGTGCATCTATTAACTATTAATTAAATAATTTTTGAATATTTGACACATAAATTTTACACAAAATCGTAAGTATTTATTCATTATTAAACTTTTAGTTAACTTATTACTGAAAAAAGGGCGAGAGTAAAGTATAATTTTTAAAATTGATTACAAATTTCGCAAATATTTTTTTCCATTTAAAGTACTAATTTTTTAAAATTAATTTTATAGTTTAAATAGTTTATTTATTTAAATGGAATATAGAATATTTATTACAATGGAAAAGATTCAAACGTTGAATTATAAGGAACATCTTTTATTTATTTTATCAATAATAATTGTTCTTTATTCTATGTATTGACGATGGTAATTGTGACGTAAGCAGTGACGTACTTTTGATTGCAGACATAGAGATACCAAATCTTCATTATTAATAGATGCGCATGCATACGTATTTAGCTTAATCGGGTTCTAGGCTACACATATAGGAGATATAATGAGGATCGAACAACGTCTGACCAGAAGACGTCTAATATATATTTCTTTCTTTTTTATTTTTGGGATTTTACGGCATGTCAAACCTTGTTGGGTTACTTTATGCCAGAGTCGTTTTGTTCTATTCAATCTTGATGAGTATTCCCAATTCTTTTCTTGAATTCAATTTTAAAACACATTTTTGTTTACTCATTTTCTTATATTTAACTCATAGATGGGACCCTAACAGGAACTGTCACTCCGGGTCAGAGTGCACCTGTGAGTAATGGCAATGAAGGGGTTCTCTGCACTCACAGGTCCACTCTGACCCGGATTGCTAGTACCTGTTAAGGTTTCATCTATGGTTTAAATAGAAAAAAAATGAATTTTAAAAATGTTTTTTAAAAAATGAGTTTAAAAATACCCATCAAGAATGAATAAAACAAAACGTTTTCTGCTTTAAATAACCCAAGATTTGGCATGCCGTAAAATCCAACCAACCATTATTCCACAACAATGTAACGTTACTAGTGTGTAGTTGAAATGACTTAGAAGACCGAAGAAGAAGAAGAAAAGAAAGTTATGTCGACTATAATAATTGTGTTATTGTAAAAACAATACTATTATCAAGCATGATGAAAAGAAAAGTTGGGTTTTTTTTTAACTGATTGTAAATAAGCAGTGAGTGAGTGCAAGGGAGTGGAAATAATCTGTGGCGGTGGAGGTGGGGGGGGGGTTGTGAGGGGGGGGAAGGAAGAGGTGTTGGTCCGTAACACATTTAAATGTGCTATGGTCCGAGTCAACACTTAATCTGAATCAACGTGAGGTACTTCCTCTACATTATCACCTCCATACACCGACACACATTTGATGCTAACACAACTCCGATGCTAACTCATGCTGCTTATTTATTTTTTTTTTTTTTTTTTGGGGGGGGGTTTTAGTTTTTGTGTATCTTTGTTTTTTGGTGTTTTTTTTTTGGGGGGGGTCTTTTTGTTGTTTTTTTTTTTTTTGTTGTCATTTTGTAGTGTCGTTTGTCAGATATTGTCTGACGTTCCGGTCAAGGGAAAGAATGCGTCTTAGAAGAGTCGGATGTATGTGTGTATGGGGGGGGGGGGCTATAAAAATCAAAGACATTAAGACAGGAAAAAAGTAGAGACAGAGGAAATGACCGACATTCATACAGAAGGTAATATATATATATATATATATATATATATATATATATATATATATATATATAAGACGTTAGAGCGTCCGCTTCAGATTCACAAGGTTTCTAGTTCTATACTTGCCCTCACTAAGCGAATGAGTAGCACAGGGATCTGTGTGGTAAAGTGAGGCGCTAATGGTACATGTAGTGCTCCACCTCAAACGCTATAATAATCTCCTTGGTCTAGCGCTATTGAAAAGGGAATATACTCCCTCGCTGTATGGCTGATGCCGACATTAGGCCGCTTCGCTGACTTTACTTATATATATATGGACGCAAAACCCGGTAGAGTTCTCTAGAGGTGACTATAATTGAACTGCCACCGCTTAACTCGTCTGTTGTTTACAGACTTGAGTTCTTTGGTGATTGTAAACATACATCTATGGAAGTATATATCACTTAAATGTTCGCCTTTTACTGACAGTTACCGTCGGCTGAGACGGTAAAGAGCCGGACTGACAAAAATCCAGTAGGGTTTCGCTTTCGGCTAGAAGCAGCTGTTAAGAGGTAAATGTCGAAAAACTGTATCTGTAGATGATTATATATATCATTATAATGGAGATTGTTTGCTTTTCTGTCTGTAACTGAAACTATATCACTACTCAAGTCACAATTCCCTTTGTTATTTACGTCACATTCTCCTTGATTTTATTTTTATTTAAACCTCAATCCCTAATAAAATTGTTTTACATTAATAATACTGTTAATCATATCTACAAATGAATAATCTGCAATTGTATTTATATATACACTAAAATAGCAGTTTACAGTGTGAACAGGAAGGCTTATTTGCATATTGAAATTAAAAAATTGATTTTAATAAATATGTGCTTAGTATTATTGATTTTTAATCGTATGGTTTTATCTTAATGAATATGATAAAAATCTCTTCAATAAATCTTAAAAGAAATCGATTAACGAGAAGAAATAATTCTGATTTTATTCTTTACTTCCTATTTTAACTAACTTATTAAATTAGGAAAATTTAGTAATGAAAGACGAGAGTGATAGAAGTGCAAGTTTCAGTTCTATTTTTCGATTATACACCCCTCTGTTTCAAATCATTATATCTGCATTCTTATTTAGTTTCATTAGCTTTTCTAATTTAATATATTCTATTACATTAAAACTTAAATACTTGCACCCGGAGGGTGCATATATTTGCTAGTATATATAAAAAAGTGAAAAAAGTAAAGTCAGCAGAGTGGCTTATTGTGGGTATCAGCTGGAGAGCGAGGGAATCTATCCACTTTTCGCTAGCACTAGACCAGGGAGTTTGTTTTTTGCTGAGGTGTAGCGTCAGCTCCAGATACTTTACTGCACAGATCAGATTACCCAATCTGTGTTACTCATTCGCTAAGTTAGCCGGACCGATATCGAACCCGGAACCTTACGATTATTAGGCGGGTGCTTTACCCACTGAGCTAAACCGAATTTTTTAAAATGGAATAAAAAATGCAGACGTTTGTTTATTCTAATTAATTTTGATTGGTTTTTCTTTCATCTTTTTATTTATGTTATTAACCAGGTTGCTTTTACATTCTACGACCGTTAAAGGAAAAGCAAGGATAGGAAATAGGAACTGATATTCCATACCCTTGGAACCCTTGGGGACGTCCTGTCGTAGTGTAATGGTTAGAAAGCTAGTCTCGCAGATTCATTACTACTGAATAGCGAGTTCCCCCCTCGCTGGATACCCCATACTTCCGACCTTGCATCACATCCCACCGGTGGCGAACGGACTGGGTACAATGCCTCACTGATTAAGCTTCGAAAGTTTAACAAAAAAAAACTTAATTCTCATTTTGTTTTTTGTTTTTTTTTGTTTTTTCAAGCGTTTTGTTAATGTCCAAGGGGTGCAGATATACACTAACACTGAGAACGATGTATAACAAATAAATAATAATATGCAAATATATTCACCCACACTCGGCAAAATAGAAATATTAAATAAATGAACGAATAAATCTAACAATATTTATCTATATATGTAGTTATTTACTAAGCGTAGCTTAGATGCGGCACAAAGCCAGAAGTATGGGGCGCCCAGTGAGAATCGAACTCACAAACAATGGTCTTCTAATCTAGTTTGCTAACCATTACATTATGCTATCTATACATATAGAAAGGGTACTTGGTGTGTTTGTATGTACGTATGTATGTATGTATGTATGTATGTCCGGATGGATATGTCAATCATAAGAAATCTCATCAGGGACAATTAATGCATACTCCAGAAATAAACAATGTGTCTTGTGCAATCTGTAACAAAGTCTGTAAGTCAGTTTCTTGTCTTTAGAGACATATAGTGGTGTATAAGCATCAAATTTTATCATCTGATCCAACGGGAAGAACGTCCTTCCTATGTCATATTTGCATCAAACTTTGTGGATCTGCAGCGGGACTGATGAGTCATTTGAGGGCTCATGAGAGGAAAGGTTCTGGTAGTGGGGTTAAAGGATTCTGGGGTACGGCAGTGGTTTGCAAAGATTATGCTATTGCTATGTCCTGGTGAAACTACAAAAATAAAACAATTAACGACAAAGTAAATATATGTACACATTAAACATCACCGGTTCTTGCATTTTGTGCAAAATTTATAAATAATTTATTTATATTGGAAGATATTTGAAAATTAAAATATACATAGAAATAGCATTGAAATTCTACTTAAAAAATGTCCAGCATTTGTGAATCTCAAAAGTAAACAAATCAATACACCAGTTTTTTTGCCCCCAGTACCCAGACGACACTGGGTAGCCGCTTCTAGTAGATAAATAAATAAAACTAACATTTCAAATAAATAGATAGAACAGTAGTGACTGTGTATAATAAAAGTGGGAATTTAATCTTGAGATGACAACCAAAAAAAAAAAAGTCGAAGAAAAAAAAAACGATGAAAAATGCCGCGTGAGACAAAGTAAATAATACAAAGTAAAATAGTCGAAAAAAAAAATCAACCAACGTGTGACAAGGAAAATGTCTACCCTGACTAGTGAGTTAACTGGGCCGTGACGTCAGGGATACAGACCTGCGCACTGGGGGTTGGCAGTCATCCAGTACACTTCCGGATTCCGATCATCTTATTTCAAATACGATTAGAATTATTCAGTGTATTCCTAGCATCTGTGCGTACAGGTGTGTTTATGTTTATGTGTGTTGGTGTGTATGCGCGTATATATATATATATATATATATATATATATATATATATATATGCGTATATATATATATATATGTGTGTGTGTGTGTGTGTGGTGATACGGATCTGTGTTTGTGTGTGTTGCTAAGTGGGATAGAGATTATTATGGTGTGTGCGTGTGTGGGGGGTGAGGCTCTGCATGTGTCTGTGTTGCGAAGTGCGATAGTGCTTATTATGGTGTGTGTGTGTGTGTGTGTGTGTGTGTGAGAGAGAGAGAGAGAGAGAGAGAGAGAGAGTGTGTGTGTGTGTGTGTGAGAGAGAGAGTGTGTGTGAGTGTGTGTGTGTGTCACTAAGTCTGTTACCGTGGGTGCGATTCTGTGTGTGTGTGTGTGTGTGTGTGTGTTACTATGTGCGATAGTGTTTATCATTGTGAGTTTGTGTGTGTTTGTGTGTTAGTGGGGGTGCGGCTCTGTGTGTGTATATGTGTTTGTGTTGCTAAGTGTGCTTGTGGGGTGCAACTCTCTCTCTCTCTCTCTCTCTCTCTCTCTCTCTCTCTCTCTCTCTCTCTCTCTCTCTCTCTCATTGTGTGTGTCTGTGTGTGTGTGTGTGTGTGTGTGTTGTTAAGTGCGACGATAATGTCTATTATGGTTGCGTGTGCCGGGATCTAGAAACGATGCGTAACAGTTGAATATGTTTCGTTGGTCTTACAATGCCACCAATTATACAAGTACCACAGACGGATCTCTTTTCTTTAGATTTAAATAAGTTTCTTTCTTCTTTTTTTCTTTCTATCTTATTATAATGGAGATTATGTGTCTGTCTCTCTGTAACCGAAACTACGTCACCACCAACGTCACAATTACCTAATAATTTACATTATATACTCAATGGTTATTAAATAATCATTATTCAATCTTAATAGCTTCTTATTTATTAACGATGTCTCTATTAAGGTCTAGCTGAGATCGGTTTGTCTCAAAAGAGCTCATATCATTGATGTATTAAAAATCCTGCAAAATATGTAACATATACGTGTACATTACACGACAGGAATCAGCGAGTGATGATGATGATGATGATGATGATGATGATGATGATGACATGTATTTTTCGTTAAATACTTTCTTGAAAATGGAACTCAAGATCAAGTTGTGTGTCAAATGTCTGGAAAATGCAGCAGAAACTTTTAACAAATTAATACAGGCTTACGGAGATTAAGTTCTTTCCAGCTACAGGTTTTTAGAGGCTACATTTAGGATGGGCGGCAGACTGTGAAAATGAACCCCATTCTTGTTGAAACTGACGAAATAAAGAGACGTTCAATGATTTATGATAAATTAACATTGATTCAATCAGGGTTGCCAATAGTCTCATTACTCTCTGGACGCACTTTCTATGTTCGAGTCTTTGGCAAAAAAGAATATTCTTGTGGTGCCACACAACCAATGGCGCAGCTAGAGTGTGTGCCGCGCGGGATAGAACTTGAACTTTCTCTCCTACTTTCCGGTCCCCACAAAAATACACATACACACTTATAGTCTACAGCATATATATATATATATATATATATATATATGTGTGTGTGTGTGTGTGTGTATTATAATGGTGATTCGGTGTGTGTCTGTCTGTAACCGAAATTACGCCACAATTTACGTTACAATTACAATACTCTAAGCGATTGCGTAAGTTTAGCCAAGAGTATTTAATCTATTGTCAAAATCATTAATACTTAGAATAAATCTGATTTATTAATAATGTCTCTATGAAAATCTGAGTTAGATTTGCCTCAAAATACCCCACGTTATTAGTGCTTTTAAAATCCTACAATGTGTCTTTTATGTCACTAAGAAATATAGGTTTACTCAATATATGGTGAGGTTAATTTGCATACTGGTTTAAACAAAACCGGGTTTAATAAATAATTACTTGGTGTTATTGATCTCTAATATCATTATTTTATACTCCAACGCATTACAATCAATCCTATGGATCATTTTATATAGAAACCAATTGAAATATAATTACAATAAATGTAATATTTTTATATGCGTTCTTATTTAATTTCATTAGTCTTTTCAATTCAAGAGATTTCATTACATTAAAACTTAAAAACTTACGCCCGGAGGATGCATAGTCTTGCTAGTATATATAATTTTGTTTTTGGTTATAGAGTTTCAATGCGGTAAAGTTTGTTAAATAACAATAATTAATATCTTTTTCAATTGTATGAGCCACAAGAAATACTAAAATTCCGGTATCTTTAGGTTTGAAGCAAATCATTTTTATAGAATAATTGTTAGAGGTGTACTTATTTATGGGTAACTTCTTTCGTTTTGTTTTGTTTTATGGCATATCAACCATTTTGGGTCATTTAATGCTGGCAAAGTTTTGAGAGATTCGTAGCGATAGTCTAGAAGAAATTTTTTTTTGTGTAAACAAATTTTCTATTCAACCCATATATGGGACCCTGACAGGTACTACCATTCCGGGTAAGAGTGTACCTGGGAGCAATGGTGATGAAGACGTGCTCTACATTCCCCAGAGTTCCAGAATTGGAACTTCACCATCAGATAGAATTTAACGTCATTCCCAGCACACAAAACCCTCAGCTACTGCCTTCTAGCACATATACGATAAAAAGGGTTGGGACTTGTCATAAGGGCAATAGGGTTGGGACAATCATATAGGTGCTAGGGTTTGATGTAGTCATCTGATTGTCCGGAGGGGGCATCTCCGACCGCCTGTCTAGCCTAAGTAAAGGCCAAAGTGGCGTGTTGCTTGTCATGGACTGTTCAGCTACCAGGATTCCGTTTTAAACATTACGGGTCACCACCCACGACAAACAAGTGGCCTTATGGGGGTCTTACCTTTTTGCAGAGGGGTAGTCGGTGTATTCTAAAGCCCCAGCCGACAGGACTTATTTATGGGTAATACCATATGTATTTATATTAATCTGGAATATGGTCACTTGTTTATGAGAAATATTGTATCTCTTGTGACAAAATTACAGTTTTTCTTTTATTTGTAAAGTCTTCTCTATTATATGAAATCAAGGAGTGTTTTTGTATTTTATTGAATAAAAGTGACACATCGGAGATACATAAGTTGGCTTAAATGATTTCAACGCTTCATTTAGATGTTTTGACTTGGTTGGTTGGTTGGTTGGCTGGTTGGCTGGCTGGTTGGTTGGATTTTATAGTACCTCATTTATTCTGGGTTTTTTTTTTTTTGGGGGGGGTAATTGTTTTTTTTTGGGGGGTAGTTAGTTGGATTTTACAGCATGACAACCTTTGAGGTATTTTATGTCGAGGACATTTTCATTTTATTCTATATTGTTGGATATACACATTTTTTGAAACTCATTTTTAAAGACATTTTAAACACATTTCTTGGAGTATCCTTGATATAAGATATGCGTGCGATTTCCATTCATATTTATGAACTTTTCTAACATTAGCAGCAGGCACTTTCGGTTAAAATTAGCCTATGAGAAACGTATACAAACACATTTAAAATCGTCGGTAATTATCCTGAAATCTTTCTGTGGTCCAGATTTGTAGACGAGGATTACAAGGAGTATCTACTAATACTACACTTTTTTTTTCTACCAAGGATTTCGAGGAATACTAAAGACTTTCTGCTACAAGGAGTATCGACTGATACCCGACTCTTTTCTACCTCGGATTTCAAGGAACTGAACAAGGATTAACCAACTGAACCCAAACTCAATACCGATTTGGATTTACCAACAGAGCTAAACGCCTAAAATGGCGACCAAGTTTTAAAAGCATTTTCTAAAGTATTTAATCCATAGATGGGACCCTAACAGGTACTATCAATCCGTGTTAGAGTGAACCTGGGAGTAATACCAACTCTCTTTCTTTCTTTTTTCTTATTATATCTAGATGAAGTAAAACTCTGAATTCAAACTCCGCTTAACAAATTGATCTTGTGTCACATCGCTGGGTGGAGGCGAGGGGTGTAATGGTTAGAGTCGTAGGAAATGGACTCGTCGACCCGAGTTCAAATCCTGGATGATGCTGTTTGCATTTCACATACCACTATTACATTTGGGAAAGGTATGCACCCAACTACTCTCTCCCAAACTATGGATAAATATTAGGGCAGACTGGGTTCTTTAACCCGAGTTAAGTAACCAATTTAAGACAAGAAACATTCTGAATTCAAACCTGTTAAACTCCGCTTAAGAAATCGACCTTGTGCCACATCCTATTCGTGCGGAGGGGTTAAATATATATATATATATATATATATATATGTGTGTGTGTGTGTGTGTGTGTGTGTGTGTATATATATGTGTGTGTGTGTGTGTGTGTGTGTGTGTGTGTGTGTGATACATGATATGGGAGCTATATTTCCAAGCAGACAGTGCTCAATATCATTGATAAAGCATTTATATTTGAGAAGTTAGCGTGGACATGGTTACTGACAGTTTCTCGCCTATAAGACCTTCAAACAAAAAGAATAGTTTTGGTCTGAAGATCGCATAGGCGATAAACTGTCAGTAACTAGGTGTTGGCTCTATGTCCACGCTGCCTTAACTCACACATACACACACACACACACACATATACACATACAAATACACGCACACACACATACAAATACACGCACACGCACACACGCGCACACGCACACACACACACACACACACACACACACATATATATATATATATATATATATATATATATATATAATATATAAGTTGTATGTATTCATTAACGAACGTGTGTTTTTCAAAGAAGCAGAGCGGCTATTGAATTAAAGGCCACATTTCATATACGAGGGTGAGTCAAAACGTAATGACATTTTGTTTAGGACAGGTATAATTCCCAACAGAGGAACATGTATCATACATCAAAATGACGCTGGTCCTCTGTGAATCACATCCCTACTCCCCCATATAGTCACCGTTTCTCTCAATAGAAATGTTCCGCCTTTAAATGAGAGCATGTATCCCTGCTCCGTAAAATTCTGTTGACTGTTCTTTGAGCCACTTCTTCACTACAGATTTCACTTCCTCGTAACTGGAATAATGTCTGCCTCTCAAACCCTCTTTCATGGGGCCAAAGAGATGATAATCTGAAGGCGCTAAATAAGCTTCGTATGGAGGATGCAGAAAAGTTGTCCACCCGAATGAGGCGATTTTCTCCTTTTTCCTGATGCTTGCGTGCGGTCAAGCATTCTCGTGCAGAATGAGGACATTGTCGATTGGCAAGATGGGTCTCAATATAGGCCTCAGTTTTATAAAAATAACTTCACATGAAATAAAGAAAATGGCATTACTTTTTGACTCTCCCACGTATATAAATTTTAGTAAGATTTTCTGCTCTGAGTAACGCTTTCAACATCGGGTATGTCTTTCAAGTTATTGTGTGTTTTCAAATCCTACAATGGCAGAGATTAACGAACAGTAAATGTTATTATGTGTAAAGTTAAAGAGAAGGTGGGAAAGTTATTAGTTCGGGCGCGTCGGCTTTATCCACTTGACTGCAGATAAAATAGCAGAAAGGTTGGGTAGAACAATACAGATATGGCTATTTACTAAGCTTAAGTAATGGACTGTGAAACTAGTCTTTTAAACACTGCTCCATGTCGTTTCTCCTTAAATAGGTTGGTTGGTTGGTTGGCTGGTTGGTTTGGTTTTACGGCATGTCAACCCATTGGGTCATTTCATGCCGAAGACATTTTTGTTTTAATCTTTCTTTATGGTTACTTTTTTTAAACATTTATTCTATTTTTTTATTTGACCCATAGATGAGACCCTAACAGGTACTACCACTCCGAGTTAGAGCAGACCTTGGTGATCAAGGGGTGCTCCATATTCCCAAGATCTCCAGAACTGGAACCTCACCATAAGATATAGTTTAACGTCATACCCAGGATACAAAGAACCTCAGCCAAGGTTGAGGCTTGCCATGAGAGCAAAAGGTAGAGACAATCATATTGGTGCTAGGGATTGATTTGATCAGCCGATTGATCGGGGGAGGCCACTCCGACAGCTCGTCTGGCCTAAGTAGGGACCAAAGTGGAGTTTTGCATTTCATGGACTGCTCAGCTCCCTGGGTTCCATCCTTAAGCATCACGGGTCGCCAACAGGTGGCTCCATTGGGCGGGGGTTACCCCTCTGCGGGGTTGCTGTTCATATAAGTCAACCCTTGTTGGGTAATTTATGTCGAAGAAGTTTTGTTTACCCGATGTCACTTTGATGTGTGTGGGGGGAGGGGGGGGAAAAGTTAGTTTCGCAGATGCATTAGAATTGAATCGCGAGTTGAATCCTCGCAGGATGCCCCATTAAAATCCCCTACGTTGATCCAGCTACTTTGGAAAAAAATGTCTATCTAAACTATCTCCTATCTAAACTATTAAATGAACACAAAAAAGTCCATGTTATCATTTCAATTTAATTTTTTGATAAATAAATAATAATTTAATCTTCACGTATATAAATCAAATCTTCATAATTTTTGTCCAGAAAGTAAAATCTGGTGATAGTGAATGTGTATATATATCTACTATGTCATGGATTTTTTTATTTTGATAGTTTCATCCGGACATACATACATACATATATACTAACTGCTCTTTATATATGTACTAGAAGCGGCTAACAAGCATCGCCTGGGTAAAGGGAGCCCATGGTGTACTGATTTGTTTACTTTTAAGATTTACAAAAGCTGTTTTAGTAGAATTTCAATGCTATTTCTATGTTGTTGTTTTTTTAATTTTTAGATATCCTCGAATGTAAATCAAATCTTCATATATATATATATATATATATATATATATGTGTGTGTGTGTGTGTGTGTGTGTGTGTGTGTGTGTGTAGGGATAGGCAAAAATGGTGAAAGCTCAACGTTTTTATAACGTTGAGTTATCCCCCCCCCCTTTTTTTCTAAATATCAAACTAGATTTTAATTTACGATTTCGGAAAGTTATGGAAGTCTAGATGTGTAAAAATTTCCTAGAAAAAAAACTTAGATAGCATAACCAAAACAAGTAAGAAAAACATATGCACAACAAGGAAACGCGTACTGAACAGTTGATTCAAGCTCAGACTAAAGATCCCGATATTTCAAAAACAGGGGTAATAACTTCTGTCCCTTTAGTCTTCCGTTCATACAAATGACTATCGTTAGTAATAATTTTTTTAAATATATAAAAAATCTCGGAAAATATGTTGCGCAAAAATGCGCGTTTATAAACTTACATTTTTAGAGAGATGAATTAAAGTTTGTTCTAGGGTAATGTAATATCGTCTTCAACATATTACCTTCCAGACGTTTAAAATTCACTATTAAATTTTTAAGTGAATAAAAATAGGCCAATTGAATTAGAAATGTAAAACTTAGGGACTGGAAAATCTTTTCTTCAAATGAACAAAGGTCGCCCCTCACTGCATTCTGAATTGATAAAAAAAAATTTTTTTCAATTATTTTTCAATTAAATAAACTATTCCTTATAAAATTAAGTCGTTGAATAATAATTTGGTAAAAATTTCACTAAAACTGGACAATTCCTTGATTTTTGGTAATTGTTTTAAAATTAAGAAATAAAAAATTCATCACCTCTCTTACAGATTTTAGCGCATGCCTATATATATATATATAAACAAGTTTTCGGTAGAGCTCAATTCATTATAAAAATTTGAATAGTAATATACTTTATTAATGATCAGCAATTAAATGAATTAAAAAAAAGGAGGCGAAAGACGATATTAACTTAAGGGCCCTTTCGACCGGTGCTTTTTCAAAAGTTAACAACCGGTGGATCGTTTAAAAGTAAAAATGTATATATTGTGTAAATTATATATATATATATATATATATACTTCGTTGTTAATTGTTGTATTTTCGTAGTTTCATCCGGACATATAGACATACATACAAAGCACATCAAATGTCCTTTAAATAAGTATAGATAAAATAATTGCTAAATAGTTTACATCAGAGGGAATCAGAAGTCCGGGAATAATCAGCGATTTTCACGTCCTATTTATAAAAAAAAAGCCAAAAAAAACACGGGGGAAGACTTTTATTACCGGGGGGTTGGGTAAAAAAAAAACGTAAGCAACTAAGCAGTCGACCCCGAAGCAATTTATTATAGACTGTAACGTAGGCATGACGCCATGGAAACATAAAAACTACGTTTGAGGTTTTTTTTCTGTCATACCAATGATTTGAATTCGGTGGGCGTCTTCCTGTAATATCAGTCTGGGCTTTAAAAAAAAGACCCCGTCGTCGTCGTCGTCGCTCTAGTCATTGTGACATCGTTGCTGTACAGACCAAAACACAGAAAGAATATGCGGTGAGGAAATAAAGCTCGAATGCGAACGGACCAAGTAACCTCAAAATGTGGGGGTCTGGAATGGGGGGAAGGGCACTGCTAATAAGTATTGACTTTGATTTTAAACAGTATATCCCGAAGTGAACCAAAGCGTGACGGGTGGCAACACAATGACAAAGAGTTACGACAGCGCTCATAATATACATATATATATAATATATATATATATATATATATATATATAGTCATCCGCATACAGTCCTTTTTCGACGTATCACGTCTCTACAGTGCGGCTAGACTTTGTGAGCAAATTCAAGCCGAGATCGAAATTTGATCAATTTTTCATCAGTCAGCGCCTCTAACCAACGGGCTATCAGCACACCAAGTGGCAGGAGGGAATTTTTTACTGATAAATACATACATATGTAAAGGGTACTAAAGAGAACTCTATCCGTTTTAAGGAGAGACTTGCAATATATATATATATATATATATATATATATATATATAGATATAGATATAGATATAGATATAGATAGATAGATAATAGAGTAAACTACAGACACGTGTTTCGAGATATCACCTTTCATCAGTGCAGTTATACCATTTTAGAAGTTACCTCTGGCCGGGTTCGAGACCCGAACGAACTTACGCTCGCCAATCCTCTTACCCATACGGCCACAGTCAGCTGCCAAGTATAGTAGGCTATTTAATCGCTACATTTTAAGCGGAAATGAACTCACCTAGAGGTCTCAAACTTTGTAAACAAAGTGAGTCTTAGCTGAACGCCGAATACGGTGAATTTTGCAATTAAATCCCTTCTAAATAAAGTGCTCAACCGAAATTATAGATAGATAGATGGATAGATTGGATTGGCAGCACCTCTATGCAACAACTTGAACGCATATCTGTCAAGTTGCGAGTAGTTCTCAAATCTAATGCACTTTTCTCCCTTACTTTAAAGACAGTGTGAACCCTCGTCAAAAAAGCTTTATTATTTATAAATTTCAATGCAAATGCGATGTTTGCTACATTGGACGCACTACCCAAAGATTGGAGGTTAGATTGAACCAACATATTCCCTCTACTATCCGCACTAATAACTTGGACTGCTTTGCAATAATCCTGCCTGCGTCACAGAATATAATCCTTCAATGTTGTCCATCTTGGAGTCCTCAACCAACGAGTTTCACCTAGCTGTACTCGAGGCCCTCCTCAACAGTAAATCCCTTTCCTCGCTTTGTGCAAAAAGCAATTTCATTCCTTTTTAGCCCAATCGTTCATAATTCCACCAACCACAACACGTGGGGAAAAAAAACAGGTATATGATTTTTCATCCTGTTTTCTTCCTTTCGGCATTCTTTTATTACTTGTTCTGTCAGGGAATTCTTCTCTGAGGAGACGTGACCGAAAAAAGGGTCCTTTTCTTAGAATATCCTGTTATATCTTAAAATTCATACGCTTTTTAAAGCTCTTCTTAAACACACACACACGCACACACACACACACACATATATGTATATATATAATATATATATATATATATATAATATATATATATATTTAAAAATAAATAACAAAAGACTTAGAGATCTTGCATTATAGACTATTTCAGGGACCTTAGACAGAATGTCTAATTCTCCCGACTCATCAGATGCGAATGTGATGAGTCGGGAGTATTAGACATTCTGTCTAAGCTCCCAGAAATAGTCTATAATGCAAGATCTCTAAGTCTTTTGTTATTTATTTAAATATAAATTTGCTCTGTGACTCTAACAATAAGAGCACACATTGAGCTCTCAAACTGCGACAATTGTTTTAAAAAAAAAACTATGTCGTAAGGAAGATTTCTTCTCTGGACCTTTGGATTATATATATATATATATATATTATATATTATATATATATATATATATATATATATATATATATATATATATTAACAATTTTGGACATAATTTCTGAGTTTGATTTTTCACTTGATTTAGACTAA
>CM042145.1:48173088-48185588 GCA_023376005.1 Doryteuthis pealeii | reverse complement strand
GGGTGATGATGATGATGATGATGATGATAATGATGATGATTGGTCAAACTGACATTTAATCGAACGGGCATTTGGCTAACAGATATTTCCCCGAGAAATAAACAAAAACATAATTCAGATTTCATGTTATTTTATCAGAATTTTTCTAAAATTTTTAATTGGTAGTATAATTATAATTTTAGAAATTAGTGAAATGTAACAAAATTTCCATGAAATGAACTGACATTTCAATGAAATGTCCATTCGGCCAAATGTCCGTTCAGTGAAATGTAAGTTCGGTGAAATGTCATCAAATGAACTGTCGTCTGAAACTGTTATTTTACCCAATAGACATTTCATCAAAGGACATTTGGCCGAACTGACATTTCCTTTAACGGATATTTGTCCTTCTTTCAAATGTCTCTCGGTGAAATGTCATCCTTGTGAGTTTTTCCCACCAGCATAAGCTGATGGCCTTTCACTGGAGTCTGTGTTACAAGTCTTCTCAGGTCTCCTGGATTCTTCTGAGTATTCTAGCCGATCTTAACAGTGTTGTTGTCTGGATGGTCTCGACTCTTCTTTTGATTTCTAATCCCTCAATTCTGTTTTCTAAACTTTTGGAGGACAGTTCCAAGTGCACCAATTACAAATGGCATCACTTCAACATATTCCACAGTTTTTTTTTTTCAATTCTCTTGCAAGGTCCGGGTATTTGTCTATCTTTTCGTTTTCTTTCATCTTCACCCAGTGATCTGCTGTGACTGCAAAATCTATCAGTTGACAAGTTCTCTTTCTTCTTTTTGTTAATCAATAGAAGGTCCAGTTTTCTGGCTGGGATAAAATGATCCGTTTTTATCTCAAAGTCCCAGAAAGTTTTGTGCATTTCATTCTCAAGAACAGATTCTGGTTTATGCAAATACCATTTTGTTGTGTGGTCAAAATTTAGTTTCTTGCACAATTCCCAGTAGATCCCCTGCGAATTTACTATTATTATTATTATTATTATTATTATTATTATTATTATTATTATTGTTGTTGTTGTTGTTTTTCACACCTGCTGTAGCCGGTGGTTCACTGGAGGCTGAGTGGCAAAAATCTCCTCAGGTCTCCAGGACTTCCTCTAACGAAGAAAATATTTAATCTCAAATTTCCAAACAATTATTTTTTTACTAGCAGGACCTGTGGATATATCACAGTATGATAATTTAATTATTACAGCGTTTCATATGTTTACTAAAGAGATATTGCGAAATACTTCAATATGTATAAAGTATAATAATCTTGATTTAACTCTCTCTCTCTCTCTCTCTCTCTCTCTCTCTCTCTCTCTCTCTCTCTCTCTCTCTCTCTCTCTCTCTCTCTCTCTTTCTTTCCCTCTTTTTACCTTTTCATTATGTTCGATTCAGGTCTCAAACTGATTAGCATTGTCACTTCCGCGCGATCATCCCATACTCTCTTTCTTTCTTTCTTTCTTTCTTTCTTTCTTTCTTTCTTTCTTTCTTATAATATTTTTTTTATGTGGCATGTCATTTTCGTACCTTTCTTTCTTTATGATGAAAACGGAATGGTTCATTATTTAGCTGAGGTGACGACACTCATAAGAAATAAGAATCAGGATTTACATTTTTGCCTTTTATCTTGGACGAGTTGGACGATCTCATTTTTAACCAGAGGGTGTTCAGGATGATAACGGTCGCACTTTTAAAGAACATGAGTATTAATATATACATTGTTATTCGGTCTTCTTTTCAACCAACACATACAACTGTTTTTTTGTTTGCTTGTTTTGTTTGTTTTTTGTTGGGTCTTTTTTCACCTGAAAATTGATGATCAAGATAAGTCATCATTTTGATAAAAGGCAAGGACAGTCCGATGCTTACCCATTGTGTTATACCGGACAGTCTATTTATATTTATTCTCCCTCTTTTTATCAATTGAATTTTTTTTTTCAACTCTATTCACACAAAGTTCCATCCATCATCTTATCATCCATTTGTTTCCTAACAACAACCTCTTAAAATAAACACAGCGTAATCATTTACAAAAGATATCATAATTTGTAAATAGGCTAAATATAAAGCCCCAAAAGACAAGAAATATAAATCCACTATCATATATTAAATTATAAAAAAAAGGTTGTTAACAACAGCCAGTGGCTAAAATAGCTATATCGCCATTGCATAGATTATACACAAAAAAGACACAGAGAGAAAAGGATGCAAAGGCCGAGTAGAAGCAGACGACACAAACTAGAATCAAATGTGATCCTCCTAAAAGAGATGAGAAAAAGAAGGCAGCTCAAAACTTCTGGACGTAAATTTTGATTGCCATTATCCGGATTTAATCATGCAAGTAATGTGTGTTTACAATGAAAAGTTCACGGATGTCTTTTAATGGCGTCTTCGTTACGTTGGTTCCCGTCACCCCCGCAGAATTTCTTCTCGCGTTCTTTTTTATTTTTATTTTTATGGCTGCTGCATATTTCAGATGACCGTTTCACTCCTTTATCTTTCATTCTTAATTCCTTTCTTCGCCTCTTCGCCTCGATCAAAAACTATGGCTAACTTCATCTTCCAATTCATTTATACCGCCATTTTGTTTTTTTGTTTTCCCGCTCAAATTTTTGTTCTTTTTTTTTTTTGTCATTGCATTATTAACGTTATTTATGTTATAACGTCATACTGTGCTTTTTAGAGAAAAGTTTTTTTTTCTTTCTTGGGTTATCTTTATTCTTGCTGTTCTATCCTTAAATCTAATTTGTGTCCGGGAGCAGCTTAAAAAAGTGCCTAATTTAAGAGGACTTTTAATTTGCAAAAAGCCATAATTATAATATATATTTATTACTAATGTTACTATTAGCATTGCTATAGTAACTATTGTCAATTGTGCGTGTAGGGGGTGGGGGCAAGTAAGATGGTCATGATTATCAGCGGGAAAAACGAATTCAGGAAAGCGAGTTAGAATTCTGGATGAGGCTACTTATGTTTGGTAAGAATTAATGGCTTTGAGAAAAACATGAATCCAAACTGTTTTCCATTGACTGATATCTTGACACTGGCATGCCACGATCGTTAAGGTATAATAGAGATACTGAATTGTCACCTGCGTTAATCAATCCCCTATTTACTTTACCACCCAAATAGGCCTTGAAGTTTAAAAAATGATAGTCTGTTAAAATGTACGATTTTTGTATACCTTCTCTGTTTTTTAAAAAGAAATATATATATATATATATATATATATATATATATATATATATATATATATATATATTATTATATATATATATATATATATATATATATATATATATATATATATATATATATATATTATTACTGTGTATTATGTATATATATATTATTATATATATATATATATATATATGTGTGTGTGTGTGTGTGTGTGTGTGTGTTGTGTATTTTGGCAGCAAGTTATTATCTAAGCAGGTACTCTTGAAGACCACGGAATATTTCTTCTTCATGATCTTTATCTTTATTCTTTCTAGTCTTCTAGTGGTTTTTCGTAAATCAGGATCCAGCTGGTAGAGGAACTGTCCCATACTTTTTACCCAAGCGCTTTCGACCATTTCGGTGGTTGTCATCGGGGGATTGTAGGTTATAGTGTGTTAGTCTTTCCCCCTATTTTCTTCTGATTTGAATTTATTCATTCATTCATAAAGAATAAAGATAAAGATCATAAAGAAGAAATATTCCGTGGTCTTCAATAGGACCTGATTATTTTAAGTCTCTAAGAGAGCTAAATGTAAGGTTATTAATAAATTATATATATATATATAATATATCCGATAAAAAAGAAAAACACTATAAACCGTCATTTGATTGTAATAAATTTATTTAAGCCGATAACTCCATCATAAATCCAACATTAAAAAATCTGGACTCTTTTATGGAGTTATCGATTGAAATAAATTAAAAATAACAAAATGACGGTATGTTGAGTTTTTCTTGTTTATTGGAAGTTTGTATATATATATATATATATATATATATATATATATATATATATAGAGAGAGAGAGAGAGAGAGAGACAAACAGACAGACAGACAGACAGACAGAGACAGAGAATGTTGACGTTTGTTTCTGTATTACATCGGAAAAAAATCCCATTACAGCATATACATTATACAAAAATAAACACCGTTCGAACTCGTGAAGAAAAGGGTATGAATATCTATGGTTAACTAATATATTTCTATATGTCATAATTGTTTTGCATTTTCCTTTATATACATATATATATATATATATATATTATATATATATATATATATATATATATATATATATAGTTTTAAATATTTATAAGCAAAGAGTGCTCAATATCAGACATAAGTTATTACTTGGTTTAGAATTTATATAGGCTAGAAATTGATAATTACTTAGTGCCGTTCACTTTATCTATGATATCATAACTTATATATATATATAATATATATATATATATATATTATATTATATATGTGTGTGTGTGTGTGTGTGTGTGTGTGTGTGTGTGTGTGTGTGAAGAGAGGAAGTAATCCGACGGTATATAATATATCAAGAAAAATGAAAAAACACAGGTTTAAACTCACCACTTAACCCATTTAAAACTGTGTTTTTTCATTTTTCTTGATATATATATTATATATATATATATATATATATATATATATATATATATATATATATAAACGCATGCATGCACACACACACACAGCACACACACACACACACACACACACACATATATATATATATAATATATATATATATATATTGGGCCGGTAATGTGATTTATGGAGTTACCGGCCGAAATAAGTTTATAATAGTCAAATGACAGTTTATTAAGATTTTCTTTCTTATTGAAATGCAAATATTGCTCTGAATATAATTAATTAATTAATTATCTTACATTGAACTCTCCTAGGGACTTGAAATAATCATTGTATAAATCTATAAGTGTGCATCTACATGGATATGCATTGGGGATATACGGAGGGTATGGATTATATATATATATATATATATATATATATATATATATATATATATAGTTGAGGTAATGATTGCCATCTGCCCAGGTCCTTTTTACATGTCATTACATGTAATCCCATATTATGAATGACTTAGGAAATTAACTTATTTTCTTCTAACATTATTCTTTATATGATTCATTTGAATGGCACCAGACAAAAGTTCCAGAATCATCGTCTTGTCCAATGCTTTTTTTTTCATCAAATTGTCCATGACTGTTTATATTTTAGTCCACGCTGTGTGTCAATGCTGGTTTTCGTTTGACTTTTCTTTAAGTTAATGTCAGGTTCTGTTAATATTTTGTCGCCCCGTACCCCTGTCCTAATTTACGCTGTTTTTCCTTGCCGGCGTCAGGCGTAATTCCGGACAAACGTAGATATTTTCCGAGTCGTTTCTCTGACTTTTTATCCGGAAATTAATGTAGATATTGCACAAATTCAATAGAAAAAATATTTTGGTGGGGTTAAAATATCTAAATTTATTTAACGATATAAAGCGAGAAACACAGTACGGTAAATATTTTAATTCAAATTATGGAACTCTGTGAAATGTAGAGTACCCCTTCATCGCCATTACTCCCAGGTCGACCCTGACCCGGAGTGGTAGTACCTGTTAGGCTCCCATCTATGGGTTAAATTTAAAAAATGAGTTTTAAAAAATGTTTTTAAAAACTGAGTTCTAAAAAAATTGAATACCATCAAGAATAAATTTTTAAAACAACAAATAGCCCAACAAGGTTTGACATGCTGTAATATCCGAAAAAAAAAAGAAAAAAAAAGAAATAAAATCCCTGAGAAAGGAGTCCCTTGTCTCTGATCTGGAATACAAGACAGATGAATACGTGAGGAACAAGGTCGAGTGTCTTGATGGTCATCAGGAAGCATGAAGCGACAAAAGTTGACGTAGTTTGGTCACGTCACGTGGCACTGGAACTTATGCAAGATGATCATGCTGGTCAGTGTTAAGAGAGAGAGAGAGAGAGAGAGAAGAGAGAGAGAGAGAGAGAGGAGGGGTCGCTAGTGAATGCGATTAAGGGGGGGGAGGGCTGATACGACAACACAGACGACCCACTGATATTGGTTGTTGACCAACTGAGTGATTCATGATGACAAATTGGATAACTTGTAATGATGAAAGATAATGAACATGGCAATATGTGACCAATTGCCAAAATTCTTGAGGATGAGTCCTCGTGGCGTAGTGACTAACGTACTGGACTGTGACATAGTAGTAAGCGAGTTCAAAGTCTCACTATTACGTTCACTTTCGGACTAATACCCATGAGAAAGTTATAAACCTCCCCATTCTCCCAACTATGGATTGAATAGTACTACAACTGTTCTTCAATAAAGTTGGTTTTGGCATTAAATAACCCACAAAGCTTGATATGCCATTAAAGAAAAAAAAACGTAATTCTTGAAGACTGTTATGGAATCGGATCACTTATTCTTCTGCCTCCAATTGCCAAAATTCTTGAGGGGGGTCCTCGTGGCGTAGGGACTAACGTGCTGGACTGCGATATAGTAGTAAGCGAGTTCGAAGTCCAGTCTCGCTTTTACGTTCGCTTTCGGACTAATACCCTTGGGAAAGGTATGACCCCCCATTCCCCCAGCTATGGGATAAATTGTACCACGTCTGTTGTTATATAAAGTTGTTTGGGGCAATTAATAACCCATGAAGGTTGATATGTGTTTTGATATAATTAATCAATTAGCAACATTGAAAATCCGAAAAGGTTTTATTACTTTTTGTACAGGAATATAAATAATAGATACAACACGCAGTTCTATGACTAGTTACTTCATTAATAGTGATACTTCAGTGTAACTCGACTACGAATAATCTCGCGTATCTTTATATGTGTTCCGTTGGACGAGTCCAACTATCTAGATGGGGAAATATCTTCCATTACAACAATATGCCATATAACAAAGAAACCTAATCAAAACAGAATTCTTGAAGGGATTTTATGGAATTGGATACCAATCTGCTCTCAATTTTCCCTCGACGACAGCAAAACCAAGGAACTGAACTAAATTTGATATATTTTTATATCTTCTTTTAAACCATCAACATTTGGAGTGGAATCTAATATGGAAAATATTGTTTACTCAGGTTGGCGATATCCAAAGAGAATTCTTCATAACGAACTGCTTGAACCTGGACAAACTATGCACCAAATGAGCTTATTTACCCAACCCGTTCGCCACAGGTAGGATGTTACACAAGATCGCAAGTATAGGGCATCTATTGAGAACTGAACTCACTATTCAGTAGTGAATCTGCGAGACTAGCTCGCTAACCATTACATTACGATGTGATGCCTAAGTAGGTATTTATTCAACCCATTTGCCACAGTTGAATGTGAGGTCACAAGCATGGGACATCCAGTGATAATCGAACTCGCAAAGCAGTAGTAATGGATCTGCGAGACTAGTTTTGATGGAACTACTTTTCAACAGCAGATGATTAAGAAGAAAGGTTACTCTTTTATATTTACTAGCAAATATATGCATCCTTCAGGTGCAATTATTCATGTTTTAATGTAATAAAATATTATATTAAATTAGAAAGGCTAATGAAACTAAATAAGAATGCAGATAAAGATTTGAAATAGAGGGGGTATAATCGAAACATAGAACAACTGAAACTGACTCCTCCTTCACTTCCGTATTTCATTGCTAAATTTTCCTAATTCAATTATTTACAGTTATTTCTTCTAGTTAATGGATTTCTTTTAAGATTTATCTCCGAGATTTTTGATCATATTCATTAAGATAAAACCAAAAATTAGAAATCAATAATACTAAGCACATATTTATTAAAACCGAATTTTTAATATCAATATTAGCCTTCTCGTTCACACTGTAAACCACTATTTTGCTGTACATATAAATACAATTGCATGCTATTAGTATGTATATTAGGCCAACAGTATTAATGTACAATATTTTACCGCCCTTTTTCTTTCTTTTCTTTCATTCCCTTATTTATTTATTTATTTTCTTTTCCATTCTCTCTTTTTCTTTCTTTTTTCTACAGTCCCACTCCTTCCTCTTCTTTATTCATCTATTTTTATTTCATTTTATTTTAATTATTTACCTATTATTTATTTGTTTATTCTTAAACCTTTTTTTACTTATAAGATCATTCTGGGGTCCCCTCTCTTCAAATAGAATCACTGGCTACTATACCCTTGCTACCCTTGATAGTTCCTTGATTGGCCTATCCGTCGAATTACATATATTTTAGGAATTTATTATTGAAGTGAGACGCCCTTTTTATTTACCCAACCCATTCGCCAAGGTCACATCGCTAGGCAGTAGTAACTAATCTGCGAGACTAGCTTGCTAACCATTACTCAACGATGGGATAGTGGTACTATTTGACCCATAGCTGGGTGGATGAAGGTATTTATACATTTTCCAAGGGTTTTTGTCCGAAAGTGAACGTAATAATGAGACTGGAGTTCGAACTCGCTTACTCCAGTATAGTAGTCCAGTACGTTATCCACTACGCTACGTGAAGTCCCTAACTATGCAACAAATGTATGAAAAACTTTGTAAATTGTAAAATCGTTGATGGTTATTCACGACAGGAAGATGTCCGAATCCTGAAATAAATTTCATATTCACCTTTTATGCATCTACAGATACAAATTTCTCCATCAGTGAATAATTTTAGAGAATTCTTACATTTTCTGTAACCGTTCTATTTTATAAACTTAAAAATCCCAAATACAGATTTAAAACCAGCCATCAATAAATGCATACATGACAAATGGCAAAAATCATGGGATTATCGAATTCACAATAAGCTCCACTATATACAAGATGTCATCGGAGAGTGGTCGACAGAAAAGAAAAACAGAAAAGAAGTGATGCTCTCCAGATTGTGTATTGGCCACAGCCACATCACTTATTCTCACCTTTTAAAAAGGGATGATGCCCCAGTATGCTCAACATACAAGGTACAGTTCACTGTTAAACACATTCTTCTAAATTGCAACAGTCTCAGACAAACCTGCACCAAATATTACCGGACAAACAATTTAAGTGACCTCTTTAAAAATATCAAACTAGAAGACATCTAAAATTTTCTAAAAGAAAAAAAGTCACCTTTTCAAGAAGATCTAACCAAACCGATTCTTTCACCAAAACTGACCAAACATAACCGAATACCACAATAAAACCCTTACTCTAAAGACTGAAACCCATATGAAAAACAAATTCTACATAACCCTTTCTGACATTAAATGACCCACAGAGGTTGATATGCCGTTAAACAAAATTAAAACTCAAACTTAGAGATATCTTTGTAACTTTAATTAGGAATCAAGTTTAAGTGAATCACAGAGTGAAATTAAAAGAAAACAAAAAATAGACAAATAATAGGACCTTGTCAGAGAACTAAAAAAAAACTGTGGAACATGAGGGTAAACGTGGTACCAATTATAGTTGGTGCCCTTGGAACGATCCTCAAAGGCTTGGAAAAAACTAGAGGAATTGGAAATTAGAGGAAGAACCGATGCCATCTAAACGACAGCATTGTTAAAATCGGCTAGAATAATCAAAAAGCCTGAGGAGACATTTTGTCACTGAGTCTCCTGTGAAAAAATATCAGCTAAAGTGGGTGTGAAAAACTCCCAAGGAGTGAAATAATAATAATAATAATAATAATAATAATAATATTGACCAAAGGACGAGAAAATTAATGACCATGCACAAGGCTCTCCACCCTAGAGACGATAGAGATAGATTATATGTGTCAAGAAAGGAAGGGGGAAGAGGTCTTGCCAACATAGATGACTGCGTAGAAACCACAATCCGACAACTCGAAGACTATACAAAAAAGAGTAAATACAAATTACTTATGGTGGCCAATAATAGTAGATGTGACATAGGGACAAACAGAAAAACAACAAAGACTAGAAAACAAAAATGGGAAGAAAAGCAATTATATGGACACTTCAAACGACAAATTGGAGAAGTTGCACACGAAAAGACCTGGACGTGGTTAAGAAAAGGAAACCTTAAAAGAGAAACTGAATCACTAATAATTGCTGCACAAAATAATGCCACAAGAACAAACTATATCAAAGCAAAAATTGATAAGACCCAACAAATAGTAAATGTAGATTATGCGGTAATAGAGATGAGACTGTAAACCATGTACTATGCGAATGTAGCAAACTAGCACAACGGGAGTACAAAACCAGACACGACTGGGTTGGGAAGGGGATCCACTGGGAAATATCCAAAAAGTTTAAATTTGACCATACAACAAAATGGTATATGCATAAACCAGAACCTGTTCTTGAGAACGAAACACATAAAATTCTCTGGGACTTTGAAATAAAAACAGATCACCTTATCCCAGCAAGAAGACCAGACCTAGTGTTGATAAACAAAAAACTTGTCAACTGGTGGATTTTGCAGTTCCAGCAGATCACAGGGTGAAGCTAAAGGAAAATGAAAAAATGGACATATATCTGGACTTTGCCAGAGAACTGAAAAATTATGGGATATGAAAGTGAAAGTGATACCAATTGTAGTTGGTGCACTTGGAACGGTCCCAAAAGGATTAGAAAGGGGTTTGGAAAGTTTGGAAATCAGAGGAAGGATTGAAACCATTCAGAACACTGCACTGCTGCAATCTGCCAGAATACTCAGGAGAGTCCTGGAGACCTGAGGAGACTTGCTGTCACTCAGACTCCAGTGAAAGACCATCAGCTAATGCTGATGTGAAAACTCAAAAGGAGTAAATAATAATAATAATAATAATAATAATAATAATAATAATAATAATAATAATAATAATAATAATAATAAGAGGAGGAGGAGTATAAAAATCTAATGTATATCCATATGTATATCGATATATGTGCTAACACTTTTTTTAGATTATTAGTTTATTCCATTACAAAAAGATGGGTGAACTGAGAAATGTGAAAACCCGTTGCTATGACAACACGAGGCAATATGTAAATACATGTCTTTATGTCATTGGGTTTCTTTTCTAAAAATGAAAATAAAAAATCAACTCATAAAAATTCAAGCATAACCGTGGAATTGCGTCTTTCAATTTAGAAAAAACTTTTGAAACCTCTCCTTTATTTGAACTCTACTTTCACACTCAAGATGTATTGAATACTCTATGACCTTAACTTTGATATACACTTATTAACAGATATACGAAAATCCTACATCTTTTGCTTTCTTGTGTATGTAATAAGAATAAAGGCTTTTTGCCTACTTATACACTTTTAATCTCTCTCTCTCTCTCTCTCTCTCTCTCTCTCTCTCTCTCTCTCTCTCTCTCTCTCTCTCTCTCTCTCTTATAAAACACAGAGCAACAATATTTTTATTATAAAAGTATGATGCAATTCTAAAATTATTCAAATCTATTAGTAAGAATATCTGATCGTAAGTATTTAAGTTTTTATATAATGGAATATATTAAATTAGAAAGATTAACGAAATTAAATAAGAACGCATATAAAAAGATTACACTTATTTTAATTATATTTTAATAGGTTTCTGTAATCATTCATACGATTGATTTTAATACGTTGGAGAATAAAACGATATTATTAGAAATCAATAATACCAAATGATTATTTATTAAACCCGATTTGGTTAAAAACCAGTATGTAAATTACGTAAGTAAATTAAAGTTGTCGGAGTGGCCTAAAGTCGGTATCAGTCAGACAGCGAGGGAGTCTATACGTTTTTTTATAAGTGCCATACCAAGGGGATTGTTTTGGCATCTTAGGTGGGGTGCCACACCTACCATCAGCTCCTTACTTTACCGCAAATATCCCTGTGTTACTCATACGCTGAATTGGTGAGGTATCGACCCCGGAACCTTGTGGTTCTTAGTCGGACAACCACACCATATATTATGTAAACCTTTATGTTTTAGTTATATAAAAAGACACATTGCAGCATTTTAAATGCATTAATAACATGGGCTGTTTTGAGGCAAATCTAACTTTGATTTTCATAGAGACCTCGTTTGTAAATCAGATTTATTCTATGTATTAATGATTTTGACAATAAATTAAATACTCATTGATAAAGTTATGCAATTCCTGATGGTGTTGTGCCATAAGCAGTGATGAAGTTTCAGTAACAGACAGACAGACACCGAAACTCCATTATGATAAGATTACCGCCATTTCTTTTTACTGCGCGGGTAAGCTAGTCAAATAATAAAAGTCTCACTATTACGTGTATTTACGTTGGCATTGATATTCCTTCTTCTGGGGTTGCAGTTCTTTTTGGTGTTTTTTTAATATCAAATAGTTTATCTAAACTCCAGCTGATAATGGGACATTCAAGGAAAGATTCAGAGAAGCGAGTTTCGAGAAAGATGGAGATTAAAAAAAAAGAAGAAAAAAAAGAAAGAAAAAAGAAAGAAAGAAAAAAGAAAGAAAGAAAAAATAGAGAAAAAAGAAAGAAAAAAAAGAAAGAGAAAAAGAA
>CM042145.1:48150588-48170588 GCA_023376005.1 Doryteuthis pealeii | reverse complement strand
AGTTCCCACATTGAATTCCGTCTATGATCAACGCACGTGCCTAAAAAAAGAAGATGAGGAAGAAAAAAGGGTTTAAATAATTACAATATATCAAGAAGAAGAAGAAGAAGAAGAAGAAGAAGAAGAAGAAGAAGAATCGTTGCTGTTGGTTGTGCTGCTGCTGCTGATGATGATGATGATGATGATGATGATGATGGTGGTGGTGAGTTGATAATCGTCACCTATAGAGGTGGTCAGCGGCGTCTATGGTGCAAGCGAGTGTGTTCCCAAGAAAGAAAGAAAAAACGCGGATGTAGGGTTGGGTGGGTATAAGAGCAAACAAAGACAGATCAGAACCAAAATTTCAGTGGTGGGCATTTTGTGTTGGTTCGTTTTCTGTCCGATTAATGATGATAAATTCAATTACAAATGGCCCTTGCTTTCAGTTGGAAGTGCTGGTCAGCCACAGTTAAATGCTGGGAACTCTTCTGACCTGGGACATGTAGAAATGAAAAGACAGGGGACAAAGGACATTTCTTATAATAAATGCGAATCTCTGTATGCCAGTGTGTCACATTTTTCAAATTTACTCCTAGAGGCCGTAGCTCAACATATCATACCTTTTTGGAATCACACCGACTCTGTGAACAAATTAAAAACATTCAGAGTCGAATCCAATCCTAAAATTTTGGATTCTCAAGTTTTAATTACTGCGATTGTTTTCGGTGATTTTTTACGTCCTTTTCTGCAATTTTTTTTGTTTTTTTTGTACGTTAACGACATTTATATCGTGGAAATTAAACACCTTACACTGTTAAACATTTCCCCATGAAGTGTGGAGTTTTCGCTCCAATCAGAAAGAAATATTTTAACACAAATAATATGGGTGGATATGTTTGAGAATGCTAACATGGATGAAATGTTATCCTTCTTGAAAGAAAGAAAAAAAATATATAGAAAATTATGAATCAGATATAAAATACATCCATGAAATATATCTACAAAAATATATATGTAAAGGAAACTTGAGATACCAACTTTTATCTCACACTCTAATAGTTTTTTTGGAATGAAATGATCCACAGGGTTATTATACTATTAAACAAACAAATCGGGACCAAACCAAAACGAAATGAAGTGAATGAAAATTATTTATACCAATTTGAAGATATGAAGAACTTGAAACATAGAAACTTTTATCAAAATGACTTGTTTCGGCATTAAATGACCCGAAAAGAGTTGATATGCCGTAAAACCAACCAAATCAAACCAACATTGGAAATAAATTTAGGGATAATCGAAATTAATGGCGAAATCCAGCAAAATGGGAAAAGCAAACTCACAGCTTTGCAATAAGATCCAAATAAACAAATTATATCATTGTTTTGATGAAAACAGTTAATTGTTTAAAAAATATTGTTCAAATTTAATAAAATCTAAGTAGCAGGATCTGTGGATATACCACAGTATGATAATTTAATTATTACGACGTTTGATATGTTTATTTAAAAGCTATTGCAAAATGATTCAACATGTAAAAAGTATAATAATCTTGATTTAACTCTCTCTCGCTCTCTCTTTTTTTCTTTCTTTCCTTCTTTTCAAATTTTCATTATGTTTGATTGAAACAGGTAAGTGTTATCACTTCCACGCACCCCCCTTCTCTCTCTCTCTCTCTCTCTCTCTCTCTATATATATATATATATATATATATATATATATATATATATATATATATATTTTCCCCTACTCTCTTTCTTTCCTATCATATTTTATTTGTAGCATGTCCTTTTTCTTCCCTATCTTTCCTTATAATAAAACCGAAATGGTCTATTATTTAGTTGAGTCGACGACACTCATAAGAAATAAGAATTTGGTTGATAAGCAACAGCAGATAATCAGGATTTACATTTTTGCATTTCGTCTTGGATGTTTTGGACGGTCTCATTTTTAACCATTTGCAAGATGAAAACGGTCGTACTAGTATTAATATATAGATATGTATTCAATGAATGCAGTGTTATTGTTGGGTCATCCTGTAGATCGAAAAGTCATTAGGTCAGAAGTCTCTGTCTCTTTGGGTCTGCGTCCTATCGTGGTGCAATGTTTAGCAAGCTGGTCTTGCAGATCAATTACTATTGAAAAGCGAGTTTGATCTTTGCTATATGCCTCATACTTACAGCTTTGTGTGATATCCTACTCGTGGCAAACGGGTTGGGTAAATACCTAAACCCTTCAGGATGAATATATCAAACGTTGTAATAATTAAATTATCATATTGTGGTATATCCACAGGTCCCGCTAGTATATCGTGAATCTACAACATCGAAGAATAGCGCGGATCAGAAATAATAAATCACACTTGCTTAAAAGCCACCCTATAACGTGGCAATTAAGCTACCTCAAGTGGAAAGCTCTTAGATATATATATTTTATATATTTTCAGAAAAAAAAGGATTTAAGCTCTCTCTCCACGGATACGACGGGCAAGTTGGATATCATTTGGCATGATGGTGACACGCTTGGTGCGGATGGCACACAAGTTGGTATCTTCAATAATAACAACCAAGTAAGCCTCACTAGCCTCCTGCAAAGCCATTACAGCAGAACTCTGGAAACGGAGATCGGTCTTGAAGTCTTGGGCGATTTCACAAACCAACCACTGGAATGGAAGCTTCATGATGAGAAACTCGGTAGACTTTTGGCCCAACGATAACACTTCATCCATTGAGTACATATAACATTTTATTAAACTTGCACAATATTTTTGAACTACAGTTTTCATCAAAACAATGATATAATTTGTCCATTTGAAACTTATTGCAAAGCTGCACGATAAACATTCTTGGTTTTTCAATTCGGGATCTGTATAAATAAATATGTGATAGGCAACAATAAACTAAAGAAGAACATAACGAAAAGATGAAAAGAAAGAAAGAAATGAGTGAAAGAGAAAGTTAAATCAAGATTATTATCTCTATATATAATGGAGATTCGATCCCTTTTTGTCTGTAACCAAAACTGCGTCACTGCTTACGTCACAGTAACTTTAAAAATAAGCAAGTGTAGCAATGAGTATTTAATTTATAGTCAGTATCAAATACTACATAAAAGTGTAAGGACAACTGAATTATATATAGATTCAGGACTGAGAATGCACAAAAGATGGTCTAATATGTCATTTAAAATAAGTTTCAATAAATACATGACATATATAATTTTTTCACGTATAGTTTTTTTTCACTTTGATATATATTTAAAGTTATCAAACATGTAGAGTTTTACGAAAAACTATTTACAAACATTAAATGTCCATATATTCTCATTTGACATTAAATTTGAAAAGGTTTCTGTATTTAACTGTATCCGGTTAAGTAACTGTCTGCGCATGCCTGAATCTAAGGTTTGTTTATATTTTGTTACGAAAAAAAAAGGTTTTAGATGGCGATAAAATCAAGATAAAATTTAACAGAAGTATATCTTTTTATACACTAAAATGAAAATATCCGTTCAATTTTAATAAAATTTGTTTTTTGATAAAATGTCTAGAATTATGCAAAATTCGATGTATCTATTAAAAAATTGTTGTCTGTAATATAGTGATGTGCAAAACGAGGACTTTCAAAAAGTTCGCTTAATTGTTAAAAATATATTAAAACGTCAATAAAAAATGGAAAATTAACTTTTTAATGTTTTCTTTTACGTTTAATATAAAGAACAATTCCAAGTTTATGTGTTATAAAAAAGAAAAAACAAATTTCTCTTACATAAAACCTAAATTTTTGCATTTTAAAGTAAATTGCCGTAAATTACCGTAAATTCCCACTCTTTGTTGACAGTTATCGCATCTTAACGTGTGCACTTTTTCTTAGTATGGAGCACTATACGTATAAAAAATTATTTTCTGAAGCCAAAACAAATTACTAATTTAGCATTTCCTTGATGCCTCACGATTTAACTCTTAATATTATTGAAAAAGAAAGTTGTGAAAATCAAAATTAGAATGTTAGAAATGATTTATAATAAAATTTTAACTGAACGGTAATATCTGCTTTCTGGATATAAACGGGAGAATTATTTGATTCCAAATAAAATAATAAATTTCTTCAAACACTGTTTGTTTGAGTTTTCTTTTACAGAGTATAATTATACACGCGTCACTGATTCGAACCTATTAACTTATGTACCCAGAACAAAGTGAAAACAACAACAAAAGTTTTCCCCAAAATCCAGTTTTTATTTCTCTTTGATCCATCCGTAATAAGAACGACGACAATTTTTAATTCAAACATTATTTTCAGAAATTTATAAAATAAAAACCGACATATATTATGTCATTATTTTTAGCAAGATATTTTTTATACAATATTTTCTTTCATTAAATAAATACGATTTTGCTGTACATTAAAGAAAAGTATTTATTTTACATTATATAAATTTTTTTAAATGCCTGAAAAATAAGATACAAATGTAGACAATAGGAACTTTTAATATAAAATTCTTTTGAAAATAATCTAACAATTAAAAAAAAAAAAAGATACATATTTTTCTTATTTACGAGATTTAAGTTTCAATGTTTAAGATGCCCTATTTCCAAAACCGATTTATTAGCGAATTATCTTTTTTACATATGTTCCGTCATTAAATTGTCTTTCGAAAAATGTAAAATTTATTTATGTACAAAGAAAAAAATAATCTTGGTACGGGGGATCAATGCGCGAAACAAAAACTAACGAAAAAAATTATTAGCTTTTTCAATTTAGTAAACATCTATTTACAATAAAAGTTCATCTTTTATTACTTCATATACCGAAAGTTTTATAAAAATTATTTTATATGATTTTTAGAAGAATTTCCTGTGATCACCCTTTTATAAAGCCAGCGATATTTTGCACATGGCTACTGTAATACGTCGGGACTTCCAATCCGATGTGTAAAATTACCCCCTCCCCCTATATTTAACATAATAAAACTTAAATAAATGTGAATTGTTTTTGGACCATTCAAAAGAAGAATCATTTTTTTTAAAAATGGTGATTTTAGAAAATGTTTTTCAGCCTCCGAAAATAATGAAAATAATGAACGAAAACAATGTTTACATATTCGCACTATTGAATTTTAATGTGGCTACTACTACTACTACTACTACTACTACTACTACTACTACAGACCTTTTTTTTAATTCAATTAAGAGTCAAATTTTCATGAAAATTTCGTTACTTATTCAGCTTTTAGATAAATTTCCGTTTAAAATAGTTTTTCCGAAAATATATATGGGGAAATATCTAATCTATTTAACTTTATGAAACCCGGACAAAATAAATTTTTCTATAAAGATAAGAGTCAGAATAATTAAATCAGAAATTTTTAGAAACGTTTTGGAGGGGACCTGTCGTAAAACAAAACAAATATCTCAGTGGAATGGAGTGAATATGATGATTTTTGAGTAAGTAATGCATTTTTTAAATATTAAACATTTTATTATATTTATTTAATTCCCCATCCTCAGGCAATATCTTTTTAAATTTTATTTTTATATCGGGGGCGTTTTTTTTTTTTAGTTATTTATTTATTATTTTTTATTTTTTTGTTAGAACTTACATAATGAACTATTTAGCAATATCTCTTAAGTAAACATATCAAACGTTGTAATAATTAAATTATCATACTGTGGTATATCCACAAGTCCTGCTAGTAGTACCACTAATGTTCTTCTACAAGGATACCTACTGCCTCTGGGAGTAAAGTTGAAAAAATGTGACACACTGATATTCACATTTATTGTTAGAGATGATCCTCGTTGTCATAGGTTTATGCCATGGACAGGTTGCAACTAAGAATTAAGATAATATACTAGTTAAAAGTATTAATGATAACAGGAGTTAAGTCTTTATTATAGGAAGTAGACTTAATTATCGAAATTGTAAAAGTTGTAATATCTTAACCCTAAGAGAAAAGATAACTTGCTTGAATATTAGTTATAATCAAGCACTAAACAGGTGAGATTATGGATTTAATTACTGGGTGTATTGGAGAAATACAACCAATGAAATAAGCCAAAGAAAATTGGGTGGCATGTGGACAGATTGTAATTTTAAGTTAAAAGCACAATGGAATGGAAGATGTCGACAATCGAAGAATGTAAAGTTAAGAAGAGTTTCTACAGCGCAGAGTACAGTTGAAAAGGTTTGCTGAATAGGAATGAAAAAAGTTAGCCTGGGGACAAAATAGCGCGAAGGCGATTGGCGGAGACGGGAGCGGTGAAAAGACGATGGCGACGGTTGCAATTCATTTGGACGTCGATTGTGTCGGTAATCTCACTTCACGTTCATTATGCGAAACATTTTAAACGTGCTATGTCCTTGATGATTTTTAATGGCGTTGTCGACAGAGATGTTTTGAAAACGCTTAGAGTGGACAACGACACCGCCGTTGCAACGAGCAGCGGTGTCTCTGCGTTTGCACGCTGTCTTGAGTAGGCTTTTGAGGTTAGGATTCGGCTGTTGAACATGTCGACAGTGAAGAGGCTAATAACAACAGCTACAACAACAACAACAACAACAACAACAGTTTTAATAAGGAAGACGAATTACAGCGATAATCGTGGCGCTATGGTGCGTGATTCAAATTAAATTTTTATTTAAAGTTTTTGACTCGCTGAAATTGATAACATTCAACCAGTCGACACTAAGCTCACCTGCGTACGTCACAACATTACAATTAATGACAAAATGAGTTTACTAAATACTGATCTAAGGTTGGTTGGCTGGTTGGTTGGGTTTTAGAGCATGTCAAGCCTTGGGTTATTTTATACTGATGACGTTGTTTTATTCATTCTTATTGGTTATTCAATTTTGAACACGTTTTAGACATTAGGCTTCGGCTGTTGAACATCTCATCGCTGAAGAGGCTTACAAGAAGAAGAAGAAGAAGAAGAAGAAGAAGAAGAAGAAGAAGAAGAAGAAGAAGAAGAAGGAAAACGACTTATCGTGACACTAAGGCGCGCGATTCAAATTAAATTTTTTAAAAACTTTTTGATTCACTGAAACGGATAACATTCAACCAGTCGAAACTAACAACACCACAGTTATTAAATGGTTGATAAAATGATTGGTTGGTTGGTTTCTTGATATTAACGGCATACAAAACCGTCTGGGGCCATGTCATGCTTAATGATGAGGAAGTAATATATATTGTGTATTTATATTTATACTTTTTGGTAATTGGTTTTAAACATAGATCCAAGGCTGGGTGGTTGGTTGGCTGGTTGGGTTTTTACGGTGTGTCAACTCATTGGGTTATTTTATACCGGAGATGTTATGTTTTATTCATTCTTGTTGGATATTCAATTTTTTGAATACATTTTTGAGATTAAGCTTCGGCTGTTGAAAATGTCGACATTAAAGAGGCTAATAATAACAACGACAGCAGATGCAACAACAACAAAAACAACAACAACAACTTTAATAAGGAAAATGACTTACAACGATAATCGTGACGCTAAGACGAGCGATTCAAATTAAATTCCTATTTAAACTTTTTGTCACTCTGAAAAAGATAGCATTCAGCCAATCAAAACTAATGTCAGCTGCTTACTTCACAACACCACGCTAAATAAAATAGTTTTACTAAACACCGAGTGTCGTCACCTCAACTAAATAATGGACCATTACGTTTTTATTATAAAGAAAGAAAGGGAAGAAAAGGACATGCTACAGGGAATAAATTTTATAAGAAAGAAAAAGATTAGAGGAAAGATGTAGACAGTGAGTGAGCATGGGAAGCGATAACGCTAATCTGTTTCAATCGAATCGAACATAATGAAAAGATAAAAAGGAAAGTAAGAAAAAAATTGAGAGAGAGTTAAATCGAGATTATTATATTTTTTACATATTGAACTATTTAACAATAGCTCTTAAGTAAAATATATTAAATGTTATAATAATTAGATTATCCTTCTGTAGTATATCCACAGGTCTCGCTAGTCTATAATTAGTACATAAAAATTCTAATAATAAAACTACAAATCGAATCCACGTAATACACTTGCAATTTCTCTATTGTGACTTGTATATATTTACCCAACCCCTCCAACACTTGTATATATTTACCCAACCCAACCAACACAGGTAGGATGTGACAAAAGGTAAATTTCTTAAGCCGAGTTAGGCAGATTTGAATTCAGAGTTTTCATTCTCCTAGACTGGTTGCCAAACCAAGGTTAAAGGGTCCAATCTGCCTGACTATTTATCCATAGCTGGAGGGAGAGGAGTTGGATTTATACATTTCCGAATGGTATTTAGCGGTATATGAAATGCAAACAGACTAATGCAGGATTTGAACTCGGGTCGTTGAGTTCATTTTCCTACGAAATAACAATTACACGCTAGGTGCATCCTTTTTATTGTGACATATAGGTTTCCAAAACGAGGTCTCTTTAGGCGTTTGATCAGATCATTTGATATCATCGTCACGGAGTTAAGATTATGGGGTAACAATTGAACCCAGTTGACCTATTTGTGTCATTTGAGCTCTATATATCCACAGAAGCACAAACAAATTCTAAACGTGAATAAAAGGGTCTGCTCTAATTTTGATCGGATCATAATAATTTTTTACTATAAAAGTTTGGACTAAATAATGTATCCTTAAAGAACTAGCAGGACCTGTGGATATACCATAGTAAAGTAAAAGTCGGTATCAGCCAAACAGCGAGGGAGTCTACCCCCTTTTGACTTGCGCTAGACCAAGGAAATTGTTTTTTGCGTCTGAGGTGGAGCGCCACACCTACCATCAGCTCCTTATTTTACCGCACAGATTTACCTGTGCTACTCATATGCTGAGTTGGCGAGGACCGGTATCGAACCAGAAACCTTGCGATCTATAGGCAAGCGCTCTACCGACTGAGCTAAACCGTTCCTAATTTAATTATTACAACGTTTGATATGTTTACTTAAGAGCTATTGCTAAAATAATTCAATATCTAAAACGTATAATAATCTGGATTTAACTCTCTCACACTTTTTTTCTTTCTTTCCTTCTTTTCATCTTTTCATTATGTTCGATTGAAACAGATTAGCCTTATCGCTTCCACACACTGACCCCTCTCTCTATCTTCCCCATACTTTCTTTATTCATTTCTTTCTTATTATATTTTTCTGTGTAGCATGTTCTTTTTCTTACCTTTCTTTCTTTATAATAAAAACGGAATAGACCGTTATTCAGCTGAGGTGATGACACTCATAAGAACAAACAAACAAAAAGAAACAACCAACATTCATAAGAAATAAGAATTCTGCGGATAAGCAACACCAGGTAATCAGGATTTACATTTTTGCATTTCATCTTGGATAATTTGGGCGGTCTCATTTTTAATCAGAGGTCATTGCAAGATGATAACGGTCATAGTTTTAAGAAACACGAGTATTGATATATAGATGGATTTACAGAAAGAGAACAATAGTAAAATAGGAATAGAATATTTTGACGAAATTTTGAACAGATTAAAACTGGGACATATTACAGGATTAATTTTCTTGAGTTGACCCAAAAGATAATTCTGTGTTATTAGATGTGTGTAATGTAAAGAGTCATTGAGTACAGAACCTCGTAACGTGGTTTGACCTTTGGGTCAAATACATGCCGAGTTGAGTGACGCTTGAGAAATCAATGGTTTTGAACCAGCATGCGAACTGAATGAAATGGAGAGAGAAAACAAAAACTAACAGCTTGGAATCACGGATGTGACCTATTTGATTGGTTGAAGGAAGTCACGTGGTTAGAAAAAGGAAAAAGAAAAGGTCTAAGTTTGTTTTTGTTTTTATTAGTGGGAGTTTTTGAAGAACAAGAAAAACAATCGGTCTTATTTAGAGGGACTTAACCTTAAAGTAGCTCCTTTTTGAGGGGCTTCAATAGAAATAAAGAATATGTAAAATGTTCTCCTTTTTTATGAATTCGTGAGATGGCGGTTTAAAACCCCACTGAAAAGGCCGGCCTGATCAAAAGAAATTATCAAGTAAAAAACGTGGTAACAAAATTATAAATACCTCTTTGCCAACGTCTTTCACCAACCGGATAGGAAAGACGATTGACGGCTTTTGAGTTGTGTCCGGCATCATGCACCGACAACAAACTCCCGCGATTATAAAGATGGCATTGGGACCGTAGAATTTTAAATTCTTACAAGAAGATTGATTTTGATTGGTTTAGTTTTCTTTGTTTAATGGCATATCAACCTTCGTGGGTTATTTAATGCTAAAGCCCTCCTTGAGAAAAACAATAGTCGTACTATTGAGTATGACTATTGTTCTTCTCAAGGATGGTTTTAGCATTAAATAACCCATGGCTTAGGGGATGAAAAGGGTCATACTTTTCCAATAGTATTGTCACAGTTTGTGAATTTTGCACTAGTCGATAAACTGGGGAGACACCATTAATTTGTTTGGAACTGAGATCACCAAAGTGGGGGGATGTTGACTTCTGCGAGTCGATGGAAGCCTATCCAAGAGATCGATGAATGTATGGGGGTCAGAAGGAAATCGATAGATGTAGTATGGCTAAAAAAACTGATTACTCTACCAATGCCAATAAACAGATACTCCACTCTTAGCATTTGCTTTTATTTCATGCAATGTGATCATCAGTCGTGTTGCATTTCGATAAGATTTAGATGTAAATATTTCATTATACCTTTTATATATTTTTCTAATATATTTTTATTATATTTCGAATTCTTTTTAGCTTTGTATTATTTAGATTTTTCGGACTGTTGTCCTCATCTTCATTGCTATATACACAACGTTTCGGTCGATGTGCCCTCTGACCTTCTTCAGGTGTTTCTTGTCGAACGCGGGAACCTTCTTGTCGGATTCGGGAGCCTTCATGTCGTAATCTGGAGCCTTTACGGAACTTTGAACCGAACACTTTCATCTAATGGGTGTTAAGCTATGTTAAGTTTTCTATGTTATTTTCGCCCGTAGTCAGGATTGAACCTGCAATGATTGTCACTTAGAACTGTATTAAGCCTTATATCAAGGGCGACTTTTTACAATTTATTTGAATGTTTTAAATAATTTGTATTATTTGAGTTATTCGGACTATTGTCCTTATCTTGTCTTCATCTTCAATGTTTTATACCCAATTTTTCAGCCAATGTGCTCTCCAGCCTTCTTCATGTGTTTCTTGTCGGATTCGGGCCCCTTCTTGTCAAACCCTTCACGGAACTTCAAGCCGACCCCTTTATTCAATCAACGTGTGTAGATTGTTCTTATTCCGTTAACCATGACCGGTTACAAATGTTAACCCGTGGTAAGTATTTTACGTTACTATCGCCCTTGGCCAGGATTGAAACAGTAGCCAAGAGGTGATTATCAATTGGAATTGTAATAAACCAGCACCTATATCCATTGCGCCAGGTGTCCAGCTGTGATTTTTTAACCTATAAAACTAATGTTCTTTTTACCTAGAATTTTACATTTATACTTACTAGCTTCTTTTATACTTTATTATCAATTTTGGTGTATTTAATTATCTTGAATATATTTCTATGGAAAAATTATTTATTTCCTTTTCTTATAACTTGCTGAGTGACGTAACATCGAGCGGAATGACGTTCGCTGAACTAAAATTTTGTATCGAAATTTGACGGAGGTCATAATGACGTAAAGCGGTCGGGTTAGCTCATTCGGTAGAGCGTTTGGCTAGAAACCCCTATTTTCATAGTTCGATACCAGCCCTCTCCAACTCAGCGAATGAGTAGCACAGGGATCTGTGCGGTAAAGTGAGGAGCTGATGGTAGGTGTGGCGCTTCACCTCAGACTCAAAATCAATCTCCTTGGTCTAGCGCTAGTGAAAGGGGGATAGACTCCCTCGCTGATTGGCTGATACCGACTTTAGTCCACCCCGACGACTTTTACTGTAGTAGATTAGTACATAGCTAAGCATTTATATATTGATACTCGTGTTCCTTAATTGGATGACCGTTATCAGCTTGTAGCACCCTCTTGTTAAAAACGAAACCATCCAAATCGTCCTAGATTAAATGGAAAAATGTAAATCCGATTATCTGGTGTTGCTTATCCGCCGAATTGTTATTTCTTATGCGTGTCGGCAAATCAGCTAAATAATGGAACATTCCGTTTTTATTATAAAGAAATAAAGAGAACAAAAAGAACATGTTACACAGAAAAAATATTATGAGAAGAAAGAAAGAAGAAAAGAAAGAAAGAAAGAAAGAAAAAAGAAAGAAAGAAATAAAGAAAGAAAAAACGTAGGGGAAAGATAGAGAGAGGGCTGAGCTTGTGAAAGCGATAACGCTAATCTGTTTCAATCGAACATAATGAAAAGATGAAAAGAATGAAAGATAAATGAGTGAGAGTGAGTTAAATCAAGATTATTATACTTTTTACATATTGAAGTATTTAGCAATAGCCCTTAAGTAAGCATATCAAACGTTGTGATAATCAAAGTATCATACTATGGTATATCCACAGGTCCTGCTAGTATTGATAAATATATACATTTTTCAGTATAGATACATCGGGAGAAAGGACCGGTTCAGTTCAGTCGGTTGAGCGTCCGCCGAGGACGCACAAGGTTCCTGGTTCGATACCGGCCCTCGCCAACTCAGCGTATCAATGACGTAAAGCGGTAGTAGAGCGTTCGGCTAGAAACCACAAGATTCATAGTTCGATACCGGCCCTCGCCAACTCAGCGTATGAGTAGTACAAAGATCTGTGCGGTAAAGTAAGGAGCTTATGGTAGGTGTAGCCCTCCCCATCAGGCGCAAAACCAATCTCTTTGGTCTCGCGCTAGGGAAAAGGGATAGACTCCCTCGCTGTCCGGCTGATACCGACTTTAGACTACCCCGACGACTTTTTACTTTATATCGGGAGAAAATAGGGGGTGTTGCAAGTTGGACTGTGCCTATAGACGAGTGACCACTGTCGATGAAGCACAATAAAGATTTTATTTTCGTTCATTATTCACCCAATTATGTAGGATGGGTTTGTTTATTATAAAACTAGAACCAAGACTCTATCTGGCGTTGAGGTTAATCGGTGCAAGAAGACAAGCTTTTTTAATCGAATCAATGTCACTTGTCTCTTAAAGAAAAAAAACCTCGCGAACGGGCACGCGCGTGTCCAGTCCTCAAAGGCAAAAATAAACTACCGGATAAATTGGACAGACATTAACACACATGTCCTTCTTGACCCCCAAAAGTGCAATAGGCAAATTGGAATTCGGGCTAAAATGTCATTAAAAAAGAAAAAAGAAAAAAAGAAAAGAAAGAAGATATTTCAACACGTGTCGAAAGAATAAATGGTCATTGGCACCATAACAAATCGGAGTTACTTGCCCTTTGTTTTGACTTTGCCATAGATTCGAGAACCTATATTTTTGTGTCACCTGAGTGGAGGAGTGTAGTTGTATTAGAGCCGTGCTAAGTTATTTCTGAAATCATAGCTTTGGTGGCAAAATAGAGTAGGTTATAATATGATGAATATATAATTACAGTGAAATCATTTTCAAAATTGTTGTCCATATATGAATTAAATGAAACACAAATATCTAACAAGCTCATTTAATCATTATTCGGTAAATATTCCCCGAAAAAATCCCTAATCAAACAAGATCTTGGTACTAATGCAGAATAGCACGCAAGAGATAATATCATTAGATTACGTATAAAAAATTTCACGAAAATACCTGAAACATTTGAGATGCTAAGATTAGAGTTAGGGTAAGGGTTATGGTTAGTTTTAGCGTTTGGATTAGGTTTAGGGTTAGTGTTAAGGTTAGAATTAGACTATTTCGGGAATTTCCCTAATCTAATGCTATTTATACGTAAAATGTGATTCTAATCATATTATCTCTTGCGCATTATTCTGCATTTGTAGCAAGATCTTATAGTTTTACTTCATCATCATCATCATGTCGCGCTGACAGCATAAATACCCATCACTCTCGCACGCCATCCGTCCCTATCGGCCCTGGCAGGTCTTCCATACGGCATCCAGAATCCGTACAGAACTGATTGATGTGGGTCTTTGCTAGTCGGCCTACAGTGGTGTGTCCATGTTTAGGTGTTCAAAGGAGAACGTCACTAATGAGTTTGACCTTGCTTTGCTAGCAGTATCCAGCATGTCTTGTTCATCTCACTTAAATGGTTTGTGTGATAGGAGGTAAGTGGTCGTACAGCTGGGGTGCTTTTTCAAAAATGTGTTCAAGACAGTACGCAGCATTCTTGTGTAGTTCCAATCTTTCTTTTTCTCTAAGCGTTTCGTTAGGGTACAAGTGGTGCAACCATACAGTAGCGCTGACACGACTACAACCTGGAAGAATTGTCGCTTTATCTTATCTGAGAGATCAGGTTTCCATTACTGAAATCTCGTTAACTTTAATAATATTTAGTTAGCTCTGTTTAACACAATATTGCAATAATTGTGCATTCGAATAAGGAAAGAACTACATCGGTAGCAATATCACATCTACTGAAAGCGAAGTCAACATACATACGCATAGACAGATCTTGAACCACTATTGATAGGTTATCAACAACATGGAAATCTGATCTCTGATATAATAAAACAAGAATTCTTCCAAGCTGTGGCTGTGTCAGTACTATTATATGGCTGCACCACTTACTGCAGTAATAATCGTCTGCGAAACTAACTTGTTAACCTCTCTCTCTCCCCCTCCCCCTCTCTCTATATATATATATCTCTATTTCTCTCTCTCTCTCTCTCTCTATATATATATATATATATGTGGTGTGTGTGTGTGTGTATATAGATAGATAGATAGATAGATATTGACTATATATATATATATATATATATATATATATATTGCCCCAGAGATATTGCCAACTTCGAGAGAAATTATTCTAGTGAGATCAACGTTTCCACCACCCCCCAACCCCGCCCATACACACCGGAGATTCATAAGAATTTCAAAAATCTTGTTCTAGAACTGTCAAACCCTTTGATAATCTTTAACATTGGACATGAATCACTTTAACTAATAATACAATAAAAATATTTACCTTATTTTGAGAATTTTCGGACTTTCTAAAAAAATTCGCACACTTAAAGTTCCATCAATAAACCAATGATTTCTGGGATTGATATTTCATTACACAAATTTAAATGGAAACGCTATCGTTACGTCACGTTTTGATTTGTATTTTTCTTACATTTCGAGTATCAACAAATGCCTTTAAACATCGTAAACAAAGGTCCACAAGCTTTTGCCTGTCCAGTTTTATTTCATATGATTAATGATTATTAGCCCCATTGATGGTTTAGATAAAACCGAAATGCTACAGCGTCGGCTTGTTTTTTAACAAATTTCTTTTATATCCATTTCGTTCTTCATATATATATATATATATATATATATATATATATATATATGATCGCATACATCCACAACAAAAGATTACGACAAATATTCGAAACCAGAGACAATAGCAACACACCAAATGTTAATTCTAGATCCGGCTTCTTTAATATTTCCTCACACCCAGGAAAAAAAAACATCATAAACAGCTACAGAACAAACAGACAAAAAGACAATACTTAGCAAAAAAAAATGACCAAATAGACAACAAGAAAAAAATGTGGCATCATTATCAGAACCCCATTGCTACACACCCTTTCTGAGAGAGAAAAGGAAAATCTCCTACTACCAATCTCTTCTAACACCAACAACTGACCACCCCTCCCCTTATTCACGACCTCCTGATTCATGTATGAAAATGTTCACTATTGAAGCAAGAACTCAATCCAAAGTCCTGAAGAAGGTCTAACAGACCAAACGTTACAATGTCGACATCAGTACCTATAATAAACATCCTTTTTCTACAACAACCCGTATTTGTCTACCTTTCTCCATACACACACACACACACACACACACACACACATATATATATATATATATATATATATATATATTCTCATTGGTTGGTTTGGTCATGTGGCCACCCAAATCCGTGAGAAAATTTTAGTTCGTTTGTCGGATTAGTCTCGAGCGTCTTACTGGCCAGACGTATAATGGCTATTCTCTACGCGTAAGGTTGAGAGAATTCGGGTCAATAAAAATGCATGAAGATATGCCCAGTCTCCATGTTCATTAATACAAACTAAGATGAAAATGGAGATAGAATCTACCCGAAGATGTCGCTAATAAGAAAAGACGAAAACCAACCCAAATCAACCCAAGACAACGAAAAGGCCGGATAGCAGGGATAGACCCAAGTAAGATAATTAAGAAGGGCTATCTAATATGTTGTCACTTAATCCCGTTGGTGGGAAGGAAAAACAGACCCATGATAACCCCAAGACAAACAAAGATACCGAGAAGACCAAAGACGACTCAGCCCGTATAGCAGAGATAGACCCAAGTAAGATAATAATTTATAAAAGGCTATTTGATATCATATAGCACACAATTCCAAAGGTTTTTAGTTTTATTCTCAGTGGAAAAAAGACGCGGGAATTTTGCTGCGTATTGACCTTCAAAATAAACCAATCACCTCGGATATCGATAACGCTGATATTTATTGATTGCACGGCGATTTCTTTTCTAAGATCTTTCTCATTTCGTTTTTTTGAAGATCGGTGATATCGTCATCAGTGAGACATTAGACATCTCATCTGAAAGGGGAATATTCCTTTTGGACACTTGGGAATTACCGAAACAGTTTCTTCCGTTGAAAGCTTCTTGATATCAAAAGCAATTTTCGATAAAACAAAAGTTCACAATGCGTTTTGCTTCTCATCCTTCGTCGTACATAAACACTAAAAGTGCTGGCAAATATATATATATATATATATATATATATATATATATATATATATATACGATTAAAATCGAATGGCGAAGTTTGGCGAACGAAAGTTCATTCGGGTCTCGAACCCGGCCAGAGGTAGCTGTTACGGTATAGCCACACTGATGAAAGCTGAAACCTTGAAACACGTGTCTGTGGATTACTTATTTATTATATATATATATATATATATATATATATATATATATATATAGTTTGTGTGGGTCGATGAACTTAAGCAGAAATATATATAATAATACTGGTGTTCCTTCAAAACATGACCGTTATCATCTTATAACACCCTCTGGTTAAAAATAAGACCGTCCAGATCGTCCAATATCAAATGCAAAAATTGAAATACTGATTATCTGGTGTTGCTTATCCACCGAATTCTTATTTCTTATGGGTGTCGTTACCTCAGGTAATAATGGACCATTCCGTTTTCATTATAAAGAAGGAAGGGAAAGAAAAAGGACATGCTACACAGAAAAAATATAATAAGAAAGAAAGAAAGAAAGAAAGAAAAAGAGTAGAGGAAAGATAGGGGAGGGACGAGCGCTCGGAAGCGATAACGCTATTCTCTTTCAATCGAACATAATGAAAAAAGGAAAAGAAGGAGAGAAAGAAAAAAAGAGTGAGAGGGAGTTAAATCAAGATTATTATACTTTTTACATATTGAACTATTTAGCAATAGCTTTTAAATAAACATAACAAACGCTGTAATAATTAAATTAACATACTGTGGTATATCCTGCTAGTTAACATTATTTGTGGATTCGTTTAACCACCCTGAAGATAAGTCTCTCTCTCTCTCTCTCTCTCTCTCTCTCTCTCTCTCTCTCTCTCTCTCTCTCTTAAATATGATAGTCCTTTTCAAAATTGTATATATATATATATATATATATATATATATATATATATATATATAAGCTACGGTAGCGAAGACATGAAGTCAATGGCGTTAGGTTGCAGAAAGTTTCTCACCTATGAGAGAAACCATAGACGAGAAACTGTCAACTACCAAAGAACTATCGGATTTAAGTCTTTGCTACCCTAACTTAAATATACATGCTCTTACAAGAATATTGAGCATTCTTTAATTATAAATATAGCGAACAAATATATATATATATATATATATATATATATTATATTTTTGAAGGTAATTACAATGCGTATATCGTATAAAATTCGATAATTATTGAAAATAATCATAACAAGCAAACCCGGCAAATAAAGTGCGCCACGGGAACACCGTACAGCTGTTTCAACTTTATCAAGTCTCATTGATGAGACTTAATAAAGTTGAAACAGTTTTATATAGTTTATATATATATATATATATATATATATATATATATATATATATATATATAATTTAATATACCAAGCGTGTTGGTAAATCCTTGCGGTGAGAAAAAAAACAGCAAATAGTTTGATTGTAAAAATATACTACCAAACATCAACCGGGGAGAAAAAAAAATTTTGAAAAAAAGAAAAGACCAAGATAGTCGTACCAACAAAAAATAATCTATTGGTACAGTATTTGGCCAAAAGAAAAAACAATTTATATGTATATATATGTATATAAGATATATATATATTCATATAACCGCTAGAGTCAGATCTTAGCCCTGAAGAGCATTAAGCGAAACTAATAGTAGGTTCGTCTGACTCATTAGATTTATCTTTATATATATAAATAAATACACGAAGGCGATTCAATAAATGAGGTGAAGTTTGCCGAAGAAGTTGGCAATATATATATATATATATATATATATATATATATATATATATATATATATATATATATAACTGGGATGTAAGTAGAAATATGAAATTAAATCAACTTAGCAGCAGTATTTCAAAGTTCAAAAGTTGGTTGATCAATCTAATTTCTGTTAACACAAACTATTAAAACTATCGATCGCCATGCAATTAAAAATATTTAATTAAAGATCTTTAATTAGCTGATGGTCACCTCTCGGCATGAAATTTTGGTTTACAATTTTAGTAGTTTGTGTAGCAGAGAATATATATATATATATATATATATATATATATATATATATATATATATATATATGCAAATGAGTGTACGTGCATATGTGCGTGCATGGGTGTATCTATATTTCTCATATATATATATATATGTATATATATATATTGGCAATATATTTTATAAGGTTTATAAACATTATATATATATATATACATGTACATATTCCATGCACATACACACATACTTTTCTCAATAGCGAATGAAACACGTGTGTGTGTGTGTGTGTGTGTGTGTTCATGCAGGCATACGTGTGTATGAATAATTCTTAATATTCCTATATATATATATATATATATATATATATATATATATATATATATATCGTCTATATCGCCTATATATATTCATAAGGATTATAAACCTATATATATGTGCGTGTGTGTATTCGTATATATATATATATATATATATATATATATATATATGCCCATCACATACACACATATACATTTCTCTCTGGCGAATGAGGCGCGAAAATTGATTGGTGGTTGAAGGCAGATTTTAATGTCGGCCATTGATTTTATCCTTATGAAATTAGACATAATTAGTCTTGAAATTGCATTTTGGCCTTTTGTCAAAAGCTGTAAAGTTAGCCGCAATTAATTTCAACAGACATATCACAAAGACATCTCAATCTTAACAAGCAATAAGCTACTGGCCATAAAATTTCTAGAGGTCAGTCCCTCAATTAATGAACTTCACTTTCACACGACCAAGTTGCGGAGGCCGAATAAGAATACCAAGGCAACGCAAAATGATAATATAGAAATTTTGCAGTAAAAAAATAAAGTATGAAAATAATTATTTGTCATAAAAGAATGAAAAAAAATCTTTGCGCATTGACTTGACTGGACCTTATTCAGCTTTTCAATGAGTTGAAAAGCTTTAGTCTTTTTAATATATATATATATATATATATATATATATATATATATATATATATATATAACCTCAAAAATGTTTTAAACAGACTGAATGACAAGGATTACTACTCGCTTTTCTCGTTATTCTGTGATAAATAATTTCTTATCTTATGCCCTGAAGATGATCTAATTAATAGATCGAAACGCTGCAGCGTCGGCCAATAAACTCACCACTTAACCCATTTAAACCTGTGTTTTT
>CM042145.1:48143088-48145588 GCA_023376005.1 Doryteuthis pealeii | reverse complement strand
AGAGAAGGGTGCTCCCGTGGTAATTCAAATTTCACTTTCCTTTTTTTTCTTTTTTTTAATATATAAATTGTGATGATCACTGCGTCTCCGAAGTCTTATGGAAGTCTACCCTGTTTCCCCCACAGTAAACGAGTTCAGAGAGTTTGCTGAGCATTTAATGGCCGCTGCACTTTCCTATTTCCGGGAGAGATTCCCTCAAAGCCCGCAGCATTTCCTCTTTTCAATTTGAAGAGTTTGCAACAGTGATTCGGAATTGAATCCATGTCGGTGAGGATCTATGTGTTCGTTTACATTATGGAGGTGGGGGAGGGGAGGGACACTGGATCTGGATCTAGGTATGTGTAACCGTTCACAGATTTTGGGGCTTGATAAAAAAAAATGCTACAAACACAGAGATCAACACAGAGCTGGATTCTATTTGGTTGTTTGGTTGTTTGTTTTGTTTTACGGCATATCAACCTCAGTGGGTCATTTAATGCCGGCAAAGTTTTGAAAGATTCGCAGCGATAGTTTAGAAGAATTTTTTAACTCAATTTCTTTTTGTAAAAAGATTTTTTATTTGACCCATAGATGGGTCCCTTCGGGTCAGAGTGAACCTGGGAGCAATGGTGATGAAGGGGTGCTCCACATTCCACAGACTTCCAAAACTGGAACCTCACCCTCAGTTAGTTTAACGTTATTCCCAGGACATGAAGACCCTCGGCCACCGCCTTCTAGCATCCATATGATAAAAAAGCTTGGGGGTTGCCACAGGTTCGGGACAATCATATAGCGCTTGGCGTGACCAACCGATTGATCGGATGGGGCCTCTCCGACCGCCCGTCTAGACTAAGTAAGAGCCAAAGTTGGATGTTGCCTGTCATGGACTGCTCATCCGCCAGGATTCCGTCCTTAAGCATCATGGATTGCAATCCACGGTCAACAGGTGGCCCCATTAGGGGGTCTTACTCCTCTGCAGAGTTGCAGTCGGTGTATTCTAAAGTCCCAGCCGACAGACCTGCTAGATTCTGTGTGCAAGATTTGCCTACTACCTTCTGCATATCAGGGATTTGTCATTGTAGATATATATGACCAACGGGTTTTTTTATCTTTACGTGGGGAAGATGATCTTGTCAGGTACGCTTTATATATATATATATATATATATATATATATATATATCTTTTTAGTCTGCAGTTTTTGGATGTCCTGATATTACATGGTTCATAAGTAGTTTATGAATAGTGTAAGTAATGTAGTTAGATAAATTTTGAATCAGAGTTCGTTAGCTTCAAAATAACGTGGGTTCAGTGGAAAATTACCCTAACCGTTAGGGTTATGATTGATTTGTGGTCACATTTCGAAAAATGGTTTAAAAAGTTAAAAACAAATCTATTATCTATATTTATATATAGATTAATAAAAATTATTTTTCTATATATTTGTTTTATTATCTTTTTCTTTGTATATTCTTTCTTTTAAGTTTATTTTTATTCTTCTTCTTGTTTGTATTTTTTCTCTTATTTGCTTTGTAAAATGTTTTATCCTTTTTTAAGTTGTTCTATTTTTTTATGATTCTTAAAATGATTTTTTGATATATCATTGATTTAGACACTTATCATATTTTTATTTAGCTTTTCTTATGAAAAATGAGGGGTAAAAAGTTTTTAACCCTCACTCAAATAAATGTAAAGTGTGGATTTTATTATTATTATTATGTTTAAATAGATATTAGTGCCTACGTTTGAACGTTCCTGTTTATTATATATATATATATATATATTATATATATATATATATATATATTAAATTATTAAATTGTATATATTATATATTAAGCAAAGCCGCGGCAACAAAGCACCGGCACATCAACATCTTCAGGGACAGCCTTCAAATGCAAAATCTGTGGTCGAGAATGTTTTTCAAACATCGGACTTCACAGTCACAGGAGGCGCTGTAACTCCAGGGACACAAAAACTTTATTATAGTCTTCCGAGACTGAAATGCCAATGATATATATATATATATATAATATATTATATATATATTATATATATATATAATATTAAATATTATCAGGGCAATATCTATTTTGTGTTTTTTAATATTTGCTTTTTCATATTATCTTTTTCTATATTACTATACTTACATACCGTTGGATTTATCTCCATTTTCATATATATATATATATATATATATATATATATATATATATATATATATATATATATATCAGTGCTTCTCAAACTTTGGGAAGCTGCGAACCGGATAACATTTTTTATTGATGCACGGACCAGTGTATAAAATGAAAGAATTTGTTAGTCTTCAAATAAAAAGTATTTATGCAGGCATGTTAAAATTACTTTTATTTAATACAAAAATCTATCATCAATATAAACTAACCCCCCAGTGTATAGTCTATAGGAACAGTGAGACTGCTTCTTATTTGTTAATTTGTCAAGTCTTGGCTTGATAGAATAGAGTGCTACACGCAATGGTTCTCGAATATCCAAATTATTCC
>CM042145.1:48075588-48138088 GCA_023376005.1 Doryteuthis pealeii | reverse complement strand
GAGAATGAGAGAGATAACTCGCGAAAGAGAGTAAGTAAAAGAGAGAATGAGATGATAGAGATAACATAGAAAGAGAGCGAGAAAGAGAGAGACAGAGACACAGACAGAGCGTGTGAGAGAGTGTGTGTGAGAGAGAGGGAAAGAGAAAGAGAGAGAGAATGAGAGGTAGTAAAAGAGACCGAGAAAGAAACTTCGTTCTTTTCATATGGCGGCCATATTGCCTGATACTGCGAAGACGCAAATAATGGACTTGTGTCTTAATTCATTGCTTAATTTCAATGGCGATTCGGGGAGTCGGGCAGTTTTTCGCTTCCGCTTCCGTCGTTCACGGTTAGTGAATTGTTCGCCGATTTGCCACTTCCTGTTCGACTGGCGTCTCCCCAGGCAAGTTAGACTGTCAATGGGAGCAAATAACTCTTCTCGGATCGTCCTTCGCTTGCTGGAAAGTTTCCGTCCGAGTTCTCTGCGCTGTCGAACAAGCGCGGCTAAAGGACGGTGAAGCGAAGTGTCAGGTTTGAGCGCGGTTGGAGCCGAGTTGGGAGGTGAAAGCTTCCCCCCCCCTCTCTCTCTCTCTCTCTCTCTCTCTCTCTCTCTCTCTCTCTCTCTCTCTCTTCTCTTGGGTCCCGCGAAACGAAAATGAAGGATGAGTACCCTCTACTCTTCCTTTTCTTTCTCTCTCTCTCCCTTTCTCTCTCTTGCTCGCTCGCTCACTTCTATCTCTCTCTCTCTCTCGCTCGCTCTCTCGCTTCTCGATGATGCCGACGGGCCATCGCGCGAGTCACGTGACCGTCGACAATTGACAAGCGATTGCGGCAGCTAAACGATTTGGCGCTGGTAACCCGGAGCCATACAACTTGATAGTGATCAACGTTCTTTGGCGAGTTGAGAGAATGGAGATGGTGGAGTCATCAGAAGTGAAGAGTGACGCGAGGATGGGGTGTTTGGTTGGTTGCGTGGGGGGAGGGGGTATAGACGGGGCATGTGGGAGGGGAAAGCGTGAAAGCGTGAAAAGAAGTAAGAAATCAGTTTTGGGTTGAGGGGGGAGGGCAGTCGGTTAATAATCCGAGAAAAACAAAAGGAAGGGCGAGGGGGTGTTAGCTTTTTGGTATATAAGAACAAATGAAGCGAGAAGCGAACGATTCGGTACAAACGAAGGAGACAAATAACTTGGAATATAAACAGCGTCCATTATTAGTACAAGGTCAAGGGAAAATAGACTTCTTTTTTCTTTTTTCTTTTTCTTCTTTTCTTTTTTTTTTTTTTGAGGATAAAAAAGAAACTTAAAGTAAAGCAGAGGAAGGAGTGAGTTTTAGGGTCAAGGAGGAGGAGAACGAAAGCGAAAATCTTGAAGAGACTTGAAGCGATAGCGGATAAGGAAAAGCCGGAAATTCGCAAACAGCCAAAGCGAGTCAGATCTGAACTGTGTGAAGAAGAAGTACCATTGAAAATTCAAAGAAGGTCACGTGATGACCAAATAAGGAAGAAGCAAACATGAAAAAAAAAAAAAAAGATTTAGAAAACTCAAAAGAGAGAAAAAGTTTTAGCATTGTCGTTTCTTTTTAGCTTTAGTTCATTCGGCTTAGCTCAGTCGGTAGAGTGTCCGACTAGAAAACACAAGGTTCCTGGTTCGATACCGGCCCTCGCTAACTCAGCGTATGAGTATCACAGAGATCTGTTCAGTAAAGTGAGAAGGTAATGGTAAGTGTGGCACTCCGCCTCAGACGCCAAAACAATTTCCTTGGTCTAGCGCTAGTGAAAAGGGGATAGACTCCTTCTATGTCTGGCTGATACCGATTTAAGGCCACCCTGACGACTTAAATAACACATGAAGGTTGATATGCCAATAAACAGAAGAACCTTTTTCTTTTGACATAGAATTACAAAATTGAAGCAACCTGTCTGAACAGACCAAATCTTTGCTACATAGCCTGGAAAAGTCAGCAGGGAACATCGGCCTCTATGTGGACGATAAAACTGAGTACATATGTTTTAAAAAGGAAGGAGACATCTCAAAACTCGACGATAAGCCCCTGAAGCCGGTAGAACAATTCACGTACCTAGGTAGTAATATCTCATCCACAGAAAGCGATGTTAATGCACGCATAGGGAATGTATAGTCTGCTATAAACAGACTATCAGATATGGAAATCCGATCTCACTGACAAGTTAAAGCAACAGTTCTTCCAAGCTGCAGTCGTATCAGTGCTACTATATGACTGCACCACCTGGACCCTAACAAAACGCCTAGAGAATATACTAGATGGTAGCTGCATAAAAATGTTGAGTGCGATCCTAAACAAATCGTGGAAGGAGCATCCCACAAGAAATCAGCTGTACGGTTACTTGCCCCCTATAACACAAACCACCCGAGTGAGACGATCAAGACATGATGGGCACTATTGGTGAAGCAAGGGCGAACTCATAAGCGACGTTCTCCTGATGGAAGCCAGTACATGTGAACGCCAGTGCGGACCGCCCACCAAAGAGCTGCATTGACCAACTCTGCACGGATACTGGATGCTGCGCAGAGGAACTGCCCGGGACAATGAATGATAGGGACAGTTGGCGAGAGATTGTCAAGGATATCCGTGCTGCTAGTACAACTTGATAATCATGATGGTAATGATTGAATTCCCTACACTTGTGAATGGTCTAGTGAAAGTAGCTTACTGATCATTCTACGCTAGGTGCTCCCTTATCTCTCCACCCACCCCCCTGCGTTTATATATATATAAATACTAGAAAAAAAGTGACCTGTTGGGTCACCCATTGAGCTCTCGGTAGATGATTAGGATTAGGGAAAAGAGAGTTTGCAAAGTGATTTTTTTTAATACGGCCGGAGAGTTTAGAAAAACCATTAAAATCATTTTGTAGAATTTATTAGAAAGGGAACGTTTGTCCTAATTTAAATTGAAATGGATCAGGGAATTTTATTAAGCTACAGGTCCGTCGCTGCTGCTAAATCTTAACATACAAATAAAGTGAGAAGTTAAATGTCTCCCTCACAATCACTCTCCCATCTCTCTCTTTTACGACCACAGAGAAACTAACATATATAACGAGGAGGTAAACAAGACATACATAAAGAGTGCGAAAGTGATAGAATGTGAGGGGAGAAACGAGTTAGTTTTTTACTTAATTACAAATTATGACTAATTAGAACCAATTAAAATGGATTTTTTCAAGCTTAACTCAATCCTAAAAGCAAGGAATATTTTAGTATGGATTTTGTATCATGAAACTAAACAGGAAAAAAGCCTTTACATTGATTCGCTTAGCTTTAGTATAATAATAGATAGAATCGATGCAGATATAAACCCCCGCCCCCCCCCCCACACACACACAATTCTTTTATTGATTATCATTTATACATTTTCCAGTTGAAGACGTTCTTTTTTCTGAGGCCAATAAAACAGCCAATAAAATTCTAACATTTCTGTTTAGATTTTTAAGCGAAGATATTGTTGTTATCATACATTGATATACTACTAGCAAGACCTGTGGATATACCTCAGTATGATAATTTAATTATTACAACGTTTGATATGTTTACTTAAGAAGTATTGTGAAATATTTCAATATATAAAGTATAATAATCTAGATTTAACTCTCCTCTCTCTCTCTCTCTCTCTCTCCTCTCTCTCTCTCTCTCACACACACACACACACACACACACTCTCTCTCTCTCTCCCTCTCTCTCTCTCTCTCTCTCTCTCTCTCTTCTTTCCTTCTTTTCATAATGTTCGATTGAAACTGATTAGCGTTATCGCGCGCTCACTCCTTTCCTCTATCTTTCCCCAATTCACTTTCTTTCATTTTTTCTTATATTTTTCTGTGTAGCATGTCCGTTTTCTTCCCTTTCTTTCTTTATAATAAAAACGGAATGGTCCATTGAGGTTATGACACTCATAAGAAATAAGAATTTGGTGAATGAGCAACACCAGATAATCAGGATTTTTAATTTTTGCATTTCCTCTTGGACGATTTCTGAAAGAAAGAAAGAAAGAAAGAAAGCAGAGAGAGTGGGTGAGCACGCAGAAGCGATAATGTCAATCTGTTTCAATCGAACATAATGAAAAGATGAAAAGAGGGAAAGAAAGAAAAAAGGGAGTGCGAGGGAGTTAAATCAAGATTGTTATACTTTTTACATATTGAAGTATTTGCAGTAGTTCTTCAATAGCTGTTCTTCAAGGATGACTTTAGCATTGCATAACCCACGAAGGTTGATATGCCACTAAACAGACTAAGTCTTTACAGGCCAGCATATTGATTACATTCGTTTTTGATCTTGTTTCTGTTTGATTGGTTTGATTTCTTTGTTTAATGGCATATCAACCTTCGTGGGTTATCTAATGCTAAAGTCATCCTTGAAGAAGAACAGTACTATTCAACTCAAGCTGTGGGACCATCTTTAAAACTTTAACTTAAATTTAGGTACAAAATCAGGATTAGGTTTTAATACAGAAATCACTTACAACTTCTTTTCCCTACATCTCAGTTTCCATTCCATTACTAAATGCAAATTTTGCTGGGATATATATATATATCACCAAGATAGAACAATTTTTATTCTATATACGTTTACCTAGCTGAATAGAAATAATTTAACAAAAATAAACTAGCACTGTTGCTTAGCGTCACCTTGGTGATATAAACAAAACAATTAATTTAACAGTTACATTAACATCACTTAACATTACTTTAAAAGTTTTAATGATGAAAGACACACATGCTTTTACCTTGAAAATGTTTCGGATACGAACCGAAAGTACTGGGTCAGCCAAAAATGTGTCTTTCGGAGAAATAATAAATACCTTTCAAGATTATAAGATCAAAGGAACCATTACAATGCTTGAAAAAAGTAAGAATAAAAACCTTGAAAATAATAAGGATTCTTTCTTATTTAATGAAATGTATGTATATATATATATATATATATATATATATTGGGAGAATAGGTGCTTAATTGAAGTCATACCTAATTTTGAAAATTAATTAGTTGATGATTAATGAATTAGGCGGGCATATCTGTTCAAATGTAAGGCTAAACAAATCGAGAATGGTCAATCTCTGTATGTACATTTCGGCCTATTATGCCTCGTCAGCAGAGTTATAGACAGGCTCTGTGTGTGATTCAAACCCTAACTGCCAGGTTGACAGGCGAGGATTCTAACCATTACACTAGCTGTTTTTCCCAGATTTTTCGTTTGTTTTGAACTCAGTTATACTCCATTTTTGTTGACTTGCTACACGACAGTATGAAAGTAAACAAACAAACAATGTGTTTGATATGGCCTTAGCCGACAATTTTAGGTATGACTTCAATTAAGCACATATTCTCCCAAAAATTGTCTTGACCCCATATCAAACACATTGTTTGTTTGTTTACTTTCACATATATATATATATATATATATATATATATATATATATACGCTTTCAATAAGAAAAGAAAAACTCAACAAACCATCATTTGGCTATTGCAAATTTATTTAGGATGGTAACTCCATAAATGAGCCCAGTCTATGGTGTTATCGGCCGAAATAAATGTTTAATAGCCAAATGACGGCTTGTGAAAGGGTTTCTTTATATTGAAAGTGTAATTACTACATAATTGATTTATTAACTATCTTACATTGAGCTCTCTTAGGGATTTGAAACAATCCTTGTATAAATTTCTCTGAAATAGCCACATACTTTACCTTGATAATGGTCCAGATTCGAACCGAAAGTACTGGGTCATCCAAAAATACCTCTTTCGGAGAAATAATAAATACCTTTCAAGATTATAATATCAAAGAAATCATTAGAATGTTTGAAAAAAGTATGAATAAACGGTTAATTATCTTTATCGACTATCAAAATTGCGACTCACTCGAGTTTTTGCCTTCTCCATTAAGCCACCCGCTTTTCATAAACAGATATATATATATATATAACATCATATTGTAAGAGCTAGTGGTTCAAACTAATTACTACTACGTAGTGAGTTCAGTCTTCACTATGTGCCTCCTACGTACCGCCTTGTACCAGACTTAAGCTTTGCTTAGTTTTTGTTTTGTTTTTTAAATGATAGCGAGCGATGCTAACAGCCCATTGTTTGATGGTTCGTTTCTCACCATTTTGGTTTGGTTTGTTCGATTTACGACAAGTCAAAACACGTTGGGTTATTTTATGCCAAAGATGTTTTGTTCTTTTCGTGCTTGATGAGGATTCAATTTTGCTTTCAACTCTTTTTTTAAACACACTTTTTAAATTTCTCTGAATTTTTGATAATTTGCATTATTTAGATTATTCGGACTATTGTCCTCATCTTTATTGTTATCTGTACAACGTTTCGGCCGAAAAGGCCGGAAGGCACAACGGTCGAAACGTTGTACAGATAACAATAAAGATGAGGTCAATAGTCCGAATAATCCAAATAATATACATTTTTTTTCTATTTAACCCATAGATGGGACCCTTACATGTACTATCACTCTCCGTGTCAGAGTGGACCTGGGAGTAAGGGCGATTAAGTGGCTTCCAAACTCCTCAGAACACCAAAATTGGAACTTCACCATTAGATGCAGTTTAACGTCATACCCAGGACACGATTATCGCCTGATAGGCCATGCTTCTGGATATCTGTTAAGATAAGCTTGATAAATGACTGATACTAAGTAGTGAATTCGATCCTCACAAGGAGCCTCTTCTTAGTTTTTAAGTTAGTAGAGCATTGCAAGTGAGTTTGATTCTCATTGTGCTCCAATGTTTTCATCTTGTATCAGACTAACCTAAATTTAGTACGTGACTACATTCAATATACGAGCAAAAAAAATCCTCCTCCGGGAACAAGTATTTAAGTTTTAATATAATCAAATATCATACTGAATTAGAAAGACTAATGAATTTAAATACGAACACAAAAAAAGATTATACTTATCTTTGCTTTATTCTAATTGATTTCAATATAAATTATACATAGGATTGCTTTTAATACGTTTGAGAATAAAAACAATGTTAGAAATCAATAACACCAGGCAATTATTTATTAAGCACGATTGTGTTAAAACCAGTATGCAAATTATTCACACTATATATTATGTAAATATTCATTTCTTAATGATATATAACACATATTACAGGATTTTAAACACCTAAACAACATCGGCTGTTTTGAGGCAAATATATCTCTACTAGACCTTAATAGAGGTATTGTTAATAAATAATATGCTAATTAAGATCAAATAATAACCATTGAGAATATAAAGTAAATAATTAAGAGAATTGGGACGTTGGTGGTGATGTAGTTTTGGTTACAGACAGACAAATATAATCATTATTATAAGATATAAACGAATCACCTCTGTTTTTGGTATGTACGTATCGACTTATAACTCAGAAAGTAGATGTCATTGAGCATTTTAATTTCGCATATCGGGTTTTTGATTTTTACTGATTAAATGATATAATTCAATAATTAAAGATAAGATTCCTAAAATAACCAAACATGGTAATACACGAATTCTTAGGGAATTTTGTTTTTTAATTTAATCATATTCCTCTTTGAATATTCTCTTCCCCCTTTCTCTCTTTTTTCTGGTGTTCCTAAAATTATTTTAGTCTGGTCATTAACCGGGTACTTCTGCTAGTTATATATATATAATATATATATATATATATATATATATATATATATATATATGAGTCGTGTTTGTTTTGGTATGTATGTGTCGACTTATAATCCAGAAAAGAGATTAGCATTATACACTGGCATGCACTTACTAATAATAAGAAAAATCTTGCATATACTTACAATAAGGAAATGTATAAAGATATAGTTTTCAATTTTTACTGATTAAATGATTAAATTCAATAATTAAAAATCAATCGATTTGTGAAACTCTTCAGAATTCTTCATAAGTAAGAACAAAAAAGAAGTTCACAGAATAAACGAATAATTTTCATTTGAATTAATACGCAAAACTTTTCCCTAGAAATAAGGACATGTTTAATTCTTACCTTCATTTTATTGATACATTTTAGGGATAAAAAAGTGAAATATATTAAATGAATATATGAATATATTTTGATAACTTTAATTTAACAAGCAATTAAAGTTTGGTTTGTTTGTTTTACGGCATATCAACCCTTTTCGGGTCATTTAATGCCAAAACAAGTCATTTTGATAAAAGTTTCTATATTTCAAGTTCTTAATATCTTCAAATTGGTATAAATAATTTTTATTAACTTTATTTGATTTAGTTGGTTTCAGTTTTGTTTGTTTAATGGTATAATAACCCTGTGTGTTATTTAATGCTAAAAAACTGTTAGAGTAAGATAAAAGTTTGTATTCAAGTTTCCTTTACAGGTGTATTTTTGTAGATGTATTTTGTGGGTGTATTTTTATATCTGATACATAATTCTAGATATATTTCTCACAAGAAAGATAAAATGTCATCCGTGTTAAAATTCTTAAAGCAATTAAGAACAGAATTAAAATTTTTAGGATTACTTTTTTTAAAATAATATTTTAAATAGAAACAAAAAACAATTCATAAAATAAACGAATATTGTAATACGCGAATTTATAGCGAATTCTTTTTAATTTGAGAAGGAATTTACTAAATTATTTTCCTCTTGACCCCTCTCTTATTCACTCATACTTCTTTCTCTCTCACTCTTTGGTATTCTTAAAATCTTTTTTGTGCAGTTATGAACCGGGTGATTCTGACTGGTTTATGTGATCAGTTTTATTTTTCAAAACTTTTACAATGAATAATTCTATTACACTTTTGATAATTAAATGTTAATGTGTTATTTAAAAGGATTATACTAATCATCTAATATTTTTATATATTTCTGTGAGGCTTGGAGAAAAACTCTCCTTTTCATAAAAAGCAAGCATATATATATATATATATATATGTGTGTGTGTGTGTGTGTGTGTGTGTGTGTGTGTGTGCGTATGTATATATATATATATGTATATATATATACATGTGTGTATGTATATATATATATATATATAATATATATATACAATGCCGTTACTTGATGTTCAGTTCACGTATATTTCTTTATATATATATATATATATATATATATATATAATTTTATATATGGAAGTGTTGACTTACCGGTGAAATTGGTCTCAATGGTCTTTAACGGTCATAACCACAAAATACACTCTTGCAGTTAACTGCAATTAATCAATATCTTGATTAATTCAGTGAATTTAACCCTGAAGATCCTTATGATGAAACTCGAGTAGGTTATTCCTGTATATACCATTGTAATATATATATATATATATATATATATATATATATATATATATATATGAATAAGATATAATGAAAAAACAAACGATGTTTACAACTGAAATAGGCTCATCAGAAGAGAAAGTGTGCAAACCGTTTCGGGGCCAATTCTCTTGACGGTTTTAAAAAGCAACACTCGGCCCATCCTCAACTAATATGAGGACCCTATTGCATTATAATGTATCAACCGCACGTGGGTCGGTCATCAACAAAAACAAGATTAACAATAATTTTGATATTCCATATACACTTTTTATACATATTTTACACTTTTCTATAACTTTACATCAGACTTTTTTGAGTCTTATTTCATTACTATAATGCTTCTGATTATTTTCAAAATTGAAAATGAGATTCATTTTATTTTTAAATAAAATTCATTTTATTTTTAATAAAATTCATATTATTTTTAATGCAGACAGCACAATTTTATTTATTTTTTTTTTATTAATTCCAACGTTTGACTAGCAGCGTTCTGTTTTTACTAACGGTCTTTTTCCCGTCTTGTTTTTGTTGATGACCGACCCACGTGCGGTTGATACATTATAATGCAATAGGGTCCTCATATTAGTTGAGGATGGGCCGAGTGTTGCTTTTTAAAACCGTCAAGAGAATTGGCCCCGAAACGGTTTGCACACTTTCTCTTCTGATGAGCCTATTTCAGTTGTAAACATCGTTTGTTTTTTCATTATATCTTATTCATACTGTCGGATTAATTTCCATTTTATTTTCACATATATATATATATATATATATATATATATATAAAGGAGAGATTTTGGTATGTACGTGTCGACGTATAACTCCAAAACGGGGGGTCATTCAGATTTAAAATCTTGCATACACATTGATATCGTTCTAATTAAGAAACACTCTAAATTTGGTTATTGATTTTTACTGATTAAGGGATATAATTAATTAATTAAACCAAAATCAAACGATTTTTCGAAATCTATAAAATAGCTGCTATTGCTGATATTCCAGCTACAATCAGCAGGCACACCCCACCCTGCTGTCCGTCTGTATGTACGCTCTATTTCTAATGCGTTGTTGAATGCATGTTTATGTAAAAAAGAAAAATGAAAACCTTTTTATCAATATTTTTACGAATACTTTCATATTTCTTAGAATAAGATATATCCATTTTTAATCATCGAATCAAATTTGAATTAATATGTGAATTAGCAATTACAAAAACTGAATTTGAAATAGTCTTACACACGAAAAAGTTTTAGAAAAAACTTCTTCAAGCGATTAAAAAAAGGGGATTCTTAGAATAATATGATTAAATATATCCAGTGAAACTCAAAATGTTTTTGAAAGAAGAATAACGGTCCATCTTTTTTCTCGCCTATTTATGGTTCAATCTTCTTTTAAGATATATATATGGTTCGAAAGAGAATGAAATAATCTCTCTAAATATGTAATTTGATTGAGTTTTTATCTATGGAATTATTTTTTACAGCTAGTTAAAAAAATTATATTTTGCTTCAGTCAGCCTAGAATTCGTAGTATAGTTTTTTCATACTAAAATTTTAACATAAAATCAAATCTTATTTATCGCATATTTCTGTTCTTAAAAATATTTATTTGGTTAGAAAAAAAACCTTTCTAAATATCTAATTAATGTCTTTTCATACATTGAATTTTTTTACAGCGAATTAAATAATAAATCAAACGAAAACATTTAACGACATTTCAACTCTGTTTTATAAATTCCCGTCGTTCGTCAATTGTAAACAAAACCCTTATTTTATCTTCCTAATCGCGTTAATTTATTCATTTTAATATTAGAAATACAAATAAAATCATGATACTAATGTAGAATAGTGCACAAGAGATAATACCATTAGATTACCTAATACGGTTCACGGAAATACCTGAAAACTCAAATTGTTATCAAATTTACTATAATTATTATAGTAAAGTATACTCTATTCGATCGGCTACGTTTTGAAATAATAATGTTTTTTTTTTAAGATTATTTATCGATTTACATAAATTTGATTACTTTATTTAAATCTTTTTTTTCTTTTTCAAATATTAATTTGAAGTTTAGCAAATCGTGTTTATTAAAAAAATATAGTTAATCATTGAATTAAAATTTCTTACTATATCGTTATGTGATAGACTAAACTTGCAAATCGGTTAAAAAATTACGGTGACCCAGAAAAACAGAACCCATAAATTTTCTAATAAAACTGTTAATTTTAACTTGGGGGTGGGGGGGTAGGGTTAGGGTTTAGTGTTAGTTTAATGAGAAAATAATTAAATAAGTTGTTTTGTTTTTCTGGGTCACTCTGTATGCAAAACTGTCCGTATACCAGCTCATGTTTATAATAAAATATTGTTCGTGACATGCTTGTTCTTACAACGGTACCATCAATGAAGTTTAATTTCATTCATATATATATATATATATATATATGTGTGTGTGTGTGTGTGTGTGTCTGTCTGTCTGTCTGTCTGTCTGTCTGTGCAATGAGTTTATTGGAGAAGGAAGATAGTCAGATTATCCAACAGAAATAGAGTTTATATAAAATGGTTTTACGTACATAGTACAGATGGTTTGCGTAATTTGCATACTACTTTGAACAATCACGGTTTAATAAATAATTATTAGATGTAATTTTCTTCTAATATAATTGTTTTTCTGAAACGTATTAACAGCAATCCTATGTATAATTTGAAATCGAAATCAATTTTTAATTATTGAAAATGTCAATGCTGAATAACGTGTCTTTTATGAGTTATAAGACGAAACGTAAGTACTACGACATTCTGTTATATAGAGATTAGAATAAACTAATGAAACTGTATAAGACCGGATATAAAAAGATTACAATTATTTGAAATGAATTTTGAAATGTAATTTAAATTTTGAATTGATTTCGATATAGGATTGCTTTTAATACGTTTCAGAATAAAACAATGATATTAGAAGTCAATTACACTCAATAATCTTTTATTAAACCGTGATTGTTCAAAGTAGTATGCAAATTACGCAAACCATCTGTACTATGTACGTAAAACCATTTTATATGAACTATATTTCTGTTGGATAAACTGACTACATTCCTTCTCCAATAGTGAGGGAATGCCCAAGGGATCGACGCAATTTTTGTTCTTTCCCACCCATGAGCTTCGTCTTGTGGGTGGGCCCACATTAAAACGAGGCCTTGTGCCCAGCCCATACAAGTGGGGTATGAGACAAATACCCATTCCTTCTCCAATAAAGTCATTGTACTGAGAGAGAGAGGGGGGGGGTAAAATTTTAGTAGATAATACAAAAATCCGACAATAATAAATAAACATATTTAAAATCCTTGAAGCTCAGTATATAAAATATAGACAAACCAATATTGATATAATTCACTTTGGAACCAGTAATAATATTTGAGAATGTTTAAAATAGATATATTTATATTCCAAAATGCTTAAAGTAAATAGGTAGAACGATTTTTATTCTAAATACGTTTACCTAGCTTAATATAATTAATTTAAAAAATAAACTGCCACTGTTCCTTAGCGTCACCTTGGTGATAAAAATAAAACAATTACTTTAACAGTTACATTAACATTACTTAACATTACTTAAATAGTTTTAATGATGAAAGGCACGCATACTTTTACCTTGTTAATGGTTCAGCTATAAACCGAAAGTACTCGGTCAGTCAAAAATTGCTTTTTCGGAGAAATAATAAATGCTTTTCAAGATTGTAAGATCAAACGAATCATTAGAAAGCTTTAAAAAAAGAAAGAACAAAGACTTGAAAATAATGATTCTGTCATATTTAATGAGATTTGTTTGATATATATATATATATATATATATATATATATATATATATATATATATATATATATATATATATATATATATAAAAAATATAAGAGGAACAAAAAAACAGAATTCTAAAGATTGAACGATGTATTGTTTTTGATTTTCTTTTATTATATCCAATATATCGGGTGGCCTCTACCCTTTTTCAAATGCTTCTGTAGAGAGACTCAAAAGACTTTGATATATGAGATATAATAAAAGAAGATAAAAAAAATGCAATACAATTTTCATCCTTATAATTTTGTTTTTTGTTCCTCTTATATATTCCAATGTCTCTAACAAAACGTAACACAATGTAACACAAAACGTTCCCAATAAGATATATATATATATATATATATATATATATATATATATATATATATATATATATCGATTTTAATAATATAAACTGCGACTACCATAAAATCTTTTGTCTTTAAAAGTCTTTATGTCTTTCGTGGAAGCGCGTGATGTAATGGTTACCGTCGTGGGAAACGGACGCGGCGAACTGAGTTCAAATCCTGGACGCTGCTGTTTGCATTTCACATAGCGCTAATATCCTTGGGAATGTTAGGAAGCCAACTTTTCTTCCTCCATATAGAAGTAAATAGTAGTTCAGACTGAACTCTTTAACCTAGTATGGAAACCGGTCATGGAGAAAGAAAACTCTGAATTCAAACCAAAGGGGTCTCAGTTTTCTCATTAGTCAAAAAACTACTTTGAGAGTTCCTCTTTCCCTCCTTTTTTCCCACAAGCCAAAAAAAGAAATAGATTTGCGAGACTAACTTGCTAACTATTACACTACGACGGCACGTCCTGTACTGTGTAGGGATATGGCACGGATCACTATCTTTGATTTAAAAAAATGTTGCTTTTTTTTTCTTATCTGCATTCCTTATAACCAACTCTTTCTATACGATACGGATTGTACGCCATATATATATATATATATATATATATATATATATATATATATATATATATATATAAAAGTAATTGGTAATTTGCTTGAAGCATTGTTGAGTATGTTATAAAATAATAAAATTCGAAGGCAATACAATGCGTAAAAAATAAAGACAAAAAGATGTTTTATATGTCTAATCGATTTCAAAGCAAAGCTTTATCATCAGAGTTTAATTTCAGAAATTAAACTTTTAATTTCTGAAATTAAACTCTGATGATAAAGCTTTGCTTTGAAATCGATTAGACATATAAAACATCTTTTTGTCTTTATTTTTTACGCATTGTATTGCCTTCGAATTTTATTATTTTATATATATATATATATATATATATATATATATATATATATATATATATATATAGCAACTGCTCCGCACGAGGAGAATGTGACACTGGGTCAATTTCTTAAGCGGAGTGTTGAATTCAGAGTTTTCCTTCTCCTAGACTGGTTACCTAGCCAAAGTTAAAGAGACCCGTCTGCTCTACTATTTACCCATAGCTGGAGGAAAAGTAGTTGGATTCATACCTTTCCCAAGGGTATTAGCGCTATGGGAAATGCAAAAAGCTTAGTCGAGGATTTGAACTCGAGTCGACTAGTCAATTTCCTACGACTCTAACCCTTACACCACGCACCTCCATACTCGTGTATAAGTCGATAATTAATTCATGGCTACAAAATTATTTGTCGAATTAATTTTAAAGCCAAAGATTGTTTCTAATAACTGTAATTAGATCTCCCCCTTCTACTTCCTCCTAATGAAAAAAAGAGATCAGCGAGACTAGCTTGATAACCATTACACAACGATGGGGCGCCCTTCTTCCTCCTCTTAAAATGCAATATTTTTATTTCACACGTCTTCTCGAGCTATTATTATCCCCCCCCCCGGTGCTTGTAATTCTCAACAACGTTTCGAGAGAATAATTATTCGGCCTTCCTCAGGTGCATGTTGAATCCGGTGAAATAGTTGCAGTTTAGATTGCCAGTTGAAATGCAATGCTTTCAAGTGACCTCTAATTGACAGATGCCACCTGAGGAGGATCGGAAAATGTATCGGCTGAAAAATAGAAGATATTAATCCTGAGAACGAGTAAAAATAATTAAACACATTATCTTAGAAATTTGGAAAATCTTTTTACGTTTTAAAATCATAATTGTTTGTTGTTTTTTTTTATTTAAATAATTTTCATTGTTTTAAACGTCAAACTTCCGTCTAATCATTTGGAACTCATCATAACAGGTTTTGACATTTGTAAGGGCGCATGGGTAATGGTTGTCGGATAATAATAATAATAATAATAATAATAATAATAATAATAATAATAATAATAATAATAATAATAATAATAAAGCTAGGCACGACCAGGTTGGGAAGGTGATCCACTGGGAATTATGCAAAAAATTAAATTTTGACCATACAAATGGTATATGCATAAACCAGAATCTGTTCTTGAGAATGAAACGCATAAAATTTTCTGGGACTTTGAGATAAAGACGGATCACCCTATCCCAGCCAGAAGACCAGACCTAGTGTTGATTAACAAAAAAAAAAGAGAATGTGTCAACGGGTGGACTTTGCGGTCCAACAGACCACAGGGTGAAGATGAAGGAAAATGAAAAGATGGATAAATACCCGGACCTTGACAGAGAATTAAAAAAAGCTGTGGAATATGAGGGTGAAAGTGATACCAATTGTAGTTAGTGTACTTGGAACGGTCCCAATAAACTGGGGGAAAGACTAGAGGATCTGGAAATCAGAGGAAGAATTGAGACCATCCAGAATACTGCACTGCTGCAATCGGCTAGAATACTCAGAAGAGTCCTGGAAACCTAATGAGACCTGTTGTCACTCAGCCTCTAGTGAACCACCGGCTACAGCAAAAACCTCATAATGATAAAAATAATCTCTGGTACTTGGAGATTAAGACGGATCACATCCCAGCCAGAAGATCTGACCTAGTATTGATTAACAAAAAAAGAACTTATCATCTAATAGATTTTGCTGTTTCAGCAGATCACAGGGTGAAGATGAAAGAAAAGGAAAAGATAGACAAATATCTGGACCTTCCTAGAGAATTGAAAAAGCTGGGGAATAAGAGGGTGAAAGTGATACCAATTGTAGTTGGTGCACTAGGAACGGTTCCAAAAAGCTTGGAAAAAAAGACTGGAAATCAGGGAAAGAATTGAAACCATCCAGAAATCAGCATTGCTGAAATCAGCTAGAATACTCAGAAGAGTCCTGGAGACCTGAGGAGACTTGTTGTCACAGACTCCAGTAAAAGGCCATCACAAAAAGAAAAAAAATCGTGAAGAAAAAGAAACAAGTGAAGAAGAAGAAGAACAACAACAACAACAACAACAACAAGAACAACAACAACAACAACAACAACAAGATGGAAACAAGTGAAGAAGAAGAAGAACAACAACAACAACAACAACAACAACAAGATAGAAACAAGTGAAGAAGAAGAAGAAGAAGAAGAAGAAGAAGAAGAAGAAGAAGAAGAAGAAGAAGAAGAAGAAGAAGAAGAAGACTAGAAGTAATAAATAGCCCGGTGTGCAAAAGAAAGAATTCTTTTTTTTCTTCACTTGTTTCCAACTTAGACAAGTGGGGAAGGAAGGCCTCGACTACTTGTGTGCATCACCAAAAGGTGACGGGTGGGGCGACCGAACGCCTCGTGAAGAAAACACTGAAACGTCAAACACTGTTAAAAAGTCGGATGTTATTAATTAATGCTCCCCGCGTTGAGATGGGAACTGTAAGACGCCCGTTGTCAGGGACATCCAATTAAAACGGGCCTTATTGTTGTCATTCGGCATATTGCCGGAGGATATTCGCTGGCAATAGAAAATACGTCGACCAGTAATATTGCTAATGAGAGTGACTGCATCATTGTAGTCGCACCGCTGCTGCTGCCGCTGCTGCTGCCTGCTTGTCTGTCTGTCTGTCTACCTTAGCCTGCCTCAGCTGTGATTCTCTTCTAAGCACCGCCACTTTTCTAAGCACAGAAGCCGCTGCTGCTACTACTAGAAAATCATACAATTATCGCTCCTTTTTTTTCTTTCTTGGACTTTTCCCCGACACGAATTCACATTCATTGTAGCCAGCCTTAATGTTCTAATTTTGAAATTAAAGGTGCTAACACTTTTTGGGGCGGGAAGGGGTTGTTATTGTTGTGTTCTTATAACAAACCATTCCTCCTTAGGCAAAAACCACATTGATAGATTCTTGGATTCGTAACAAACCATACCAGGATGAAATATTCCAACAGGTTTTTAGCATTTAAATCAAAATAAACAAGAATATATATATATATATATATATATATATATATATATATATATATATATATATATATATATATATATTTGGGACTTCAATATATATATATATATTTGGGACTTCAATTAAGCACATATTCTCCCATATATATATATATATATATATATATATATATATATATATATATATATAAAGAGCAGTCGGTGTGTATGTATGTACTGATTAAACTACGAAAATAAAACAATTAACGACAAAGAAAAGAAATATATATATATATATATATATATATTCAAAAAAATATAAATATGCATATATATATACATTCAATATATATATATATATATATATATATATATATATATATATAATTACATACAAAAAAATATATAAATATGCATATATATATATATACATTCAATATATATATATATATATATATATATATATTAAATATCAGCGGTTCTTGCTTTTTGTGCAAAGATTATGAAGATTTGACTAATATTCGAAGATATTTAAAAATGAATATATATAGAGAGATAAATAGCATTGAAATTCTACTTTAAAATGTCCAGCATTTGTAAATCTTAAAAGTAAATAAATCAATACACCATGGTTACCCCCTCTACCCAGGCGATGCTGGGTAGCCGTTTCTCGTTCTCTGATAAATATAGTTAAACCTCCTTAAGCATAAACCGTATTTATGTATTCTTGTATTTATTACAAACAATAACAGAATGAAAAATTCCAACAGGTTTTTAGTATTTAAATTCAAATACACAAGAATATAGATTATTTTAATTTTGTTATAATTTTGAAATTAAACGTGCAAACATTTTTTATTTGGGAAGGGGTTGTTATTGTTCTTATCAAATCCTCTTAGGTATAAACCACATTTATATATTCTTGGATTTGTTACAAACAACTAACAAAAAGTAGTTAAGTTTTGATATAATCAAATATATTGAATTAGAAAGACTAAAGAATTTAAATACGAACACAAAACAAGATTATACTTATTTTAATTTTATTCTAATTGATTTCAGTATAAAATTATACATCAGATTGCTTTTAATACGTTTGAGAATAAAACAATAATATTAGAAATCAATATAACACCAAGTTATCATTTATTAATCACGGTTTTATTAAAACCGGTATGCAAATTAGTCACACTATAAACTATTTAAATATCTATTTCTTACTGATATATAACACACATTGAAGGATTTTAAACACATTAATAATATGGGCTGTTTTTTAGGCAAATCTATCTCAGTTAGAGACATTGTTATTGATAAGATGCTAATTAAGATTAAATAATTATTTAATAATCATTGAGATTATAACATAGATAACTCAGGGAATTGTGACATTGGTGGTGACATAGTTTCAGTTACAGACAGACAAACACGCAATTTCCATTATTACAATCAATTCTAGGTTTTTAGTATTTGTCTGTATTTATGAGATGAGGCTTGATATGAATAATTTTGATATCTTCTGACTGTTGTCCTAATCTTTATTGTGGTAGGCCTAAACACAAAATTCAGGCCACTATAACCTCTGACCTTGTTTAGGTGTTTATTAATTACCTTAAGATAAAGTTATTCATCAGTCGATAACATTGAATTCAAACGTCGTTTCGATAAATTTATTCCCGAAACCACGTTTAAATTCAAGGTTATCGTCTGGGGACGACTTTATTTTAAAGCAATTTAGATCCAACCAATATATTAATCATGTTTCTATCAATAAATCTGATGCCATTTTATGCTGCTTGGAGTGCCTTGAACTAGTGATAACAATATTTAAGCTCCGAAACCACGCTTGAATTCAAAGTTATCATCTGATGATGACTTTATTCTAAAATAAATAAGAAACACCTATACAAGGCCCGAGGATACAGTGCCATGAACATTGTGTTTATAAATACCGCAATAAAGATGAGGACAACAGTCTGAAATATCAAAATTATTCAGGATTTTAGTATTTAGATTAAAATGGACAAAAATATAAATAAGTCAATAATTCTTCAAAGTACCTGAATATATCTTATCCTCTCTTTCGAGTTGATTCCTTGTTCATCTTGGCATAAGATTTACCAACAAGGAAAAGATACCATAAAATTGCATTCGGTGTTCATTCCACCTGTAATTCAAAGATCTCAAACATCTCTTTTTTTTTTATAAACTCGGTTTGTCAATGATAAAATGTTAAGTTATTTCAAAAAGTAATAATTGTTCGGTGTATTAGTTATAGGGAAAACCATTTTTTACAGCATATTTTATTATTTTTTTATACAATTTTTATATTTATGTTTTTATACAAAGTGGTATTTTCTTATTTCCAAAATCGTAACCAAAAGAATTAGGGTGATTAGGGTTGCTGTAACGGATTAATGGTATTCCAGTTTATTTCAATGGGGATAATTGGTTTGATATACGAGGAAATCGAGTTACGAGTGAAATGAATTAAACTTGTAAGTCAAGGTACCACTTGGCGGGCTGGAACGTATTAATGGTATTTCAGTTTATTTCAATGGGGAAAATTGATTTGATATACAAGAAAATCGAGTTACGAGTGGAATGAATTAAACTCTTAAATCAACATACATTGTATATTTGATAGTCTCGCAGACCTGTACACAAAAATGAAATGACTACAAAAATGTAAAATAGAATATTTGTATTTGTTCTTATTTATTTAGAATACAACTGTCCTGTAATAGGTGGGACATTTAAAGATTAAATGACATGCAAATGTAACAACACACATACATATTATAATATATATATATATATATATATATATATATATATATATATATATTTCTTATTATAATGGAGATTGTGTGTTTGTCTGTCTGTAACAGAAACTATATTACTACTCAAGTCACAATTCCTTTAGTTATTTACGTCACATTATCCATGATTTTATTTTCATTTAAACCTCAATTATTAATAAAGTTGTCTTGCATTATTAACAGTGTTGGCCCTATCTACATAAGGAAAACATGCAATTGTATTTATATATACAACAAAATAGTGGTTTACAGTGTGAACGAGAAGGCTAATTTGCGTATTGATATTAAAAAATTTATTTTGATAAATATGTGCTTGGTACTATTGATTTCTAATTGTTTGGTTTTATCTTCATGAATATGAGTAATATATCGAGGATAAATCTTAAAAGAAATCCATTACAAGAAGAAATAACTGTAATTTTATTCTTTACTTCCTATTTCAAATAAATAGTTAAATTAGGAAAATTTCGCAATGAAATACGTGAGTGATGGAAGAGTAAGTTTCAATTGTTCTATTTTTCGAATATACCCCCTCTGTTTCAAATCTTTTTATCTGCATTCTTAATTAGTTTCATTGGCCTTTTAATTTAATATAATATCTTATTACATTAAAACTTGCTACCGGAGGGTGCATATATTTGCTAATATATATATATATATATATATATATATATATATCCTTAGTAATGCATTTAATTCGGTCGGGAATATTAACATGGATTAGACAGTAAAAAGTCCAGAGCAAAATTTAGCTAATAACAACGTGCTAGGTGACAGACTTATTGATCCGAACGCGTAAAATTTTTGTACATAATTCACACACACACACACACACACACACACACACACACACATATATATATATATATATATATATATATATATAGAGAGAGAGAGGAGAGAGAGAGAGAGAGAGAGAGAAAGATATATATATATATATATATATATATATATATATATATATATATATATATGAATTAATTTTATTAATTCTATGCAGAATTGTCCTGGCGATTCTCATGGGGATACCAGGGTAGACATATTCTGACAATATCAGTTTTCTAAATGTGCTTTATAAACGTATTGAGCACTTTTATATCCATTCATCATTCTGTATTATTCGGTTAATTATTTTCATCGACAATAATGCGACTCGCTCGATTCTTTGCCATCCCATATATATATATATATATATCCTTAAAAGAAAGGAAAAACTCAATAAACCGTCATTCTGTAATGAATTTATTTCGACCAAAACTATATATATATAGGGGTGTAAAAATATTGAAATAAATCTGGTTTATTGAGTTTTTCCTTTCTTTCAAAGGTAAATATTGCTCTGTATTTAATCTAAATTATAGATATTATGCATTGAGCTCTCTCTGGGATTTATAAAAATCCTTGTATTTGCACCTACTAAAACATGCAATATAATTATACAGTGAGATTTTCAAGATCCCAAGTAGAATCATCCCTTAATACCAGTTTTGAATACCTTACACACACACACACACACACACACACACATATATATATATAATATATATATATATATATATATATATAAGTCATCCACAGACACCGTGTTTCGACGTATCACGTCTCCTCAGTGTGGCTAGACCTCGAAGACTGCCACCAGCCAGGATCGAAACCCTATATTCATAATAATAATAATAATATATATATATATATATATATATATATATATATATATAATAGATAATATATACATACATATATATATATATACATATCAAGTAGATAATATGGGTGACACATACATATATATATATATATATATATATATATATATATATATATATATATTGATATTGATATTGATATTGATATTGATAATATAGTTAGCCATGTTTATAAGTAAAGAAAGCTCAATATCATTGATAGAGCGTATATATCACTAGGTTCGAAAATCGCATAGGCGAGAAACTGTCAGTTACTAAGTGACGTTGACTTTATATCTTCGCTACTCAAACTGCAATTTTTTCACAACAGTGCTAGCTGATGGCCTTTAACTGGAGTCTAAGTGACAACAAGTCTCTTCAGGTCTCCAAGACGCTTCTGAGTATTCTACCCGATCTTACTTACTATTATACTTTTTACATTTTGAACTATTTTAGCAATAGCTCTTAAGTAAACATATCAAACGTTGTAATAATCAAATTATCATCGACAGGTCCTGCTAGTATATTATAGTATTAAAACAAAAAAAGTAATAAATGTTAAAACAATATGTAGGGCTGACAAGACTTTCGGACCACCTTATAGATTGAAATATTTCCAAATATAAAAATGCATAAAATATTTTATTCGAAACAAAAAAAAAGTGATTGCTAATTAATAAGAATTAAATGGTTACTTAAAAGAAAAGATATATTTTCCTCTAAAGAATTTTTTTTATTTTTCCATTTTATTTTTTATTGTCTTTATTCATTCTTTTTAATTGTATACGAGTGTAATCCTCCCACATACACACTTTCATTTCATGAATGCAAATAAAATATTTTCATGATAAAATTCATAAGTGTATTAATATGTATACAAGTTGTGTTTTTTTTTAAATGAGCACATCAATGATTATTTTATTGGTTTGTATCGAAAAATCAAAGAGTACCATAATATATATATATATATATATATATATATATATATTATATATATATATTAATAAAATTCTTATTGTGCATATATATATATATATATATATATATATATGAATATATATATGTGTGTACACATGTGTGTGTGTGTGTGTGTGTGTGTAATTACCACAGTGTATGGTTAACACTATCTCACTTGATGAGACAGTAGTAAGCCAATATATAGAGTATTATTAGGAGAGTGCTCAATATCTGGGATAGATTAATATTAATGAATAAATATTATTTAAAATAGTTACTTTTTGTATATATTTAATATATATGCATATATTATTATTATTATTATCATTAAGGAACTACGAATGAATACACGTGTGGAACGGGCCGCATGCAAAAACTGAGAGAATAATAACGTAGCGTTCAACCGTTATTATCCGAAATTAAATAAGCAATTATATCGACTTAGTTAAGCGTAGGGTAGGGTCCTGATGAATAATTTTGATTGAAACCATGGTAGACCCTTAATTTTTTCCTCTACTAATATATAATATATATATATATATATATATTTATTATATATATATATAAGTAATTAAGGTTTACATAGTATATGGTGTGAGTAATTTGCATACTGGTTTTAACAAAACCGGGTTTAATAAATGATTACTTGATGTTATTGATCTCTGATATTATTGTTTTATTCTCGAATGTATTAAAAGGAATCCTACGTATGATTTTATATAGAAATCAATTAAAGTTAATTAAAAGAAATATTTTTTTATGCGTTCTTATATAGTTTTGTTACTCCTTTTGATTTAATATAATTTTTTATATGCGCCCGGTGGAGGGTGTATACTTTTTCTAGTAGTCATAATTAACACTAAAGCGTTTGATAGCTAAAACTTGCTAAAACTTTACACTATATTTGCAACTCTTAACAAAAATGGCCAGTATCTTATAAGTTAATCATTCCGTTGAAGTCACGCTGAAAGCACTTGTTCCTGCGAGATCACCAAAGTTAAGCACCGATGAGCCTTTTCAATACTTAATCACGACTTAAGCAACAGCAGGTACTGTAAGCAACTTGAGTCTGTTGTTTATCAAAATGATTGGATTTGGCATTAAATAATCCGAAGAGGATTGATGCCATAAATTTTTTTAAAAACACATCCTAAGTTGACTTGTGTCACATCCTACCCTTAGCGAACGGGGTGGGCAAATACCTATCACCCCCACCTAATCTTTGTTCACGAAGCCAAGCCTTAATGATGATTCTGCGTAATTGAATTACAAATTGTACTAAAACTACTTTATTCTCTAAGTTAGAGCATTTTAAATCTATTGCTCTAGCATAAATTACTATGGTTAAAATGCTTCTTAAGAATATTGTATTTTTTTCGGATTGTAGTTTTCATGTCGTTTTATTAGTGTTAAGCTATGTTATGTATTTTACGTTACGTAGTCAGGACTGAACTTGCAAACTTAGAACTTATAGGGTTTAAATATCAATTTTTACGTTAAAGTTAGTGGAGTGACTCTAATCTCTTTTCGTTAGATTTTTTTTTTTTTGCTGAAGTGGATTACCATCAGCTCCTCACTTTACCGCACATATCAAATTACGCAATCTGTGCTACTCATACGCTGAGTTGATGGGACCGGTGTCGAACTCAGAACCTTGCGATTCCAATGCGGATGCTCTACCGACTGAGCTAAACTGAGACTCTATAATAAGATATCTTGGGCACCTCGCATCGTGTAATGGTTAGCAAGCTAGACTCCCAATGTTAGCGAGTTCGATTTTCATTGGGCGCCCCTTACTTCTGGCCTTGTGTCATATTTATGCTAAGCTTAGTAAATAACTATAATAAGATTGGTCTTCATCAACTCGAGGAACATGCCGACCTTGCCTCTCATGATACACCAATCCTGGGCATGTCACGTATCGAGAATAGATCATCGTCTACGAAAGGATTTGGGATCATGTGACCTTTAGGCACCCCTTTTTCGATCTCGTTTCATCAGGACATTTTTTTATTTACACCGTCAAAATCTGGGTGTTTGTTAGGATTTAGTGTTTGGGTTAGGGTTAGGGGTTATTTATAATAATAAAAAACTCTAAAAATCAACCGGATTTTGACGGTGTAAATGAAAAAATGTCCTGATGAAACGAGATCGAAAAAGGGGTGCCTAAAGGTCATATGGTTCTTTTTTTTTTTTAAATTTTGCTTATCTGTCCAGGGGACCGTGACAGTAGAAGAGTCCAACGAATGAGGTGCAACGACTGTTTGAAGAAGATATTTACTTCCTGAGGGAGGGGGGCACCCATTACCGGACAATACAAACCGCTGATGGAAAAACATGGCAACAGAATGTATTTCATGATCTTTTTTTGGGGAGCAACAAAAAAAGCAAAACACATAGAACCAATTTTGAGCAGGAGAAACGGAGCCGTACAACTCATCATCTTCATCATCATTTACTGTGGATAATTTTGATTTTTCATACTGTTGTTCTCATCTTCATTGTGGTATGTATAAACACAACGTTTTGGCTGCTGTGTCCTCCGGCCTTCTTCAGGTGTTCCTTGTGTATCTTGAGCCGAGAGATACAGCGACCGAAACGTTGTGTTTATACATACCACTATAAAGATGAGGACAACAGTCCTAAAAATCAAAATTGTTCACATCAAGTCTCATCTTAAAAATAGAGACAAATAATATCACTTATTGTATCCTGCCACTGTTGTAGTTTGGAATATCCTACAGCAGCATTCAGTCCTTCATTTTAAGCCATTTTGTCTACCTTGTGAATCCCCTTAGTTCTCTCAGTCGCTTGCCAGATCTTATAACTTCTAGTCCTGTATTTTGGAGGCCCATCCGCAACTCAACAAGTAAGATTGTGTAGTGGCAGCCTCTTCATGCCCGGTAGTTGTTTGTATAACTCATGTTTAATTTCAAAATTCATCCCCATCGTCCGTCTCAGATTTTCCACTTTTCCAGTCGATAGAACTAATTTTGAGCAGGAGAAACGTAGCCGTACAACTCATCTTTCCAGATCTTAGGGCTCATAGTCCTGAATTTTGGAGGTCCACGCTCAACTTAACAAGTAATTAGTTGTTTGTACAAATCAGGTTTGATTAAAAACCTTCATCCTCATCCTCCTTCTGTGTGGCTGAACAGTCCATGACATGCTACAATCCAATTTGACCTTACTTAGGCTAAACTAGCGGTCGGAGGTTCAATCTCCGATCTATCGGTCTATATGATTGTCTCAATCCTATTACTCTTATGACACCCCCCCAACCCTTTTATCCTACACGTGCTTGAAGGGGTGGCTGGGTCTTAATGTCCTGGGTATGACGTTAAACTCTATCTGATGGTGAACTTTTAGTTTGGAGCTCTGAGGAATGTGAAATACCCCTTCATCACCATTACTCCCAGGTCCACTCTGACCCGGAGTGGTAACACCTTTTAGGGTTCCATCTATGGGTTAAATAGAAAAACACGAGTTTTAAAATGATGTGTTTAAAAATTGAGTTAAAAAAATTGAGTACCTATCAATAAAGAATAAAACAAAAATGTCTTCGGCATAAAATGACCCAACAAGGGTTGACATGCCGTAAAACCCAACCAACGAACAATCTTCACCATTTACTGTATTCTGCCACTGTAGTAGTTTGCAACATCAGACCAACTTTGAAAATTGCATAGGCGAGAAACTGATAGTTACCAAGTGTCGTTGACATTATGTCTTTGCTATCCTTCGGTATACATGCTCTATCAATGATATTGAGAATTCTTTATATCATCAATATTGATATTTGTATTTATCCAACCCCTCCGCACGAGCAGGATGGTCAATTTTAAACGGAGTTTAACTGGTATAAATTCAGAGTTTTCCTTCTCCTATACAAGCTGCTATACCAAAGTCTGCTTTACTATTCACCCATAGCTGGAGGGAGAATACTTGAATGCATACCACTCTCAATGAAAAATTAAATCACCAATAATAAATATAATGTTTGAAACTTGTGTTCTTTGTAAATAGGGTAGGATCTTTTTTTAAAACGATAGAGAAAAGGTACTGATATTTGTTAGATACATTTTTTAAAGACTCAATTAGAATACACAATTATACTCAGATAGGAGTGTTTGACCATTAGTGTTTATAAGCCGTAAAATTTATATTTTAGTATTATTTTCTGTTATTGGAATTTTCTCCAAATTTTTGACACTTTTTTCCTAGTAGTTTTTTAAATTGTTTGAATCATGGATTTAATTCACCAGTCCAGTAATCTTCGAGATTAGATTGCTAACCATGACTTGAATATGAGACGCTTTTCCAATGATGATATATCTCATCAGAACAGTAAAATTGTCCACCAGATTTTTATTGATTTGTGTTCATTTTAATAAAGAAGAGAAAATCTCATACAGAATTTCTTGTTTGTTTTTTAATGTCAGTCATTTGAGTTTCAAAAACTACATTTGACTTTCAAGTCATATTTATATTGATTGATTCTAAAGGCATGTCAACCCGTCTGGGTTTATTTTATACCTGGGCTTACGTATTTACCCAACTAGTTTGCCACGGGTAAGATGTGACACAAGGTCGCAAGTATGGGCATCCAACGAGGATTGAACTCGCTATTACAGTAGTAATAGATCCGCGAAACTAGCTTGCTACCCATTACACCCCAATGTGACGTTCTGGTGTGCTCTTAAGATAGGTATTTACCCAACCCATTCGCCACATGCAGGATGTGACACAAGGTCGCAAGTATGAGTAATCCATCGAGAATCGAACCCGCTGTTCAATAATAATGGATCTGTGTAACCATTACACCTCGATGGGATGCCCCACTTTTAAAATATGATATACATGTTCAAGTTATTCTTATAGATTTGCCAACCAAGAGCGTTATGATTTACAGCGGCAAAAAAGGATTAAAAAGTAGCAAAAGATTAATACTAAATATTTTTATTTAATTAAATAAATTTAATATAATATTTAATATAATATTTAATATGATATTTGATATAATATTTGATATAATATTTAATCAATATAATATTTAATTCGATGTAATTATATATTATAAGAAAATTTTAAAACAAAAGATAATCTAAATTTTCAGATGATTATATCTGTAATATTTAATTCGATGTAATTCAAATTTAATTCTATAATAATATTTAATAATATTTAATTAATATAATATTTAATATAATATTTAATTAAATAAATAAAATAAAATTAATTAATACTAAATACTTATTACTACTAAAGTAGTAAAAGATTAACACTAAATATTTTTGTTGTTTTAAGTATTAAATTGTAGTACATGTTAGGGTCCTATCTATGAGTTCGATAGAAAAATGATTTTTTTAAAATTGTGTTTGAAAAGAATTGAGTTTAAATGAAAAATTTTTTGAATATCCGTCAAGAATGAATTAAAAAAAACGTCTTCGGTATAGAATAACTCAAGAGGGGTTGACATGCCGTAAAATCCAACCAACCAACTATCAAGTGCAGTGACACGTATTTTTATAAACATTGAACGATTCTTGTTCATTAAACAATTCCCATTACAATGATAATAAAGAGCTCAACAAGGAAATAGATCCTTTATCATTCTGTTTGGTTTTATTTGAGATCGTTCGCATGTCACAAAATACCGCCAAGCCCTAGCACCTGTCCTGATCCCATTGCTCTTATGGCAAACTCCAAATCCTTTTTATTATATATGTGCTAGAGGGCGGTGTCTGAGGTTCTTTAGAGTCTTGGCTATGACGTTAAACTGCATCTTATTATGAAGTTCATTACTTCCAAGTCCACCCTGGCCCGGAATGGTAGTACCTGTTAGGGTCCCATTTGTGGGTTAACTAGAAGAGGAGTTAACGAAAACTGCGTATAAAAAAATTAGTTTTTAAAAAATTACAGCAATCATCAAGAATTAATAAAACAAAACGTCTTCGGCATAAAATAACCCAACAAGGGTTTGCTGGTTGGTTGGTTGGTTGGTTGGTTGGTTGGTTGGTTGATTTTAAGGCATGTCAACCCTTTATTTAAACCATAGATAGGATCCAAACAGGAACCCATACTCCGGGTCAGAGTGGACCTGGGAGTAATGGCGATGATGAAGCGGTACTCCACATTTCCAAGAGCTCCAGAATTAGATCTTCACTACTAGAACCAAAAAAGGTTGACATCCATACAAACAAACAAACAAAACAAATATCAAGCGATATGAAACAGATTCCTTAAATACATTGAACGATTCTTCTTCTTCTTCTTCTTCTTCTTCTTCTTCTTCTTCTTCTCTAATTATTCTTCCTCTCCTTCTCTTTCACTCCTTTCACCTCTACTTCCTCTCCTCCTCCCCCCTTCCTCTTCTTTCACCTCCTCTACTTATTCTTCCTCTCCTTTTTCACTTCTTCTTTCACCTCTAGTTCCTCTTCTTCTTCTTATTATTATTATTATTATTATTATTATTATTCCTCTCCTTCTTCTTTCACTCCTTCTTTCACCTTTACTTCCTCTCCACCTCCTCCTCCTCCTCCTCATCCTTCTTCTTCTTCTTCTTCTTCTTCTTCTTCTTCTTCTTCTTCTTCATTTGACAATTCCCTGTAATAATAATAATAATAATAATAATAATAATAATATAATAATAAAGAGCGCAACAAGGAAATAGATCCTTTATCATTTGTTTGGCTTTCACTCGTCACCAAAATGGCCGTCATGACAGCAGGCGTGCGAGACGAGAGAAACTAAATCCGCCATGCAATTTGACAGATGCATTTGTCTGGCTTTTCGGCGGGAATCAAGTTCTTTCAGAAATAGTTTATGGAACACACACAAATTATTTGTCAAACTGAAAACATGGGCAACTAACTGGTCAGAAGAATTTCGTTGATTATGCTTTTCACTTTCGGGCTCTCCTTAATCTCAGAATTCTTTCTGATTCTGTAGATCTTGGATTTCAACATTATCCATCAAAACTCAAGAATGACAGCAAGAAGCGAAAAACAAGTTTCTGCTATTATAATCGGAGTTCCTCAACAAATTCCGAAACTTCCATTTGTTGCTTTCTTTTCCTTTCTTCTTCTTCTTCTTCTTCTTCTTCTTCTTATTATTATTATTATTATTATTATTATTATTATTATTATTATTATTATTATTATTGTTGTTGTTGTTGTTGAATTATTTTGCGATAAATTTTGAAGAACTTAAAACTGCAAAGATTGCGTATTTTTTACGATTATGCTTGTCAAATAAATGAATAATAATAATAATAATAATAATAATAATAATAATAAGCAAAAATAGAGAACACGCAGGAGAATAGCAAATGCAGAATGTGTGAAGACAGAGACGAAACGGTCAATCATATAATAATCGAATGCAGCAAACTAGCATAAAGAGAGTACAAGACTATGCACGGCTGGATGGGAAAGGTAATCCACTGAGAATTGTGCAAGAAATTATATTTTGACCATACAACTAAATGCTATCTGCACAAGCCTGAACCTGTCATGGAGAACAATACGAATAAAATTATCTGGGACTTCGAGGTAGAGACGGATCACCTAATCCTGGCTAGGAGACCAGACAAGAAGAAGAGAACCAGTCATCTCGTGAATTCTTCCGTCCCGGCGAACCACCGAGTGAAAATGAAAGAAAGCGAAAAGATAGACAAATACTTTGCCAGAGAACTGTGGAAACTTTGGAACATGAAGGTGAAGGTCGTACCAATTGTAATTGGTGTCCTTGGAACGGTCCTCAAAGATCTGAAAAAGAATTTGAGAGAAATGGAAACCAGAGGAAGAATTGAGACCATCCAAACTACAGCACTGTTTGGATCAGCTAGAATACTCAGAAGAGTTCTGGAGACCTGAGGCGACTTGTTGTCATTCAGACTCCAGCGAAATACCATCAGCTAACGCTGGTGGGAAAAACTAATAATAATAATAATAATAATAATAATAATAATAATACAATGTTCTTGGAGATTATGAACAATATATGAGTGAGACATTTCACTATGACAAAGTACTTCCTATGAATACAGGTGTGGAAGGTGGTGAGACAGCTTGCATTCATCTTGTAACAGAGTTGAATACTTTACACAAAATCCAACAGGATGTGTAGACACTGACACGAAACTGTTAATTACATAATAAGTGAATGCAGCAAACTTGTACAAAGACTAGGCACGTCTGGCTGGGAAAGGTGATCCACTGGGAATAGTGCAAGAAACTAAAGTTTGACCATACTACAAAATGCACAAAAAAGAATCCGTCCTAGAGAATGAGACTTATGAAATCCTCTGGGATTTTGAGATACAAAAGGAACAACTGATCCCGACCAAAAGATCCGACCATGTATTGCTTAACAAGGAAAAGAACTTGGTGGATTTTGCCGTTTCGGCTGACCACAAAGTAAATATAAAAGAAAATGAAAAGATAGACAAATACTTGGACATTGTCGGAGAACTGAAAACAAATGTGGAACGTGAGTTGAAGTGGATATCAATTTTAATTTTCAAGGGTTTTGAAAAAAGACTGGAGGAATTGGAAATTAGAGGAAGAATCGACACCATCCAAACAACTGCATTGTTAAGATCAGATATAATACTCAGAAGGGTTCTGGAGACCTGAGGAGACTGATTGTTACTCAGACTCCAGTGAAAGATCACCAGCTTACAGTAATCTTGACATTACATAGCCCAACAATACCGTAAAACCGACCAACCAAACTGTATTCCTGCTAGATAATATATTTCGAAAGAAACATTATAACATTATTATACATATTTTGAAAAAAAAAATGATATCATTATTATACGTATTTCAATAAAATCATTATAACATTATTATACGTATTTCAAAAGAAACATTATAACTAAACTGGTTCTTTTCTGTCAATTCTTAAAACTTAATTCTTAACATCTGATAATCACTGATTTTTAATACTTTTCTATAGTAAAATGACATTTCTGTAGTAAGCCCACCTGGCAAAACCATCCTCTCCGGTTAAAAAAGGAAAATCTTTCGTCGGTCATAAAGTATCTACAAGGAGAACAGAAAGTAGTAGTCAAATCTTGCAAACAGAATCCAGCTCTGTGTTGATATCTCAACAAAATCTTTAAGGACTTCTCTAAAACATTTTCAAACAAAAATATACTCATCAGACATCAACACATTTGACCCACACTCCAAATATAAAATTATCTTCTAAGTCAACCGACTGACCCCATAGAAATAAAAGTACTAACCCCACCCGACTTTCTCTCACCCCTCACCCATTTACCTTTTCACTATAAAAGCAGAATGTACAAGTACTTATGTCAATAAAGTTTTGAAAAACTTTCATCCAATAATGAGGCGAAATATCAACTGAATTTAGCCGTCTGTGTTGTTATATCAACAATTTCCTCTATTCTCAACGACATTTTGTCGGATTTATTCAAACCCTTCACTCCTCATATCTGTGTACGGTTACAAGTACCACATCCAGATCCAGATCCCTCCCTCCTATGCATTATGTAAATATAATTTTCAATCTCCTATTTCATACATCTACCGAACAAACCTCTGCTTGGCTGTTGTGTATCCCTGGGCCAATATATAAGAATTCCTGAACTATTGGTTAAATTACACAGAGCGAATCTGGAAAGGAGGCGGTCTAATAACAGGTCAGGATTACCGGTTGAACAGATATGTCATTGCAAAACTCGAAATCAGTAAGGATACTGGAGTAACATCACTGATGACCTCCTTTAGTGCATTTCGACGATGTTTAACAAGACTAAACGGAACAAAGGATTCAATGTTGAATCACTGGTCCAAACACTTGAAATTGAAAAGAGGAAATGCTACCGGCTTCTATGGAATCCCTTCCGGAAATAGAAAAGTACGGCAGCCATTTACTGCTCAGCAAACTCCACGAACTCCTTGTCTGCTGAGGGGGGAGGGTTAAACTTGCACAAGAGTTCAGGGACACCGTAATCATCATCCTTTCATAAAAATAAAAAATAAAAAAACAGTAAAGTCAAGCTACTCAAACTACCACGGAAGTACCTTTCTCTCAATCGTTGGGAAGTTTCTTGCCAGGGCCCCGCTAAAAAGACTTGTCCCCATCATTGCTGAAGTCACCCTCGTTTGAGGGTCATTTTGGATTTCAGGCAGACGGGAAACCATTGACAGGGTCTTTGTCCTGTGCCAGATTTCTAGGGAAAAAATGGACAGAAAACAAAACAAAGATAACATTGTGGGCTCGATTAATAATAATTATCAACATATATATTTAACATATATTATTATTATATATTATATATTATATATATATTATATTATATCATATCATATTATATATCATTATTAACATATAATATATAACAATGATAATAATTATTAAAAGAAATACATTTGTATGTAAATATTTATATGTGATGTGGCGGGATCTATTTGTAGTGTGCGTATGCACGCTCATTACTTTCCACTAGCAAAAAAAAAAAAAAAAAAAAACCCTCCGGTTGGTGTAAAAGTTAATTTTTGAAAGTTATTACCTGGGAGGATGGAAGTTAAAAATTCAATGTCAGACAGTTTGTACTATAAGTAAGTAAAATCATCAAATATATTAAAGGCGTAAAAAAAAAAAAACAAGTTGAAATGGAAACTTAGTTCTGATAACATTAAATATATATTGAAATGAAACAAACTATATATAAATATATGATACCGGACATGTATTTAGTTTTGAAAAACAATGAGGATCGTCTAAGGTTGCATACTCAAATTTTGAGTGTATTTATTCTATTTTATAATGATTTTTGGGTAATGTGACATAAGCAGTGACATAGTTTAGGTTACAGACAAATAGAGACCGAATCTCCATTATTAATAAATATGTAACGTGACATCTACATAAAGGAGTCTGGAAATTACATGGGATTTTCTTGAGTTCTTTATTTGATGTCTTGATTTGTGCTGTTGATAGTTTCTTTTTAATAACGAACACAAGACGTTCTTGTATTTTTTTCTTTGAGGTCATTCTTTTTTTTCATTTTTTTTCATTAATACAAGTACAAGCCTGAAAGACCAGACTGCATCTCCCGTCTGTCCTCCTCAAACACTCCTCAAACACTCAACCAAGACTCTCTCCTTTTCGATCAATCAGAAGCCAACATGTCAGCCATTCACACGTCATCCTTAATCCAGTCTATTGCCACTATTATATAACGTATTACAAAAATCTTGAATTTTTTCACATCCCACAATTTCACACAAAGTATGCCGTGTCCAGAGTTTGATGGTAAACTATGTGATGGTAAAATTCCAGTTTTTAAGCTCTGGGGAATGCGGAGAACTCCTCCATCACCATTATTCCCAGGTCCACTCTGACCCGGAGTGATAGTACCTATTAGTGTCCCATCTATGTGTTAAATAGAAAAAATATTTTTTAAATGTGTTAAAAAAAAATGAGTACCCATCAAGAATGAATAAAACATAGACGTATTCGGCATAAAATGACCCAATGGGTTGACATGCCGTAAAATCCAACCAACCAACCAAACCATATATATATATATATATATATATATATATATATATATATATATATATATATATATACGTTTACGCACAGATGGTAGTCTGTGTTAACATAAGGTGACTGCAAGCAAGAAAAAGGACATGCTACACAGAAAAAATATAAGAAGAAAGAAAGAAAAAAAGAAAGTAGGTGAAAGATAGAGAGATGGGGTTAGCGCGTGGCAGCGATAACGCTGACCTGTTTCAATCGAACATAATAAAAAGATGAAAAGAATGAAAGAAAGAAAAAAAGAATGAAAGAGAGTTAAATCAAGATTGTTGTACTTTTTACATATTGAACTATTTAGCAATAGCTCTTAAGTAAACATATGAAACGTTGTAATAATTAAATTATCATACTGTGGTATATCCCCAGGTCCAACTAGTTATTGAAATAATGAACATAGGGTTAAAAATAAAGCATAATATGTAACAAACTACAAATATCTCTATTAATAATGGAGATTTGTTGTCTGTCTGTAACCGAAACTACGTCACTGCTTATGTCACAATACCCAAAATCGTTAATACATAGAATAAAGAACAACCCTGTATTATATATCGTTTTATTTATCTTTTTTAAATATTCAATATTGATATTAATAAAATAAATAAAAGCTGTTCTTTATAATTCAACATTTGAATCCTTTCCATTGAAATAATGACAATTCAAATAAATAAACTATGAAATTAATCAAAAAATTGTATTATTACTTTAAACAGAAAAATTATTTGCGGAATTTGTAATCAATTTTAAGAATTATCTTTACTCTCCCCCCCCCCACACACACACTTTTTTCAATTACAAGAAGTTAACTAAAAAGTTTACAAAAGAATAAATACCTTGGATTTTGTGTAAAATTTATGTGTAAAATATTGAAAATAATCATTGAATTAATAATTAGTAAATGCACGCAACATTTTATTTGAGGGACACAGAACTAAGTTTCCCTTTTTAATTGTTTTATTTTTTTACTCCTTTAATAAATTTGATGATTTCACTTATGATACAAACCCTCTGACATTAATTTTTTTAACTCCTACCCCTCAGGCAATATCTTTCAAAAATTAATTTTTACACTACCTGGATGGTGTTGGGTTTTTTTTTGGGGGGGGGGGTTGGAGGGGGATTGTTTTGTTTTGTTTTGTTTTTTCTAGTTGAAATAATGTACATAACGTTAAAAGTAAAGCTTAAAATGTAAAAAAAACTACAAATATCTATTAATAATGGAGATTCGGTGCCTTTCTGTAACAGAAACTACGTCAATGTTTACCTCACAATACCCTAGGGAATTGCGTAAGTTTATCAATGAGTATTTAATTTATAATCAAGATCATCAATATATATACAATAGAATAAATCTTATTTTATTATCTATGAGAATATGCCTCAAAACAGATTGATGTTATTAGTGCGCTTATATGCGTTCTTATTTAATTTCGTTAGTCTTTCTAATTTAATATATTTTATTATATCAAAATTCAAATACTTACGTCCGGGGGGCGCATATTCTTGCTAGAATATTTAATGGCAAAGCAATGTTAAGTTTTTTTAAGTCGCTTTTCTTTACTAAGATATACTTTATATAATTTGGAGGTACTATTTTAGTCTTGAGTTGGCAGTAATCATTCTGTCACGACCTCACGTCAACACACAGAGAGACATCTGTGGACAACGCTGACGACGAGTGAGTGTATGTACGACTTCTCACCTCTCTACATCTCTCTTCTTTTTTTTCCAATATTGCTTATGACTCAAGTAGTTGGTAACCAGAACTCTGCTCACCGGGCGTCGGGTGAGTGTGTAAGTCTGGATCGCAGAAGAAAAAGGTGGGGAGGTCGAAGCAAAACAGGAGACCCGAGCCAACGACAGAGCGGACTCCTGGGGCGCTTTGGAAAAAAGTCGGTTGTATGATATATCCGTGGAGACAGCAGGAATCGAGCAAGGCAGCAAGAGAGTAAGAATAAAAAAATATGGTGGATCGGGTTATGTCTAAAGCGAAGGAAAAAAATGAAAAAAAAAAAAGAAAGAAAAAAAAAAGAAAGAAGAAAGAAAGAAACAATGAACGGAGCAAATAAATAAAAACGTTCACTTATCAAACTGTTTGAAAAACCTGCTCAAACTAGCTGGCTCGACCCGGAGGAACATAGCAAATCCGTGTCAGTTAAACTAGGTTCAATTTATTACACCCTTTTTCCTGATGTTAGTCTTTTTCTTTATTTATTTCTACGTTTCCATTTAACCAAACACCGTAAGTTAGCCGTGCTCTATTCAGAGTCGAATAGATCATACTGTTCTGTGTCACTACCATAATATATACCTTAAGTTTACCGACGTCACTGAATAGTTAGAATGTATACAAAAATCAATGTACGAGTTAGTAAATAAACAAATGTCTTCTATGTTTTAAACTATTAATTTTTGTCAACTCTTTTCTTCGTCTACGAATGAAAATACTTCATCTCAAAGTTTAAGTATTACTTTTACTAGTTAGTTGTTTTTTTGTTGTTTACGTTGTTTACCTACAGCTACGTGAGTGGGTATTTGTTGTTGACCCACAGATAGGTCGCATTATAATCTGGCTGATTACACAACCTATTTAACATATGACATAAAATATTCACTTGGGTTTCAAGACTGCTTATAAATATTAAATCTACAACACTTTGCCATAGACTGTGATGCATAATGCAAACATATCGAAATAATAGTTGCGTTTCTCAGTACTATAATCGTAAATGAGCCTGAGCGTATCAGTCAGTAGTATCAGGTCAGTTTAAAGCAATGGTTCGGTAGGAATATTTGGTATATATATATATATATATATATATATATATATATATATATATATATATGTATGTGTGTGTGTGAATGGAAAAGGAATTGAATCCGACAATATGAGGAAAAATGAGTAAAGAAAAGAAATGTAAATGGATAAAATGAATTTAATCGATATCACATTAATCGATATCACTTACACATGTGTTTCGGTCAGTTTATGTGTGTGAAAATATTTCGCACACATAGAAGAATCGAGCTTCATCAGAGTGAACATTTATTTTGAATCATTCAAAATAAATGTTCACTCTGATATATATATATATAATATATATATATATATATATATATATATATATTTGTGTGTGTGTGTGTGTGTGTGTGTGTGTGTGTGTGTGTGTGTGTGTGTGTCAAGAAAAGGAAGTGAATCCGACGGTATGTAGTATATTAAGAAAGAATGAAAAACACAGGTTTAAATGAGTTAAGTGGTGAGTTTATTGGCCGACGCTGCAGTGTTTCGATCTATTAATTAGATCATCTTCAGGGCATTTGTATATATATATATATATATATATATATATATATATATATATATATATATATATATATTGAGTATATGAAAGACTTCGAAACCTTTCAAATGCATATTGTAAGCATTTCACATTATTGCAATCGCTGATCGTTGCAACTTAATGATGATTAAAAATTAAAGTAGTGGTATTTGGCATTTATGTTGAATTGATTGGTCACCCCACGCATTTTGGCGGAATTTTTGGTTTAAAAAGTGAGATCTATTCACGAGTATATATGGTTGATTTGTTTGTTGGTTGGTTCTTTTGTTGGCTTTTATGGCATGTCAACCTCTCATAGATTATTTTATGCCGAAGACGTTTTGTTTTATTTCATTTTTGATGGGTACTTTATTTTTTTTTTACTCAATCTTTTTAAAAACTTTTTAAACTCATTTTTTCAAATTTAACCCATAGATGGGACTCTAACAGGTACTACGACTCCGGATCAGAGTGGACCTGAGAGTAATGGTGATAAAGGGGTACTCCACTTTCCTCAGAGCTCTAGAATTGGAACTTCACCATCAGACAGTGTTTAACGTCATACCCAGGACATTAAAACTCGCAGCTACCGCCTTTTAGCTCATATATGATAAAAAAAAGTTTGGGTTTGCCATAAGGATTGGGACAATCATGTAGATACTTGGGATTGATGTGACCAGTCGCTTGATCGGAGGGGGTCTCTCCAACCGCCCGTCTAGCCTAAGTAAAGGTCAAACTTGAGTGTTGCATGTCATGGACTGCTCAGCCACGAGGATTCCGTCACTAAGCATCATGGGTTGCCACCCAGGGCCAACGGGTGAAGCCATTGAGGGGTCTTACCCCTCTGCAGAAGTGCAGTCGGCGTATTCTACAGCCTCAGTCGACAGGGCGGAGTATATATGGTATCCGTTACATCCTAGATTTTTGTTGAATGTGGCTTAGTATGAAGCAGGCCAATTAAGAATAACAGTAGAAAGATTTTTTGTGCCAAGATTCTAAATTGAAGAAAGGTTGGATTTGATAATAAAAAAGATTGTATTGCGCCAAGCTTCAATACGGAGATGGGTTAAGGTTAATACGAGTAGGAAGATTGTGCAGCACAATACTTCGAAATTTAAAGAGCATGTGGTTAATTGTTTGGGTTGTTGGATTTTATGGCATGTCAACCCTTGTTGGGTTATTTTACGCCGATGACGTTTTGTTTCATTCATGCTTGGTGGGTATTCAAAAGTTGTTTTTTTTTTGACTCAATTTTTTTTAAAACATTTGAAACCTCATTTTTCTATTTAACCCATAGATGAGACCCTAAAATTACTACCACTCCGGGTCAGAGTGAACATGGGAATAATGGTGAAGGAGTACTCCACACTCTCCAGAGCTCCAAAATTGAAACTTCACCATTAGATGCAGTTTAAAGTTATACCCACCTTCTAGCTCATATATGATAAAAAAGGGTCATAAGGGCAATAGGGTTGGGACAATTGTATAGATGCTAGGATTTGACGTGACCAGTCAATTGATCGGAGGTGGGGTAATGGTAATAGGAAGATTGCATTGCACTATGTCCAAGTGATGAAAGTCTGTTTTACCATCTGAAATATTGACCTTTACATAGAACTCGAACACCAACCTCTGGAACTAGTACTACTAGTGTCAGAGGCTGGTGTTCGAGTTCCATGTAAAGATCAATAACCGAATCAGGGCAAATATGTGAGTCAAGTGAGTAACTTATATGGAAAATTCTTATGTGTTGAAGTTAACTATTGCAAACTTCATGTGTAATTGGTGATATCTCTGGGCAAGAAAACGTCACTAATCTTATTAGGATTGTCATTTTATTACATAATAAAGAAATTAGAGCTACTTAAATCAATAAAATTAATGCATTTTCATATTCTGTAACTAAAACAATCTATGATTAGACATATTACTCCATTATAGGGCAATCTATTGTCCATTTCTTTCACAAAAACAAGGATTTCCAGCAGCCATTTTGAAAATTCTCACGGAACCAACCTAAAATGACATCCTAGGTCAATTATCTCAACAGAATCGTAATCAGCAGCAAAAATTACCATAGAAAACACTCGTCTTATTTAATTTTTAGAAAAAAGTATTCATTTGCCGAACCCTACTAGTAGGCATTTACCAAACTCTTCCCGTGAGCAGGATGGGACACAAGGTTAAATTTAAGTAAAATTCAACTAGTTTGAATTCCTTCTCCTAGACCGGATGCCATACCAAGATCAAAGAGCCCAGTATGTCCTATTTACTCATAGCTGGAGAGAGAATAATTGGGTGTATACCTTTTTCAAGTATATTAGCGCTATGTGTAACACAACGAGCCTTTGGCACTAGTAAGAAATATGTAACTATCCAAGCCACGAATCAGGCCGAAATCTCAGTCGGTAGAACATTGACCTAGGAATGGCAAGATTCCTGGTTCGATACCGGTCCCCATCAACTCAGCGCATGAGTAGCACAGATTAGGTAATCTGATCTGTGCGGTAAAATGGCGAGCTGGCGGTAGATGTGTCGCTCCACCTCAGCAAAAACAATCTCCCTGGTCTAGCGCTAGCGAAAAGAGGATAGACTCCCTCGCTATCTGGCTGATACCGACAATAGGCCACTCCACCAACTTATATATATATATATATATATATATATATATATATATATATATATATATATATGGAAGTAAGAAAATTGTGTTATGCCAAGCTATCATGTGTATATGACTTGCTAACTTTAGTTTAGCGAAGTTTAACAGGTTTGAATTCAGAGTTTTCCTTCTCCTAGGCCGGTTGCTGTACTAGGGTTAAAAAGTCCAGTCTGTCCTAGCCATAGCTGGGGGGGGGGTATTTGGACTCCTACCTTTCTCAAAGATATTAGCGTTATGTGAAATTTAACCAGGACTTGAACTCTTGTCACCGTGTCCATTTCCCCCCAAGGGTATTAGTGCTATGTGAAATGCAATCAGCCTCTAACACAAGTAGGACATATGTAATTATCACAGCTACAAATCAGGCTGAAATATGAATATATTTGGATGAAAGAAGACAGTCTTGCGCCAAGCATTTATATGTATATTACTTGCTCGCCTTAAAAACTCAACATTTAACTTCCTGAACTTTACCCAGGCTCAAGAGGCTTCTGAGACAAATAAAAAATACACAACTATTTAGTCACCAGATTTTGATTTTTACTACGTTTAGTTTAGTCTAACACAAACCCAAATGGTGGAGGATTAGTTAGTTGGTTGGTTTTACGGCATATCAACTCTTTTTGGGTAATTTCATGCCAAATCAAGTGATTTTTGATAAACAAAGGACTCGTATTCGAAATCCTGGCTGAGCTCGAACACTGAACCTCAGGTATCAGTGGGAAATAAACAGCATGGAGACAGACAGACAGACAGGCTGTAATCAATTGTTTTTGTTATTTGAAAGTCAGTAAATGTCTCTTTCTTTTCTAAAATACTCAAAATCCTTCGAAGGAAATTCAGAAGCATGTTATATTATGTAATGTGTATGTTAATGAAAAACGTTTGAATAACTGGCTTTCTTTTTTTTTTTCTTTTTTTATCTTTATTGTTTTATTTTGTTTTTGTTTTTTTTTTTTTTTGTTTTTTTTTAGCTCGCTTGCTTTATTGTTTCTTTTTTTTCGTTTTTATTTTTTATGTTCATGTCTTTATTGTTTTTTTGTTTTTTTTTGTTGTTTTGTTTTGTTGGGTTTTTATTGTTCTTTTTTTTTGTAGTTTTTTTGTTTCTTGTTGGGTTTTTAGCTCGATTGCTTTGTTTCGTTTTTTTTTTTGTTTTATTTTTTGTTTTTTTGTTCTTTTCGTTTTTATTTTTTATGTTTTTGCCTTTGTTGGGGTTTTGATCTTTTTGTGTGTGTTTTTTGTTTTGTTTTTAGGGAAAGAGATCGTTTGCTTGTTTTCACTATTTTCTTTGGTTGGTTCATAAAAAATTCTTTTCAATGCTGCTAGTGTTCTTATAGAGACGATAAAACCAACGTCAGCAGAGGTGTATCTTGGAGGAAAGATCGGAACTGAGCTTAGCCTGTGTCTGTGGGTATGGCAAGCGAACTTCAAATATCGAATTTTATAGCACACATATCATTCACCTCCAAATCACAACCTTCTACAAAAATCTTAGGTCACACTTTTGATGAGCTCAGTGTTCAAGGGTCTGCAAGATATTTATTCTGCGTCCTCACCTAACATGACACAAGATCATTTAGCCTGGATCCCACAATCAAGCCGCACACATCAGGAGATGCCTTAAATAGTTCTCTTTTTAGTACAAAGGGTTGGTTGGTTGGATTTTATGGCATATCAACCCCTGTTGGGTTATTTTATGCTGAAGATGTTTTGTTTTATTCATTCTTCAAGGATACTTTTTTCTATTTAACCCATAGATGGGACCCTAAAAAGTACTACCACTCCGGATCATAGTGAACCTGGGATTAATGGTGATGAAGGGGTACTCTACATTCCCCCAGTGCTCCTGAATTGGAACATCACTATCAGAGTTTAACGTCATACCCAGGACATTAAGACCCTCAGCTACCGCCTTCTAGCATATAAAAAGGATTTGGTATAATAGAGTTGAGACAATCATATAAGTGTTAGGGCTTTACTTGAGCAGTCGATTGATCGGGGGTGTCCTCTCCGACCGACCGCCTAGCCTAAGTAAGGGCCATAGTGGAATGTTGCAAGTCATGGACTATTCAGCCACCAGGGTTCCATCCTTAAGCATCATAGGTCGCCACCCACGATCAATAGGTGGACCTATTGGGGAGATGAGAAGTAGCGTAACGGTTCTCAGCACTGGTAACGAAATGCGTAAACCAAATTATTTTGATACTGCTTGTGTTCACTCAGCAATTATGCGCTTGATAAAAGGCTTGAAACCACTGATTCCTGTTCTATTCTATCACTTGATTGCTTGACAAATATTTGATCTTGCTTCTATACCACAATAGTTGACAGAAAGGAGAATGGAAAAATTACTCTCCTATAACTATTTTGTTAACCTTGACAAGGAGGAGTCACAAAAAAGTGTTGTGGAGGCGCGTGGTGTAATGGTTACTGTCGTAGGAAATGGACACGGCGAGACGAGTTCAAATCCTGGACGTGGCTGTTTGCATTTCACATAGCGCTAATACTCTGGAGAAAGTTATGAATCCAACTATTTACATTTTTTGCATTTCATCTTGGACGGTCTCATTTTTAACCAGAGGGTGTTGCAAGATGATAACGGTCAGAATATGAAAGAACAAGAGTGTTGATATAATAAGAATTTAAAAAAAGGAAAATAAAGTCGTCGGGGCGGCCTAATGTCGGTATCCGCCAGACAGCGAGGGTGTCTATCCCCTTTTCAGTAGCGCTAGACCAAGGAGATTATTTTAGCATCTGAGGTGGCCACATCTACCATCACCTACCATCAGCTTCTCACTTTACCGCACAGATCCCTGTGCTACCCATTCGTTGAGTTGGCGAGGGCCGGTATCGAACCAAGAACCTTGTGATTCCTAGCCGAACACTCTACCGACTGAGTTAAACCGGCCAATTAAATGATAAGAATAAACATCTTAAAAGCAAGAATATCGAAAAAGAATCTTATGAATATAGATAAGAGATCTATAGTCAACCTTTTAAATATCGGGCAACGCCAGGTAGCTCTGCTAGTTTTAAATAAAATTCAATTGCCAAAGTTTATTAATGATACTTGCAAAATATATATACAAGCATTTAAGTTTTAATGTAATAATATATTATATTAAATTAGAAAGGCTAACGAATCTAAATAAGAACGCATATAAACATATTTGAAACAGAGGGGTTTGTAATCAAAGAATAGGACAGCTTCAATGCTAGCCCTTCCAATCACTTCCGGCTTTCATTGCTAATTTTTCCTAATTTAACTAAGTCAAACAATAAAAAATAAGATTAGTTATTTCTTGTTGATAATGAATTTCTTTTAAGATTTATCGACGGGATTTTTGTTCATATTTATTTTAAAAAGACCAAACAATTAGAAATCTATAAACCAAGCAAATATTTATTAAAGTCAAATTGTTAAGACCAATATGCGAATTAGTCTTCCCGTTCATACAGTAGTAAAAAAAAAAATTTAAAAAAAAAAGTCGTCGGAGTGGCCTAAATTCTGTATCAGCCAGACACCGAGGGAGCCTATCCCCCTTTTTACTAATGCTAAACCAAGGATATTGTTTTTTTTTTTGGCGTCTGAGACGGAGCCCCACTCCTACCATCAGCTTCTCACTCTATTGCACATATCCTTGTGGCTCCTAGTCTGACGTATGGTTGTAAAAATAAATGCAATCACATGTTATCATTACGTTGATAATGTAAAACAGTATTTTACAAGATAAAACAATTTTATAAATAATTGACATTTGAATAAATATAAAATCATGGAGACTGTGACATAAATAAATTAGGGAATTGTGACGTGGGTTCGGTTACAGACATGAAGACACATAATCTACATTATAATAAAACATATAGTCCCTGAATGTTACCAAATAAAATCATGGCGAATGTGACGTAAATAACTAAGGGAAATGTGACGTCGGTGGTGACGTAGTTTCGGTTACAGTCAGACATATAACCTCCATTATAATAAGATTATTGCATAATTGATGGGTATCCTACTAATTAATTGCGCGATTGGAGTTCGAACCCACTTACTACGATGTCGCAGTCAAGGGCGTTAGCCACTACACCACGGGGTCTTCTCCACTAAAGATATTGGTATTGATAAAGTCAGCTTAATTATGATAAAGATATATATTCATAATAAATGAGATTAATCATTAAGCGTATTCATAAGAACAACAAAAAAATGTTGTTGGTGATATTGCCAAACTAAAAATGATTTAAGAAAATCAACTTCATAAATAAATAACAATCACCTAAAATTTTGCGAAACAATCAGAATATTCTTTTAAAGTTTCACTACCGCCCTGTCGGCTGAGGCGTTAGAATGCACCGACTGCACCTCTGCAGAGGGGTAAGATTCCCCCAATGGGGCCACCTGTTGGCCGTGGGTGGCGACCCGTGATGCTTAAGGATAGAGCCCAGGTGGATGAGCAGTTCATGACATGCAATACTCCACTTTGGCCCTATCTTGGGCTAGACGGCTGGTCACGTCAAGCCCTAGCACCTATATGATTTTCCCAACCCTATTGCCCTTATGGCAAGCCCCAACCTCTCTTTATCATATAGGTGCTAGAAGGCGGTGGCTGCGGGTCTACATGTCCTGGGAATGACGTTAAACTTTATCTGATGGTGAGGTTCCAGTTCTGGTTTGGGGAATGTGGAGCACCCCTTCATCACCATTGCTCCCTGGTCACTCTGACCCGGAGGGGTAGTACCTGTTAGGGTCCCATCTATGGGTTAAATAGAAAAATGTATTTATAAAAAAAATTGTATTATCCATTAAGAATTGATTTATTTCAAAACTTTATCGGCATTAAATGACCCACTGAGGTTGATATGCCGTAAAACAAAACAAAACAAACAAGCAATAAAGTTTCACTAAGAGAGCAGAGAGTTTTTTTCTACCTGTTGTGGGGTTAATAGACTATCCCCACAAGATGTACTAGTCTGAGAACTATTTAGCGGCCAGTTCTCGGGGCTGGGAGAGCAGCTTAAAAGCAATGTACGACTTCAACAGTGTACCGTATTTCTCCTCGGAAATAAACTACATGTGTATCGACCTTTCCTGATTCCACGACACAACATTACCCTAGACTTATGTCTCACGGAGTGTAAAAGCCTGAATAACAGTTTTGAATATATGTATTACCCAAACCCTCCGTTCGAGTAAGATGCGACATAAGGTCTGTTTTTTAGCGGATTTAAACAGGATTGAATTCACACGAGTCGATCCTCACTGGTAATTGTCCCCCCCCCCCGCCAAAAAGGGGCCCTGTTGGAAGGTCACTTCAAGATAAACCCACCATAATCAGACTGAATATGTAACTCTTAACAAGGAAACCAAAAGTAGAAGAGCTTAATTTTTCCATTGCTTATACAGCTGACGAAGAACGGGTCGGCCGAAACGTTTTGCTAACAATAATATATATACCAACCACTCGGCACGTGACTTGTGTCACATCCTTTTCGTGTGGAAGGGTTAGGTAAATATATAAACACATATACATTTTACACATAGTTTCAACCTCAAGTTTACCAACCCAATATTCCTCATCATGAAAGATATTGGCGTCATATAAAGTAAATAAAGTTGACGGAGTGGCCCATTGTCGGTATCAGCCGAACAGTCTGTCCAATTTTTCAATAGCGCTAGACAATGTAGATTGCTTTTTGCTGAGGTGGAGCGCCACACCTACCGTCAGCTCCCCACTTTGCCGCACAGACCAGATTACTCAATCTGTGCTGAGTTGACGGGGGCCGGTATCGAACCAGGAACCTTGCGATTCCTAGGCGGGTGATCTACCGACTGAGAATGTTGATTCTTCTCAAGTAATTTCTTCATTTGTACACTATTCAACTGGTCTCCTCGACCGTCCAGCATTTGTTCAGTGAGGAATCTCAAGTATGATACTTCACAAACCACTTTTGACACGTTCGATAATTCAAACACCTTCTTCAGGAAATTTACAAATCTTTTTTTCTTTTTTACATTTTAACTTTTCTTTTAAAAAAATATGCTGAAACTCTTGTTTATTTTCTTCTACTTCTGTTAAAATCAATAATGAAAAATACAATTTTGATTCTTTTTTAAACGCATGACACCAGTCAAATATTTTTTTTAAAAAACGATCTTGTTAATTAAAACTTAACACTCCTAATGCCATATACTCACAAACACAGAACCAACTGTTGTTTATTTTCTTCCACTTCTGTTAGAATCAATAATGAAAAATACAATTTTGATATTTTTTTAAATGCACGAAACCAGTCACAAAATTTTTAAAAAAAACGACCTTTTGAATTCAGTTGATTCAAACTAAACACTCCTAATGCCATATACCGACAAAAACAGAACCAACGTTTTAGAAGGTAACCTACATTGATTTCCGTGTGCACGTGCTCAACAGAGAAAGCATTATTCGATAACCGGAAATCTTTATCTGTTTAAAGTTAACCCCTTCCTCTGCGCACCCCCTCCCTCAAATATTTGTGTACGGATTCTAATCCTTTCCCTTATTCCTGTGCACACCTATGTTTGAATGAAGACTGGCGCTTCTTAGTCCTCTCCGTTCCAACGAAAAATCCTGGTGATGGATAAAACTTAAAAAAGAAACTAAAGGTCCGATGGAAAATCTTACGATTAGCGATACATTTCTCGCCCCCAATCAATCATTGGCTTTTTCGGGTTTGTTCTCGGATTAACAGTCGGTTGCTTGTTTTGCCCGAACGAAATCCAAGGGCCTAAGGTATTTACAACCAGGATTGGGGGGGTCGGAGGTCGGTGGTCGGTGGGTGAGGCCTTCTTGCGAAGTAGCCAATATGGAATTCAGAGAGCCTCTGCCAGGCGACGTGAGTCACCGTGTCACGAACACTGAAGGATCAATGCATGTTGCTTTGGTCGCAGCTTCAGTCGTGAGTAGAATAATTTACATCCCTGTTGGGACACTAGGCTTGCTTTCAGGTGACAAGACCAAGACGAAGGGGATTTCAGAGAGAGAAAAAGAAAAGGAAGAAATGGGATTAAAGATTTCTATTCTTTGTATGGAGAGGAATTACCTTCTACATACAAAGCGAAAGATACCTTCAAATAACGGACTTGAAGGAAAATACCCCATTGACTATGCATTCTCATATAGGTCAACGTAATGTGCATTTTTATAAGTTACGTATTTGTGGATATTGCACTTACAAAGTGACATGACTTTTGTTAGCACAATAAAAGAAAATTGGCGAACTGAGTTCGAGTTTCAGCTCAGGTTGCTTTAGTTTTTTTCCCCTACAATCTGCTATTATTAGAATGTGAGTTCGATCCGCATTAGATGCCTTACATTTTGATCAAATTATGATGGTTTAGTTATTTTGTTTGACGGCATGGCATATCAACCATTTTCGGGTTATTTAATTCCAAATCAAGTTATTTCGATACAGTACCGGATGTCGCTTAAGTGGCCACCCAATTAAGGAATAATAGAACACGCTCTTTGTTGATCTCGCGAGAACCGGTGCTTTTAACGTGATTTGGTTGTAATGCGGCTTTTTGTTCACCGATAAGGAAACCACGTGTCTCATCATCAGTTATCTTGACAAAAATGTCTTGTCACTGAGATGTCAAAATCGTTTTTCTTTTTCTTTTCCATTGAGTTTCCCCAAAACTGCTAAATACATTTATATATATATATATATATATATATATATATATATATATATATATATATTAAGAATGGAAAGGAGTAACCTACTCGAGTTTCATCGATTGATTCTTCAGGGTTACTTTAAATTAATCGAGTTTACGATTAAATCGTAAACTCGATTAATTTAAAGTAACACTGAAGAATCAATCGATGAAACTCGAGTAGGTTACTCCTTTCCATTCTTAAAATAAATTTATGCTCTACATTGTATTGAGCACTTTGTATTTGTTTTGTCTCAACCTTAACCTCTGGATATTATGCGCTTCCAACGATCGTTCTTATACCCACCGGTAAGTTAATACTTAATATATATATATATATATATATATATATATATATATATATATAAAAAATATGTAGGAATTAACCCAACTCGTTCGCCACGGGTAGGATGAGACACAACGTTGCAATTAATTCGGAATTTTTAAAAAATATTCTGGTCTTTAAGTCGTCACCCGTCGCAAGACTGAGACAGACAACCGGTTCTCCCAACTGGTGACTATTGGTAAGCCTCCTGTCACCCCCAGTTGGTTGGAGTGGTTCGGCCCTTCAGGAGGCACAAAAAACCCGAGGCTTTTTTTTGGCAGGGGAGAATAACTGTTTTCAGTCGACCCAGAGCTTCAGTTTGTGCGTGGCTTCCCACATTAAAAAGACCTTGTGTCATATCCTAACCTGGCGGGTGGTCTTGGTAAATACTTGGTATTTACCAAGACCACCCGCCAGGTTAGGATGTGACACAAGGTCTTTTTAATGTGGGAAACCACGCACAAACTGAAGCTCATGCGTGGATCTCATCAGATCACGCTGTTATTTTGGGGAGACAGGAGGCTTACCAAGAGTCACCACTCACAATCTGGAGGTTGTGAGTTCAATCTGTAACCTCGCGAGGCAATTCAATTTACATCCTGCAACAGAAATTATGGGGAATCCAGTGAGGATCGAACTCTCTTTTCACTACTATCTTGCTAGCCATTAGATTAGCTTTTTAACCATTAGACCATGATGGGACACAGGAGCCAATAACAATATGTATATTGAGTTTGTATTTCTGTGTTTACATTTTGCATATCTGTGTGAAGGGGTGTATTTGTATTTGGAGAGGCACGCTTTCCGTTTATCTGCAGGTATATATTTACCAAACACCTCTGCACGAGCAGGATGTGACACAAGATCAATTTCTTAAGCGGAGTTTGAATTCAGAGTTTTCCTTCTCCTAGATTGTTTACCTAAACAAGGTTAAAGAGCCCAGTCGGTCCTACTATTTACCCATAGCTGGAGGCAGAATAGCTGGATTCATACCTTTCCTAAGAGTAATTGTGCCATGTGGAATGCAAACAGCCTCGTCCAGGATTTGAACTCGCTGCGTCGTGTCCATTTCCTACTGCGGAAACCAATACCACACCACGCGCCTCGGTTTATCAGCATGTAGGTCGAATTGTGTATGTATCTGTCTTCTGTGAATGCGTGCTTTTTTTTTTCTTTGTGTGCCTACGTCCATGCGTATTTTTGCATGTGTGTATATATATCTGAGCGTGTGTGCGTGCGTGTGTGTGTGTGTATCTGAACATGTGTGTGTGTGTATATACGCCCGTGTTTTCTTTCTTTCTATTATTTTCTGTAAATCAAAGCAGACAATGGCTCCCTAATTCCTCCTATCTTATTAAACCTAAACAATTTGACCGCTTTGGTATGGGGTCTCTTTCATAATTCATCTATCACTTAGTGAAGAACAAACAAAAAAAAAAAAAGGAAAATTATTGGAAATTCGTAAATTTTAAAAGGAGAAAAAAATGTCGGAATATCTAAAAGTTTATTTCTTCTATCTATGAGCGAGAAATCTTTTGTGTTGTTTTTGTTGCTTCGTTTTTGGTTGTTTTCTTTTTTTATCATTTGTTTTTGTTTATTTTTTGTTTTGTTTTTGTATTGTTGATATTGATGTGAGGAGTGGGTGGTGGGTTCACATTTTTTTAGAAATATTGTTTTTCTTTACTTCTCATACAACAAACGTTTCTAACGTGATTTTTCAATTCCATTCTGTTTTTTTGCCCTATCCTTTACTATTCTTAAATAGGTCATTTTACCGCGAAAGAAAAATAAATTCTCTTCTTTTTATCCCAATTCTCTGATGCAGTGTTTAGCGAGCTTCAAATACGCTTATGTTAATAAGTTCACTAAAACATTTAAGTTTCCACTTTTATTACACCAAAGAAAAATATTCATAAAAAATAAACATTAAACCATATTACAACACATAATTCATTACAGTCTATTTCATTATATTTTTATATAAAACAGTGTTGTTTTTAAGTTAAAAAACGTAACAAAAAATTGGGGTGTTTTGGGAGGGACTGGAACGGATTAATAACATTTCATTTTATTACAATATTGGAAATTGATTTTATATACGAGGAGATTGGGTTACGAGTGGAACGAATTAAACTCGTAAGTCAATGTACCAGTGTATTTCAAGAAAACAAAATATGATTTATAAAAAAGAAACATTAAAACATATTACAGCACATTATTCATCATATTCTATTTTATTATGTTTTTTTTTACAGGGCCAGTTTAGCTCAATCGGTAGAGCGTCCGCCTAGGAACTACAAGGTTCCTGGTTCGATACCGGCCCTCGCCTACTCAGCGTATGAGTAGCACAGAGATATGTGCGGTAAAATAAGGAACTGATGGTACCTGTGGTGCTCCACCTCAGACGCAAAAACAATATCCTTGGTCCCTCGCTGTCTGTCTGATACCGACTTTAGGCCACCCCCACGACTTTATTTACTTTATACAATACGGTGTTATTTTTCTTATCTAAAAACAAAAATATTAGGGTGTTTTTGTGGGGGGGGGGCTGTAACGGATTAATGACATTTCAGTTTATTTCAATATGGGAAATTGATTTGATATACGAGGAGATTGAGTTACGAGCGGAACGAATTAAACTCTTAAGTCGAGCCGTTTAATACGGGTAGAATGTGACTCATAGTGGCAAGTATGGGGCATCCAGCAGGAAACGAACTTATTTTTCAGTAGTGATAAATCTGCGAAACTCAATTTTTAAACCCTGACAGCACGATGGAACATCCCTAATTTCAGATATGTTAAATTCGCGTTAGAAGATTAGTTTGAAAAGTTTATCTCACGGGAAATATTTTTTATATGTATTAACCAAGTTCTTACGAGTAGGATGTGACATAAGGTCAATTTTTAAGCGGAGTTTAACAGATTTGAATTCAGAGATTTTCTTTCTCCTAAATTGGTTCCCCAACCAAATTTAAAGAGCCCAGTCAAACCGACTATTTACCCATAGCTGGAGGGTGAATAATTGGATTCATACCTTTTCCAAGGTTATTAGCGTTATGTGAAATGTAAACAGCCTCATCCAGGATTTGAACTCCTCTCGTCGTGTCCATTTCTTACGACAGTAATCATTATACCGCGTGCCACCAAAGATATATAGTATAAGAAGAACTGTAATTGTCCGATATCATAGCATACAATCTGCTCGGCCAGGAAGGCCAGACCACTGGAACACATTTATCCAGATGACTAGGAAAGGGAAATTCCATCAAAAAACTTCCAATCTGGGCACTTTCGTGCCGCGTTCTGCTCGGCAAGGCTAGTCATCTCTGACTGATTAATAGGGAGGGGCAGTATTGGGCATACCGCAACTCACTTTTCCATGTTCATCATCGACCCCCACGCAGATTAAGCAGCTGCTGTGGAAGACCTTGCCCCTGTGGGCGCTGCAGGATATTATCGGACTCGCAATGGACTTAAAATATATTATAAAATATTCGTCCGCTAAGTGAAGCCATGATAATATGACATTTCACACAAACAGACAAACATCTCGATCACAGTTTACAGTTGCTATTCTCCTGCGTATTATTACTTGATTTTGTTTTTTTCTTTTAATAGAAATTTAGGTTCCCTCTTTAGGGTTCCTCTCTGTAACCATGCCAGGCCATTACTACTACTAGTAGTACTAGCAGGACCTGTGGATATACCACAGTATAATAATTTGATTATTACAACGTTTGATGTTTACTTAAGAGCTATTGCTAAATATTTCAATATCTAAAAAATATGATAATCTTGATTTAACTCTCTCACTCTTTTTTCTTTCATTCCTTCTTTTTACATTTTCATTATGTTTGATTGAAACAGATTAGCGTTATAGCTTCCGCGCACTCACGTCCTCTTTTCACCTTTCCCCTACTCTCTTTCTTATTATATTTTTAGCCTAGCATGCCCTGTTTCTTCCTTTCTTTCTTAATAATAAAAACGGAATGGTCCATTATTTAGCCAAGGTTACGAGACTCATAAGAAATTCGGAGGATAAGCAACACCAGATAATCAGGATTTACATTTTGCTTTTGATCTCGGTTGATTTGGACGGTCTCATTTTCAACCAGAGGGTGGTGTAAGATGATAACGGTCGTACAATTAAGGAACATGAGTATTAATATATAAATAGTTCGAATCATGTAAACAGAATATAACATCAATCAAGTGGCGGGCCTGACATATACATGGTACCACTAATAAAAAAATCCATATGATTTCGAAATGGCACCTGTAAAAATTTGAGCCCAATCGAATTATTAGTTTGCAAATTACAGTTATTTAAGTGAAGCTACTGGAGCAAATTTTTAAAACAATGGAAAAATCTGAATTTCGTGTGTTGATAAAGCATTGCTTTCTGATGGGAAGAAATACTGTTCAAGCAAAGCAATGGCTTGATAAGTGATTTTTCGGACTCTGCTCCGTCGGAAACAACGGTTAAGAGGTGGTATGCTGACTTTAAACGCGGTTGTACAAACACAAATGATGCTGAACGCTCACGTCGCTCAAATTCGGCACTTGTCCTGGAAAACACAAAAAAAAACTCCATAAACTCCTTTTGGTCGATCGTAAATTGAAGTTGCATGAGATAGCAGAGGAGTTGAAGATATCAGAAGGCAGTGTATTCACCATTTTGCATGAACATTTTCAATGTTATTCTAAATATTTTTTTTTTTTACTGTTATCCATTTTCGCGGTCATAACAATGCCTTTCGCTTGCCTCTTTTTCAACTGGTCAAAATAATATAGTATCTTTCTGTATTTAAGATTAAGAAAGATATGAGAATGGAGAAATGTTGTCCACGCCTTCTGTGATAGAAAAAAAAACCATGAATGAACAACAATACAATAGCAATGAGTTGGTCGACAAAACAGCAACAGCTTGGGTTCATGACGACGGCTGCAAATTCAGTGGGAAGGAAATTATTACTCTGAGCCGCTCTGGGTGCTTATTTTCGAGACAGGTCATCTCTACTTGGGAAATTAACGTAACATAATCTTCCAGTCCTCATTCTTTTCATTTGACCTTGCACAAAAGTTAACATTTCTTTTCGGTTGGTGCATAATTATTGCGACCCTTTTTTTTTTCAACAAATTTGTTGAAAAAGAAAAGCCACAATAATTATGCACTTTTTGCGGCTTTAGGATACCTCGTTGTCGAATAGTGGACAGTAGGCTAGTTTCACAGAGCATTTCTAGCGTAATGAATTTCATCCTCACTGGGTGTCCACATTTCTAGTCTTGTGCTAAATCAAGATAAACTTCGTAAATATGTATTCAGTTGATTCACTGTAGATCAATCGATCGATTGATTTTAACGGTATTTCAACCCATCAGGGTTATTTTATGCTAAAGATTAGGGAATTTTTGTATCTACATTTTTGTGTAAGTTTTTTTTTTCACACAGTTATATGGTAAGATTAGGTGATAATTCTTCCAAGCTGTAACCGTGTCAGTGCTGCTGTATGACAACACCTCTTGAACTATAACGAAAAAGCTAGTTGGGAACTCTACATTGAGGCTGCGGGCTCTCTTGTATAAATCCTGTTGCTTCCAAGATTTTTTCAAGACAGACACAAACCATCCCGGTAAGACGAATGACATGCTGGACACTGCTGGAGAAGCAAAGACGAGCTCATAAGTGACGTTCTCCTCTGAGCACATGCACATGGAGTGTGTACAGCCAAAACCGAAATCAATCAGCTCTGCGCCGGTACTGGATGCAGAGGACCTTCCAGGAATGATGGCTGATAGGCAAGGAAGAGTCACTGAGAGCCGTGCTGTTGGCATGACATGATGATGATGATGATGATATTATTATTTCTATCTAATACAAATTATTTGCAGATATATCTATTTGACCCATGGATTGGACCAATCAGAGTGGGCCTGGGAGTAATATCAATGAAGGGGTGGATTTCACTGCAGAGTAGGGATAATAAGTACTTTAGATCAGTGCTACCATAGTGAACTTGTTCCTCACCGGTACCTCTCACTTTGATTAGACTAGCCAAACCTTAGTAAATACTTCTATTTATAATAATAATCTATTTAACACATAGATAGGCCCTAACAGGTATCACCACTATAGGTAAGAGTGGACCTGAGAGTAATGGCGATGAAGAGGTACTCTCTACTATATAAATTCGATTCTCATTAGATACCTCACACTTGTGGCCTTATGCCAGACTTAATCAATACCCATATGAACTCTTTACAGTCTCACAGATCCTTCCTATCGTAGTGATTTTTAACCTCACCGGGCGCCCTATACTTTTGAACTCGTACGGTACTCAGCTACGCTTCATAAATATTTAAAAAACTATGCTGAAATTCTATATTAATGGAGGGCATCTCCCGTGGTGTAATAGTTAGCAAGCTAGATTAGTAAATCATTGTTAGTGTGTTCGACTCCCACTGGGTGACCTTTAGTTTTGACCTTTGTAAATAACTGCAGTTATATATTCACTTACGAATTTAATTCGTTCTCCTCGTCACTCAATTTCTTCGTATTTCAAATCAATTTTTTCTCAGTGAAATAAATTAAAAATTCATTAATCCGTTCCAGACCCCTACCCACACCAAAAAATACATCCGATTTTTTGTTATTTTTAAAAAAAAAAGAAATAAGCACTGTATTGTATAAACACATAATAGAATAGTAAGTAAAGTCTATGAGTGGTTTATTGTCGGTATCAGCTGGACAGCGAGGGAGTCTATCCCCTTTTTGCTAGCGCTAGACCAGGGAGATTGTTTTTTGCTGGGGTGGAACACCACACCTACCATCAGCTTCCAGTTGCTTTACCGTACAGATCAGATTACCCAAGCTGTGCTACTTATGCAGTTGAGTTGGCGAGGACCGGTTTCGAATCCGGAACCTTGCTATTTCAAGGTGGATGCTCTATCGACTATGTGTAATGAATTATGAGTTGTAATATGTTTTCATATTTATTTTTTTATAAATGATATTTTCTTTGATGTGATAAATTTGAAAAATTAAATGTTTTTAGTTAACTAATTAACATAAGCGTATCTGAAGCTCGCTCATACCTCAAATTTTAGTCCTCAACACAAAGCAAAAATTGACCGAGTGACAGCTCGTAAGTTGGAAAACTTGTAGTTGGGGCACGCGTAAGTCAAAGTTCTGTTTCTGTTTCTGTGATGGCATTTACCCAGGGTCGGTTGAATCGGCTCCATCCAACGAATTCACCTGTGGTGAATTCATGAAAAGAGTAACAAGGAAATAGGAAATTCCAAAGTGGTCCCCAAACCCTGCATGCATATCCTGGTCAGGGGAAGAGATGCTCTTGTTTGCCGCAGATTTTGCACAGACGCAGTGTTAAGTATGCCAAAAGCCGTTGATTCCTGGTAAATGATGGAGACGCCCTTTGGATTTTCGTCAAAGTTCCTGATAAGTCAAGGTACCACTGTATATTGAATAAAATGTTGATAATAGTGGATAAAACAAAACAGAAGGGATTAAAAGCAAGATCCATAGTTGTAACCAAAAATTTAAAATATCTTTTTTTAAGTAAGAATTGGTATATATTTTAATAATAATAATCTTTCATTAATCTTTTATACGATCGGATAATATTCATTGCAGGTGAGGAAGAAGGAATTTGGACATTTGGAAACAGCACCCGACAAAACTGCGGCTATACGGAATGATTGAAAAGTAACTTCCTATTTTAAACTATTATAATTATTTTTATATGCAGTTACATTTTTCTCAATTCTTTAATGCATGTTCTTTAATATATTCAAGATGGTGTTTCACCACATTTTGCTATTGTTGTTCGTGAATCACCATTTACCTGAGAGATGGATCGGTAGACGTGGTCCACATGAGTTGCCAACTAGAAGCTCTGATTTAACACCCTGCGACTTTTTTTTCTTTAGAATTGATTGAAGGAGCAGGTTTTCTCTACAAAACCAACGACTTTGGAAGAACTTGAAGGATGAATATGAGAATTTATTTCTGTTATTCCACAAGAGTTTATGGGAAGATCATTTGTTGCAATTCCCAAGCGGCTTGAGAGTCTGGAGGCAAATGCTGGTGCCAATATAGAATTTTACATAAAACTCCATGTTATGTATGTATGTTATTTAACAATCATCCTGTACATAAACCACCCAAGTAAGATTAACAAGACACTGCTGGAGAAATAAATGACGTTCTCCTGTGGACTCCTACAAGTGGGCACACCAGTATTGGATGACCAGAAAAACTTACATGCTCTGTCCGTGACGTAATAAGAAATGGACACGGCGTCGAGAACAAATCCTGGACAAGGCCCGTTGCATTTCACATAGCGCTAATACACTCGGGAAAGGTATGCATCCAACAATTCTCCTTCCAGCTATGAATAAATAGTAGAGAAGACTGGGCTCATTAATCATGGCTAGGTGACCAGTCTAGAAGAATGAAAACTCTGAATTCAAACCTATTAAATCTCGCTTAAAAATTTACCTTATATCTCACCCTGCTCGTGCAGAGGGGACAGGGTAAATGCATACTATAGATCAGTACGGACACTGGGTGCCGTGTTAAGGATTTACTGGGAGCGATGGCTGATAGAGATGGATGCTGAGAAAAAGAAAGAGAGAGAGAGAGTCAAGGGAATCCGTGCTATCAGCGCGACTTGATGATGATGATGATGATGATGATGATGATGATGATGATGATAGAATAGAATATGCGCTCTCCGCCGGGCGTAAGTATTTGAATTTTAATGTAATAAAATATAATAAGTAGGAAAGACTAACGAAAATATATAAGAACGCAAATAAAAAGATTGCGCTTACTTTAATTATATTTCAATTGGTTTCTATATAAAATTATACATAGGATTGATTTTAAAACGTTGGAGAATAAAACAATACTATAGAGATCAATAACACCAAGTAATTATTTATTAAACCCGGTTTTGTTTAAACCAGTATGCAAATTAACCTCACCATATTATGTAAGCCTTTATTTCTTAGTGATATATAAGACACATTGCAGGATTTTAAATGCACTAATAACATGGGCTGTTTTAAGTCAAATCTAACTCAGATTTTCATAGAGATATTGTTAATCAATAAGATTTATTCTATCCAATGTATAAATGGTTTTGTCTATAAATTACTCATTAACAAAATTACGCAACTCCTGAGGGTATTGTGACGCAAACAGTGGCATGGTTTCGGTTACAGACAGACACCGAGTCTCAATTATGATAAGATATTCGACGTACAGTTCTTTTCTAAGTTTGTCAATATAATTAAAAGAAATCGCAGAATCGTATTTTGTGTGTGTTCGTGTGCAATACAAATAGGTCGCTCTCTATTTATTTATTTGTCTCACAAAAGAGGAGCAGATGAGGAATCTCGGGAAGTGATGGATTTTTTTTTCTTCTTTCTATTAAAGTCCTCTTTTATGCTGAAGGCATAAAAACAGTGAGAAAGTGCCACGAAGACAACGTTATTTGTCGATTGCTTCCTTTCGCCAGTCGTCAGCGATCATCACGCTTTATTTCGCTTTTATGACCCCCCCCCGCCTCACAAGCTATTTACGCTTCTTAAAGGGTCTTGTAGTGTATATCGTCTATCATTATTATAGTGTCACATCTTGTCTTCCCTGGACATTCAGAGAAGGCTTTTTAGACGAATAACATTTTCGTTTTATAGTCGAGTAATAAATCATTTGTAAATCTTATAATGGAGATTTGGTGTCTTTCTGTAACCGAAACTATGTCACTGCTTACGTCACAATACCCTCAGGAGTTGCGTAATTATGTTATGATATCAGCCCTTGTCAACTCAGTGCATGAATGGCACAGCTTGGGTAATCTGATCTGTGCAGTAAGGGACCTAGGAGCTGACAGTTAGGTATAGCGCTCCACCTCAGCAAAAAAAGAACAATCTCCCTGGTCTAGCACTAGTGAAAAAGTGGATGGACTCATTTGCTGTTTGGCTGATACTGACAATAGGTCACTTCGCAGACTTTAATTTACTACCTGTATGATGTTCTAACTTCTTATCTATCAAAACAAGCAAGAAAATGAAGAAAAAAAATAGAATATAAGCATACCTATCTCAGTGTACGTAATAATCTTATTATAATTGAGATTCGGTGTCTGTCTGTAACAGAAACTACATCACTGCTTACATCACAATACCCTCAGGAATTGCGTAAGTTTATCAAAGAGTATTTAATTTATTGTCAAAATCATTAATACATAGAATAAATCTTATTATTCACGATGTTTCTATTGCTGTTTTGATAAGATCTCTTCAAGAAAATCTGATTTTCATACGCACTTTCTTTTGGTGTAAGTAAAAGTAACGTCGTCGGGGTTACCTAAAGTCAGTATCAGCCAATCAGCGAGGGAGTCTATCCCCTTTTCATTAGCGCTAGACCAAGGAGAATTTTTGCGTCTGAGGTGGAGCGCCACACCTACCATCAGCTCCTTACTTTTCCGCATAGATCCCTGTGAGTTGGCGAGGGCCGGTGTCGAACTAGGAACTTGTGGCTTCTAGCCGAACGCTCTACCGACTGAGCTAACCCGACCCTTGGTGTAAATGTAGTAAAATAAGCGAAGTGTTCTATTGTCGGTATCAACCGGACAACGAGGGAATCTATACCCCTTTCTCTAGCGCTAGATCAGGGAGATTATTTTTGCGTCTGATGAGGAGTGCCACACCTACTGTCAGTTTCCACAGTTTACAACACAGATCCAAGCCGTGCTACTCAACCGCTGGGTTGGCGAGGGTTGGTATCAAACCTGGAACCTTGTGATTCCGAAGCGGAAGCTCTACCTACTGAGCTAAACTGGTCCCTTCAATAAAGTTACTGGAAATAAATACTCGCTCTTATCTCTTTGATAAAATAAAGCCGTATTAGTGCTAATGTATGGTTGCACCACATGGACTCTGACGAAACGTTTAGAAAAATTTAGATGGTAACAAGAAAAGTAAGCTGCGTGCTGTCTTGAACAAATCTTGGAAGCAGCACCCCACCAAAAAGCAGCTGTACGACCACTTGCCCCCTATCACACAAACCATCTAAGACGAGCAAGACATGCCGGACATTGCTGGAGAAGTAAGGATGAACTCACAAAGGATGTACTCCTGTGAATATTAGACATGGACACACCAATATAGTTCGACCAGCAAAAACGTATATCAACTGGCTCTGCGCGGATTCTGGATGCCGTGCGGAATACCTGCCAGAGGTAATGACCGATAGGGACTGTTGGCAAGAGAAAGTCATGAGTATCCGTGCTGTCAGGCCAAGTTTACCTTTTAGTCATTTCCTGTTTTGAAACCACACGATATAAAATGTGCGACCAAAGAGAACTGCATATGTATCATCGCATAATATCATCTATTATCACACACACACACACACACACACACACACACACACACACATATATATATATATATAATATATATATTAGTTAGTTAGTTAGTTAGTTAGTTAGACAGCATTCCTTCTCTAAGGCATATTTCGTTAAATAACGCAGCCATTTTTTGTTTGCAAATCTTATTCAGTGTCCTTTCAAGCCGGATAGATCTAATTATATCTGGCGAAAATTGGCTGATATATTTGCCAAAATTATATAATAACACTATTAATAACAACAACAATAATTAGAATAAAATAAAATAAACACAACCTCTATATAAATAGAATAGCGGAATGGAACAACCCATTGTTGTATGGTTTATGAACTACCCCTGAAGATGGCCCACAACAGGGGTGGAAAGTACTCGGGAAATAAGTTATGGCACATATATCACATGGATAATTTTCGCGAGATATAATTATCTTGAAAGGATACAGAACAAGATTTGCAGACAAAAAAATGGCTGCGTTGTTCAACGAATATATATATATATATATATATATATATATATATATATATATATATATATATAAAGGAGTCGGGTCTGTTTTTGTCTGTACATCTCGACTTATAACTCAGAAAAGAGATGTCACTGAGAATTAAAATCGCGCATACACTTCAATATGTTTATTATAAGGAAAGGTACATAATTTAATTCTTGATTTTTACTGATTAAATGATATTATTTAATAATTAAAAATCGATCGATTTGCAGAACTCTTTACAGTTCTTCCTAAATAAGTACAAAAAGTATGTTAAGACGAATACATTTTTTCACTGTAACTCAACAGACGATTAAGAATTGAATTTTTATTTTTATTTCTTAGAACAGAATATAATTAATAGATGCAGACAACATTTGAGGGGGACAGAACTAAGTTTCTATTTGAAATTGTTTTATTTTTTTACTCCTTTAATAAATTTGATGATTTTACTTATTTATGCTACAAACCCTCTGAAACTGAAATTTTATCTCCCATCATCTTTCAAAAATTAATTTTTACACCGCCCGAAGAGTGTTTTTTTTTTTGTTTTTGTTTTTTTGCTAGTATGTATAATGAAAATGTATAACTAATAATTTTGCCACTTTAAAAAAAAAAGTTGCAAATAATCTATATACAGTGGTACCTTGACTTACGAATGATTCAACTTACGAGTATTCCCAATTACGAATTGTCACTCGGTCGATTGTTTACTTTATGTTGAGAACTGAAATTTGAGGAACCAGCGAGCTTCAGATACGCTTATGTTAATAAGTTCGCTAAAAACATTTAAGTTTCCAAATTTATTGCGCCAAAGAAAAATATTAGTTATAAAAAATAAACATTAAAACATATTACAGCACATAATTCATTACATTCTATTTTATTGTTTTTATAGTCCTATTTTCTCATTTAGAAAACGTAACAAAATATTTGGGTTTTTCGGGGGGGGGGGTACTGGAATGGATTAATGTCATTTCAGTTTATTTCAATAGGGAAATTTAATTATGTATACTACTGTATATAAAAGAAATATTCTGTCTGTCTGTCTGTCTGTCTGTATGTTTGTTTGTTTGTTTGTACAACGACTGAGCGCACAATAAATAAAATCCACATCCTATTTTTGTCCAAGACGGGGTTAAAATACATTTTACCCTCATTTTCTATAAGAAAGCTAAAAAAAAAATATAAGGGTATAATTCAATGATATATCTTTTAAAAAATAATTTTAAAAAATGATTTTAAAAAGTAAAACAAATTAATAAAAGATAAAACAAAATAAAAGACAAATAAAAGACAAAAATACAAACAAGAATAATAATAAAAAATAAACATAAAAAAGAAGAATATATAAAGAATAAAAGATAATAAAACAAATATGTAGAAAAAGAATTTTTATTAATCTGTATATAAATATAAATAAGAGATTTATTTTTAACTTTTTAAATCCCGGGCAATACCAGGTAGCTCGTTGTACTGTAAAAATGCACTATAAATATAAAAAATGAATAAATTCGTTTTCTGTAAATACATTTAAAATCTAGAAATATGGAAATATGGAAATCTAGAAATATGGAATATCAATGGTAAAAAAGTAAGGATTATCAATGTTAAAGAATATTAATTAATAACGGTTAAAATATGGATTGTTAATGGTTAAAAGCATGGATTATCAATGGTAAAAAAAAGTATGGATTATCAATGGTAAAAAATATTGATTATCAACGGTTAAAAAATGGATTATCAATGGTAAAAAATGTATGGATTATCAATGGTAAAAAATCGGATTGTTAATGGTTAAAATATGGATTATCAATGGTAAAAAAAGTATGGATTATCAATCCTGATCTTAACTGAGAAATGAAACTATTATATTTACAATGAAAATGCATTGCTAATGCCTTTATTATATGCAAGTATTGTTAGATATTTTTCTTTAGATTCTTTGCATTGAATTATTTTATTTAAAATGCACCAAAAATATTTTTGAAAAAAATAAAAGATTAAAAGAAAAACTTAAAGCTGACTAAATGAATTGGACTTTTATGAGAAAAAAAAAGGATTCAAATCATAAATAAGGGTCACCATGGAATAGTGGCTAATGTGCTGCACTGCTATATCGTAGTTAACGAGTTCGAAATCTAGTCGTGCTATCTCGTTAAAGGTATGAA
>CM042145.1:48063088-48070588 GCA_023376005.1 Doryteuthis pealeii | reverse complement strand
TAGATTTTTTCTCTGTGTCATGTCCTTTTTGTTCCCTTTAAAAACGGAATGGTTCATTATTTAGCTGAGGTGACGACATTCAAAAGAAATAAGAATTTGGCATATAAGCAACACCAAATAATTAGGATTTACGCTTTAGCATTTCATCTTGAACGATTTGGACGGTATCATTTTTAACCAGAGGGTGTTGCAAGATGATAACGTTTGTACAATTTATGAACACGAGTATTAATATATTGAATGAATGGAAAAACTAAAAATTCAGTTTTGTCACGAAAATTGCACACTTTTGTAGATTAATGTATTTATTACATTTTTTTAGAAAAAATTAACTTCTAATATAAATACAATAAGGCTAACTTTACCGGTCGAAAAAATCACTATCTTTGCTTAGTCATATATTTACCAACCTTCCGCACGAGTAGGATGTAACATAAGTCAGTTTATTAAGCGGAGTTTAACAGGTTTTATTTCAGAGTATTCTTTCCCTAGGCTGGTTGCCTAACCAAGGTTAAAGAACCCAGTCTGCTCTACTATTTACCCATAGCTTGAGGGAGAATAGTTGGATTCATACATTTCTCAAGAGTTTTAGTGCAATGTGAAATAAAAACTCCTTGTGTAGGATTTGAACTCGTCTCATCGTGTCTATTTCCGACAACGGCGACCATTACCCAATGCGCCTCCATTTTACTTAGTTATATAGCAGCTTCCTCTGAAAATGTTTGAAGCGGGAAGAACCACTTGTTTTGGTGGCACAATTTTATGCAGAACCCGAATCCAGACAAACCCACAGACACAGTATATATATATATATATATATATATATATATATATATATATATATATATATATATATATATATATATATAATGTGTGTGTGTGTGTGTGTGTGTGTGTGTGTGTGAACCTTATCATACTTTGGCACAAGAAGAAAAAAAGAATAGAAATACGTAGAAAGATTGTGGTCCGCCACGCTTCCGTGTAAAGATAGTTTTTTTTCCTGCTTTGAAAATTTACCATTGATTTCTAGTTTTTACGCCACTGACTCAGCCACGAAGCGGCCACAAACCATGCATAGATAGATAGATAGATAGATAGATATGAAGAGACTGAGATGAATAGATCACAACACAGTTTTATTGTTGGCATTCCTCAATTTGATCCTGTGCCAGAGTAAGCTAAGTTTAATATATATATATATATATATATATATATATATATATATATATATATATATATATATACACGAGACAAAACGTGACCCATTAGGTCACCCATTCAGCCCTGGGTAGATAATTGAGATTAGGAAAAAGGGAGTTAGAAAAGTGAATACAAATATTTTTTAAATAAATACAGCCGGACGAAACCTTAAAATGATCTTCTTAGCTTTCTAAGAAAGGAAATGTTTGACCTCATTTAAGCTATGAGTTGCTGGTTGGGAAATTTAACATAGAAATACATTTCAAATTCTCCCGGCTCTCTCTCTCTCTCTCTCTCTCTCTCTCTCTCTCTCTCTCTCTCTCTCTCTCTCTCTCTCTCTCTCTCTCTCTCGTCTCCAGAGAAACTAACATTATATATCGAGGAGGTAGTTAAGAGATACATAGAGAGGAAGAAAGAGATAGACACAGACTAAAGCAAGAGATTGGTCGGTTTTTTACTTAATTGCAAATTACGACAAATTAGAACCAATTAAAACAGAATTTTCGTGTCATTAAACTAAACACTAAAAAAGCCTTAAGGAATCAAAAGTTGATTAACTCAGCTTTAGTATAATAGATAGATAGAGAGAGAGAGAGAGAGAGAGAGAGAGAGAGAGAGAGAGAGAAGGGGGAGAATATGAAGTTTATAATGAATAAAATCCCATAGAATATACATTCTTCCGGTATTCAAGCTAAATCTCCCATAATTATAGTTACATCTGCAGATACGTAAATTTCATGCAGAATATAACAACCATTATAAGAGAGTATAAAATATATCATGAATAAAATAATCTATAGAATATTCTAAGATATATAATAAATGAAATCATATAAGATATGGATTATTCATCACTTCAAATTAAATAACATAAAATCTTAAAGCTATATACTCACGTTCCTTAAAAGTACGACCATTATCATCTTGGTTAAAAATGAGACCGGTTAAAAAAGGGAGATCCTTTCAATTGTTTTAATTGGACAAGGCTTATCTACCTAGAAAATCAGCATTTAAAATCCTATATTTTTTACCTAGGATCGAACACTGACCTCTGGCAACTATGTCAGTCACGAAGCAAACTAATATACTTATCAAGCATAGTCTGGCACTCGCCCCATCGTGGTGTAATGGTTAGCAAACTATTCTCGGAGATCCATTACGACTGAATAGCGTGTTAAGTCCTCACTGGATGCCCCATACTTGCAACCTTGCGTCAAATTCTGCGTGGCGAACGGGCTGGGCAAATACCAAGTCTTGCACAAGACTCCTGTAGGGGGACGTTTCGGGGAATTCATTAGACTAATTAATGGTCTGTTAGACTGATTTGGTAACCTTTGCTCTGTGCTAGGCATACAGAAAATCATCGTCATCATTATCATGTCGCGCCGACAGCACGGATTTCCATAACTTTCTCTCGCCACCCGTCCCTATTCTTGATATACGTAAGATTAATAACACTTACTTAAAATAATCACATTGATGAAATAAATTTGAACTAATTCAGGTTTTACGAGATTTAAAAATAAGATTTGCATTGTTATATAAACTAGCAAGAATAAACACCCTCCGGTCGTAAGTATTTAAATTTTAATATAATGAAATACATTAGATAAGAAAGGCTAACGAAATTAGATAAGAACGCATATAAAAAGATTACACTTATTTTAATTATATTTTAATTGGTTTCTATATAAAATCATTAAAAGGATTGATTTTAATACTTTGGAGAATAAAACAATAATATTCTATGTCAATAATACCATATAATTATTTATTAAACCCAGTTTTATTAAAACCAGTATGTTAATAGTTTGCTGACAGAATCTGTTTCGACCTTTTTAATAGAGCGGTCTTCATCAAGAGCAACATATGAAGGAAAGACGGAATTAATAACCGTTAGAAGGAGGGGTACAAACGAACGCTGATGTTCGATGCTGGAATTAAAAAATGCGTATTCTGTGTTAGAAATAAAAATAAATTTTATTTCTAAAAATCAGAAGCATTATAATCCATAATAAAAACTCAAAAGAGTTTGATGTAAAAATATATAAAAAAAAGTGTATAATAAGTATCAAAAATGTTCATGATATATTCCAGCTACAAAAAGTAAGTTAAAAGTCCACAGCACAATTGAAGAAAGTACACCATATAGCATGTAAACCTTTATTTCTTAGTGATATATATGACACATTGCAGGATTTTAAACGCACTAATAACATGGGCTGTTTGAGGCAAATCTAACTCAGATTTTAATAGACATCGTTAATAAATAAGATTTATTCTATTCTGTTCTATGTATTAATGATTTTGACTATAAATTAAATACCCATTGATAAACTTACGCAATTCAGGAGAGTATTGTGACGTAAGAGTGACTTAGTTTCGGTTACAGACACCGAATCTCCATTGTAATGAGATAAAGATAAGCAAAGAGAAATATATAGTGGTGACAGATCTTTTAAAACCTTTACAATTTCTCAGATGACTGAACTGTCCATGACATGCAACACTCCACTTTGGCCGTTACTTAGGCTAGACGGGTGTTTGGAGAGGCCTCCTCCAATTAATCAGCTCGTCAAGCCCTAGCGCCTATATGATTATCCCAACCCTATTGCCTCTATGGCAAGCCCCAACCCTTTTTATCATGTTATAGAAGGCGGTGGATGAGGGTCTGAGTGTTTTGGGTATGACGTTAAACTCTATGTGATGGTGAAGCTTCAATTCTGGAGCTCTAGGGAATGTGGAGTACCCCTTCATCACCATTACTCCCAGGTGCACTCTAACTCGGAGTGGTAGTACCTGTTATGGTCATATCTATATGTTAAATAGAAAAAAATGAGTTAAAAAATGTGTTGAAAAAATTGAGCTTTGAAAAAAAATTGAGTACTCATAAAAAATGAATGAAATAAAACGTCTTTGGTATAAAATAACTCAACAAGGTTGACGTGCCGTAAAATTCAACTAAGTAACCAACAACTTCTCGGCTCATTCCGTTTCCTCGTCTTTATCTTTCTTTTTTTTTTTTAGTACAACCTTTCAGCAGCTAAATTGAAAAAGAGAAATTGAAGAGAGAGAGAGAGAGAGAGAGAGAGAGAGAGAGAGAGAGAGAGAGAGAGAGAGAGAGAGAGAGAGAAGAGGAAGAGAAAATAAAAGGGGATACTGGAGGGTGCAGCAACAGAAACGTCCTGATAAGAATAAATAAATAAATAAACGAGGAAACAATGTAAACTAGTAATAGCAGGAGGCACGTGGCGTACTGGTTAGAGTCATGGAAATGGACTCATCGACCCGAGTTCAAATCTTGGACGAAGCCACAGTTCACATAGCACTAATATCCTTGGGAAAGGTATGAATCCAACTATTCGCCTCCAGTTATGGGTAAATAGTAGTGCAGACTGGGCTCTTTAACCTTGGTTAGGCAACCAGACTAGGAGAAAGAAAACTCTGAATTCAAACCTCTTAAATCTCCGCTTGGGATGGTCACTACTAGAATAGGCTCAGACCTACTCAGTGATCTAGTTCATTTTTTTTTTTAATTTAGATTTAAATTTAAGCACTGACTTATTAATACCGCCAATATTGGTCCACCATTGACTCACCAAGTGAGATAGTGTTAACCACACACTGTTGTAAAATATATATTTTACCCAAGTTTCTGATTTGGAATTATTCAATCTAACATCAAAAACAAATAGTATGTCAATCGTGACGTCACTGGACCCTTTTTTCGTTCTTTCTTTCTTTCTTTCTTTCTTTTTGGGAATGGGCATGAACATGTAAAAGAAGTTCCATGTTAGACAATCGGTCATTTCCCTACACGTGACGGGAAGAGAAATTTGTACCGTTGAGAAATAAAAATGGTGCCGGATTATCAAAAAGTGCATTTCAAATTTAGTTATCAAATTAAGTTTGTATTTGTTTAACTAAAATGAAATTATCAGATTATAATGATTATGTTGCACAACTAATATAATTCAGTTTTTAACGCACACACACACACACACACACACATATATATATATGCGTGTGTGTACAGGTATTCATAAAATCCGTGTGTTCATAAAATCCGTGTTCACGTATATACATACATATATGTAGTATAGTATATATATATATATATATATATATATATATATATATATATATATATATATATATATGAGTTAAGAGTAAGGAAATGAATCCGACTGTAAATGTATAGATATGAAAGGTATAGGGTATGAAAACACACAATATTGAAGCAGAAAATAATTTTCTGCTTCTCTCTCGATGAATCTGGATTAAAAATATTTACATCTAAAAACGGACCTAATTATCATTATGTTCTGATGATGATTTTTTATAAAACGAAATATTGTCAATATTAGCAAGGAAAATGATATAAAAATATATTCATTTAAAAAATATTGTGTGTTTTCATACCCTTTTATCTATCTATCTATCTATCTATCTAATATATATATATATATATATATATATATATATATATATATATATATATATATATATATATATATATATATATATATATATAATATATTGTTTCCTATATTTTTAAGTAAAGTATCATGATAGTGCATGGATACCTCATAGTAGAAAACATAAAGTCAACGACGTTTGATTACTCTTAGTTTCTGTCATATATATATATATATATATATATATATATATATATATATATATATATATAATATATATATATATATATATATATATAATATATATATATATATATATGTGTGTGTGTGTGTGTGTGTGTGTGTGTGTGTGTGTGTGTGTGTGAGAGAGAGAGAGAGAGAGAGAGAGAGAGAGAGAGAGAGAAAGAATTGAATCCGACAGATAGGTTGTGTCCTGAAGAAGATCTCAGTTTGCCTGACATTTTGGTTTTTATCATTTTATTTTTATTTTGTTTTATATCTAAATTAGAATATTCTTAAATAGAATATTCCGTGCGTGGAAGTGAAATTTGATCGAAACACGTGTTGACAAAATAACTGTAATAAATTTCATCCATCCCAAAGCCTATACATTTTTCTTCCAATCCTTTTTTCAACATATATATATATGTGGGGGGGAGGTGAAAGAGAGCGAGAGAGAAAGAGATATATAGAGAGAGTGGTTTAATCAAAAAGTGTTGAGACTGAAACTTTTCTTTTAATTTAAGTGAAAACGTGTGCATAGGTGAGCAACTTATTTGATAACATTTTTATTAAAATTGAATTTAGAAAAAATGTTAAATAAGTCTCGATACATCTTGATCAAAATATTTCTTCTTTTGTGTTTGTTGTGTGTGTGTGTGTGTGTGTGTGTGTGTGTGTGTGTGTGTGTGTGTGGTGTAGCGTGTGTGTAAACTAATAATTGCTAGATTTTTAAAAAATCTTCCTCCTCTGTTGCGATAAAAAAAAACTTCACTTCTGTTCTATCACGTGATTATTTATTAGACGCTATTTTACAAAAAAAAAAAAAAAAACAATACACAGTATCGCCCATGAATAAGTATATCGTTAATGTTTTTTGATAAAATGTTAATTTTCTTCTAAACTAAAGATGCCAGAATTTTATAATTTCTAAAGGAATATTACACAATTAAAATGAATATCATCGTGAATATTGCCAAATTCTTCACACCTTAATACTGTGTTTTCCCGAAAATAAGAATAGCGTGATTTTCTTCAGGATGATTTTGATATATGCTCTCCTGTCTTATTTTTGGGGAAACACGGGTATATACAAGGTGTGTAAAAAAAGTATCGAGTTTTTTTTACTTTTTGACACACCTTGTATTCTGAAAAGAATAAAGTGCCATTCATTCTTCATTTCTATCTAATACAGCTTTAAACTTGGTACTTTTTTGACACACCTTGTATGCATTGTCTACATGCATATATATATATATATATGTGTGTGTGTGTGTGTGTGCGTGTGTGTGCGTGTGCGTGTGTTTGTATGTGTGTGTGTGCGTGTGTGCATTTCAGGTTACCTAGAGGATTTATCTTTCGGTTCCCATCATCAGATGCAAAATGAGGTTACCTTTATTATTCTTAAGTCAGATTTATTTTTTTATGCCCTGATCCTTCTGTGTGACCATATCAATGCATTGAATATATATATATATATATATATAATATATATATATATATATATATATTGTTTGAACAAAAGAATCCATATATAAACGTTGATAATTTGGAGTATGAATATATATATATATATATATATGTTATATTATATATATGTGTGTGTGTGTGTGTGTGTGTGTGTGTGTGTGAATACACATATACACACGTGCATATATATTCT
>CM042145.1:48045588-48058088 GCA_023376005.1 Doryteuthis pealeii | reverse complement strand
ATTGAATTTCAAAAATTCCTACACCAATTTAAAAATACAAATATTATTAGAAACTGTCAATTTCACGTTTTTACCTGTGTGTGTGGGGGGGGGGGGCATATATATATGTGTGTGTGTGTGTGTGCGCGCGCGCGTGTGTGTATGTGTGTGTGTATGTGTGTGTGTGTGTTTTGTCTAGTAGTTAGGGTCTTTACATGTGTGGTTTAACCAAAATGATGTAGGTAAACCGTAATGAGAGCTCAATGTGCCTAGTGCATGTGTAATGAAATAATTCTTTTTCCTTATTTATTGATATATATATATATAGAGAGAGAGAGAGAGAGAGAGAGAGAGAGAGAGAGAGAGAGAGAAGGGGGGGAAATCCTTAGCATTAGTATACTCTTATACGCAATTTAAAATACAAATATCTATATGCAGGTATTTTTCATTCATTCACCTTTGTATAAGCATGTGTTTTAAATACGTGTCATATACCCAAAGAGAAAAATACTGAATACTGTTCCAAAAACTACAGTTAATATCTCTATCAATTATTCTATTAGATACATTTGTTTTACTTTTTATGAACAGAGATAATTCTTTTCTTCTGATTTTCAATGAATTTCAACCCTAAAATCATTTACAATACATTTTTTTATACTCCAACCGTTAATCATACATTTGAATTATTAACTATATATTAATACTGGCATTCCTAAAAGGACGACCGTTAACATCTTGCAACACCCTCTGGTTAAAAATGAGACTGTCCAAATCGTTGAAGATGAAATGCAAAAATGTAATCCTGATTATTTGAGCTGCCTATCCGTCGAATTCTTATTTTTCGTCACCTCAGCTAAATAATGGACCATTCCGTTTTTATTATTAAGAAAGAAAGGGAAGAAAAAGGACATGCTAACTCGGAAAAAATATAATAAGAAAGAAGAAGAAAGAGAATAGGGGAGCGCGCGGTAGTGATAACGCTAATCTGTTGATGAAAAGAAGACAAGAAAAAAAGAGTGAGAGAGAGAGTTAAATCAAGATTATTATATTTTTTTAGATATTGAATTATTTAGCAATAGCTTTTAAGTAAGAATATCAAACGTTGTAATAATTGATTTATCATACTGTGGTATATCCACAGGTCCTGCTAGGGCATACACAAATAGCCTTATTTTGTGAGTAACCCTTGACTTGAACATATTCGCTGCCTCGGTGTGGAGCAATTATTGGTAATCTAGTCACACAGAAAAATATAACGGTATTACCTATATTACTACTACAATGAGTTCGATCCTCACCGAGAGCTCTGCACATGTAGTTTTTCACATAAAAACCAATCTATTTAGCTATACAAGAAACTTTAGCTATTTTTATATACTATATATTATTTTTACCTCACGCGGTGTAATGGTGAACAAGCTAGATTCGCAGACCATTGTTAGTGAGTTAGATTCTTATTATGCACTCCATATTTCTAGCCTTGAGCCAAATCTAAGTTAGGCTTAGTAAATAATTATATATTATTTCATTATAAAAATGCACGCCGAATAATTTTCCTATAGAAATACATTGAAAATCAAGAAAAAAAAAACGTTTCACAGTGGTTAGGAATCAAGGTAAGAATTGTGTACAATGTAAATGCATTGCTTACGGTTTAGTAGAGAAATGCACTACAAATAATTTAGCATAAAAAAGCTCTACTAGAAACTTTAAATACGCACACACTCACGCGCCAATATAGACCTTACACATACACACAATACGTATATACACACACGTTACTTATTACGTAACCAATAAGATGAATATGTACGGAAAGGGTTAAAATAATGAGAGAAATTAAACATTTATTATTTCACACACACACACACACACACACACACACATACAAATAGTACCATATACATAGGGGTCAAAGTTTAGGTACTGGACATGTATGTAAAAAAGGAGGGACCCCCTTAAAAATTGTGATATTGTAAAAAAATACCTGGTACCTCAAGAGGAGGTGGCTTCATTCCTGAAATGAAGTAACCAAGTGACTACATGGTACAATTAGTATTTTTGTAATTTAACAATTGTAGTTCATTTTGATAATAACAGAATAAATAAAATCATTCTAACCAATTATTATTCTGATAATTCCATTGCAATCTATTAGATTCCCATATGGCACAGTTGAATGAACTGTATATCTTTATTAAATAATAAAATGACTTGGTTAGTTAAGTTAAAGGTAATAGAAACGATGACATCGTGACATGCATTTAAAAAAAATGAAATTGTGTATTATAAATTATTTAAATCTATTATCTAGGTATATAAATGAATTATTTATTAATATCTACATCTAGATAATAAATGTTATGCTTAAGTAATAGGTACCAGGTACTTTTCACAATATCACAATTTTTCATTAAGATACCCCACTTTTTCGGCATACATTTCTGGTACCCCGCCCCGTCATGTATTGTGTAATACCATTGATTGACCTATTATTTCTGCTCCACTCTGAAGAATTCAAAGAAGAAGAATGACATTTTTGTAACACCGTTATGACTTACACTTCTCGCATTTCTCAATTTTTATCTGGATTCCGTTTTATCAATCCGATATAGAATACGAATAATTATTATAATAATTCGGACTGTTGTTCTCATTTTTATTATGTATAAACACAATGCTGTCACTATTTAGATTTTATTTTTAAATTATCTCTACGAATATAAATCAAATCTTCATTATTTTTACTCAAAAAGCAAGATATGGTGATAGTGAATGTGTATATATATATTTATTTTGCCGTTAATTGTTTTATTTTTTATAGTTTCAGCCGGACATACACGCATACACACAACTGCCCTTGATAGATAGATAGATAGATAGATAGATAGATAGAACATTTAGGCCACTGTAACCTCGGACGCTGTTTTAGGTGGATTTTTTTATTATTATTTTAATTATCTTAAAAATAAGTCATCTTCAGACGATTACCCATGAATTCAACCGCAGTTTCAGAGCTTAATCGTAACTGCTCATTATTAAGTTTTTAGAATAAGTAATTTCTTCTATTTAATTTTTCTATATCTAATCACAATTTTGTCAATAAGTCTGGTGGCATTTATGCTGCTTGGAGCTTGGGGTTACAGTGGTCTGAACATTGTACTTATACACAATAAAGATGAGGACAAGAGTCCGAAATATCATAACTCTTCATATCAAGCCTCATCTTATAAATACAAATAAAAATTGATATAAAATACATCCATGAAATACATCTACAAAAATTACACCTGTAAAAGAAACTTGATTACCAACTTTTATCTCACACTCGAACAGTTTTGGGCATTAAATAACCCACAGGGTTATTATACCATTAAAGAAAAAATTAAAACTGGTGGAATGGCCTATAGTCGGTATCAGTCGTACAACGAGGGTGTCTATCGCCAACGCTAGACCAAGGAGATTGTTTTTGCTGAGGTGAGCACCAAGCTTACCGTCAGTTACCCACTTTACCGCACAGATTAGATTACCCAATCTATGTTACTTATGCGCTAGGTTGGCGTGGATTGGTATCGAACCAGTAACCTTGTCTGGGCTAAACCGACCCCTAATATTATAATTACACCATTAAACAAACCAAACCGAACCAAACCAAAACCAAAAGTCAATGAAAATTATTTATACCAATTTGAAGATATAAAGAACTTGAAACATACAAACTTTATCAAAATGATTTTTTTCGGTATAATGACCCGAAAAGGGTTAATATGCCGTAAAACAAACAAACCAAACCGTTTTATCATTTGTTTATCTTTTTTTCTTTTTTTTTTTTTTTTTTTTTGTATTTGATGACAACGAAATAATGTGAAAGCCAAAAATATCTGAAAGAAACTCTAATGATTGAGTGAAGAGATTTTCTTGATTAAATAGAAAATCCATTTGTTATTCTCTATTTATTTTTATCTTTATTTGCTGAAAAAATAAACTTATGGGTTTAGCGAATTCTATCAATCTATCTAAGCCTGATAACAATATCTCCAAGTTAAAATCAACACACACACAAAATATATATATATATATATATATATATATATATATATATATATATATATATATATATATATATATACGCGTGTGAATGTATGTGTGTGTGTGTGTACGAGTGGAGGTGCCTCGTTGAACAAGTTTTGTATAATCAATGAGTGTATTAGCACTCGTGGTTTAAACTAAGTTTAAACACACACAAATATATATATATATATATATATGTCTGTGTGTGTATGTGTGTGTGTGTGTGTGTGTGTGTGTGTGTGTGTGTTGTGCACATATGTGAGTATGTGTGTGTTCAACGAGATGCCTCCACTTATATATACACACACACACACACACACACATACATATATATATATATATATATATATATATATATATACACACACACAGACGTGTGTGTGTGTGTGTGTGTGTGTGTAAAAATAGAAAAATGAAGTATTCCAAAAAGATGAATTTATTCTTTATGGAGAAGTCGACATTATGAGGTTTCGGTTTTAGCAACCTTCATCAGGACTTGAATTATGAATACTGTTGGGATAACTTACGAATTCAAGTTCTGCTGAAGGTTTCTAAAACCAAAACGTTATAACGTCGACTTCTCCATCAAGAATAAATTTCATCTTTTGGAATACTTCGTTTTCTATTTTCTGCATACTATCGGATTTTATATTATATATATATATATATTATATATATATATTATATATTATATATATGTGTGTGTGTGTGTGTGTGTGTGTGTGTGTGTGTGTGTGTGTGTGTGTGTATAAAAATGTTGTTCTGGTTCCAACGGGAGAAAATTCAATATTTTATAAAAAAAAGAAAGTCCGCAAAATGTATTTTGTTCTCAGAAAAAAAAAAATGTTTAATTCTTTTTGTTTTAGAATTAAAATTTTTTTTCTTCTGAGAACAAAATACATTTTGCGGACCCTCTTTTTTTATAAAATATATATATGTATATATATATATATATATATATATATATATATATATATATATATATATATAAAGAAGGATGAATAAAAATTGCTTTCACTGGGGAGCCTATTCCATTAAGATGTTAAATTTAGATTACTGTGAATTCTACAAGTATACAAATTCTTGTAATATATAGAAATCATCATGGCTTTAAAGAATGGTGTAGAGTTTGGTAATAAATAATATATAATAATATCAGAAACTTCGCAAAACATATATGTAGTTAATTAATATAAGTTTTAGTATTATCTTCATCATTTAAGTCTTTCATCTGATGGACAAAATGATTCTTTTTTTTTTCTTTTTTTCTTTCTTTTTTCTTTTTTTTTTTTTTTTTTTTTTTTTTTTTTTTTTGATTTTCCTGTATATGTTACAACAATTCATATTGCCACATTATACAATGTTTCTCTGAATGTTTAAGATGAGGCTTGATAGTTTGTATTATTTGGATTATCCGGACTATTCTCCTCTTCTTTATTTGGAAATATATACAACGTCTCGGCCGATATGCCCTCCAACCTTCTTCAGCTGTTTCTTATCGAACTCGGGAACTTTCTCTTCGAACTCGGAAATCTTCTGGGCGCAACGGATATAAGGGTTAAGTTAATAGTGTTCTAAGTGACAATCATCTCTAGGATGCAGGTTCAATCCTGGCCAAGGGTAATAATAACATAGAATACTTAACATAGCTTAACACTTCTACCTGGTTAGGGTTAACGGAATGAGAACAGTCTACTCCCGGATATTGAATAAAGATGAGGACAATAGTCCGAATAATCCAAATAATCCAAATTATATAACGTATTTTACGCGACAATTTCAGACAAGCTATAGTTTAGTGTAATAAAAATAGGTATTGCAAGCAACCAGTACAATAAATACAAGAACATTTACGACGTTGCATATTGCATCTGTCCTGTTTGCACACGTGCGTGCACATGCATTATATATATATATATATATATATATATATATATATATATATATATATATATATATATATATCAATGGAGAAGAGGAAGGGAGAGGTGCAGTTGACTGGAGAATGATGAAAATAAAAATTTTATGCCAACCTTGATAATCCTTCCTTTTTGGATTGACATTCCGCTAATATCTGTTTTAGCGAAATGGGCGACGATTCTACAAAAAGAAAAAAGAAGAAGAAAAAAAGAAAAAGAAAAGGTAATATAACGGGGAACGCTGAGACAATCCGAGTAGCGCAAACAAAATGAACCATTTTTGTTTTGTTTTGTTTTTTGGTTTGTTTGTTTGTGTTGTTTTTTCTTCTTCTTTTTCTTTTTTCTTTTTTTTCTTCTTTTTCTAAAACCGAAATTGGAATGTTTGCTTTCTTCTTTTCACGTCTCTTCGAGCGTCTCCTCGCTCTTCAAGTAAGCAATTCGATTAAAGACTTGCGATATAAGGTGTGCGTAAAACAGGAGAAAATAAAAAGATTAAAGAATTGTACGAAAGAAAGAAAGAAGAAAGAAAGAAGAAAGAAAGAAAGAAAGAAAGAAAGAAAGAATTACAAAAGCAAATGAAGGAGTAGAAAAGAAAGATAAAAATATTTTTAAAGGTAAAAAAAAAAAAATAAATAAAAATTATAGAGATCAAAAAGAAAAAACTCGTTTTCAATTTTCTGGAACGGAAAAGAAAAGACAGAAATTTAATAAAGAAAAAAATGTATATAAATGAAAACAAAAATAATAATGATATCAAACAATGACGGATTTCAGTGAAGGGATAGTGAAACAAACAAATAAACAAACAAATAAATAAACAAACAAATAAATAAACAAATAAACAAATGAATAAATAAATAAATAAATAAATGAATAATAATAATAATAATAATAATAATAATAATAATAATAATAATAATAATAATAGCGGTGATAACGACAACAGTAAGGTAGCGAAAGGGATGGGGGCGTTGTAAGAGTTCCTAAGAAAAATAAGGAACAGGGGGAGGGGGTCGAAGTGGGTTGTACTTAAAACACCGCCCTCAATATCACAAACTATCAAACCTCATAGTTAGTTATTATATCTTTACCGATATTATGACGTTTTCTCTATTTGTAAAAGTTTTTCTTTTCTTTTCTTTTTTCACCTTTACAATAACTTAACAAATGAAATAGTTTCATCATTTTTTTTCTTTTCATTCTGAAAAGAAATAATCTTTTGTTTTGTTTTCTATTTTTATCATTTACTTTTTGTGCGGTTTTGTTAAAACCAGCGATCAGTTTGTGGGCGTGTGTAAAGACTCGTCGTGCGTGTGACTGACTTTTTGGTGTGTTTTGTGTGCACCGTACACTATGTGTACTGTCAGTATGTACTTATAATGCACATCACACACACACACACAGACAGACAAACACTCACCCATACACACACAGAGTAATGTATATATAGCGATGGATGTCTATTCTTTGTGCACCATAGAGTTATGTGTACGTCTGCGCATGTGCGAATGTATGTGTGCATCTGCGCATGCCCCTGTGAAGCCGTGCTTTCTTCAGAGGATTTCTATATTATTACGTTGAGTCTTTCTTTTTTCTTTTCTTTTTTTTTTTTTTTTTTTTTTTTTTTTTTTTTTTTTTTCTTTCTTTCTTTCTATTCGTCCTTTTTCTCACTGGCTACTAGCTATTTTTGCGGCCCACTTTCTTTCGAAACCAGCGTGGGAGGGGCCAATAAATCTTGTTGATCACTCCCACTTTTTAACGTCCAGCCTAACACACGCACACACACACACAATATCTCTCTCTCTCTCTCTCTCTCTCTCTCTCTCTCTCTCTCTCTCTCTCTCTCTCTCTCTCTCCTTTCCTCTTCGTTTTTTTTTCTTTCGACGTGCACTCTTCACTATGTGACGGCAGCAGCAGGAACTAACTACAGGTTCCACAATCATATCAAGCCAAGACGCCTCACCAAACTACCAAACTATACGCATGCCTCAAAAGCACGCTACATCACAACGACTACCACCAATACGAAGACCCGGTGGGGTTGTGATTACTACTACTACTACCACTACTATTACGACGACGACGACGACGACGAATTCACTACTATACTTTCCTTTCTAAACGGCATTGTGTGAAAACTTTATTTTTTTAATTAATCAATATATCACGGAAAGTAACCTTACTACACAAAGGGTGCGAATCACAAACCTTCATGTATTTCCACTTCATGTCATTTCCCAAAATGTACACAGATAAACATAGCTAACAGTAAGTCACTGCCGCTGTGTACACACAAAAAAAAACAAAAACAAAAACACAAAAAAATAATCATGTGCATTTTATGTAGTATTGTACATTTACGTACAAATATATGTCCCCCAAAAAATTAATAAGTAAACTTCCAAAGATAGAAATATATTTAAATATACATACATTTATTTATAAAAAAAAAATTTGAAATGAAAAAATTATTTGTAAAGTTGAGTCTCACAACACCGGCTTGTTTATTATTTAAACCTTTTGGAAATTAATTACTACGAGAGACGCCAGCAAAGACGGAACAAAAAGGAAGATTTCCACGTTTCTTTTTAAAAAAATAAATTTGGAAATCAAACTAAAGGGATTTCGTTCATCAGGTATCTATCTGCGTATTTTTTTAATTCATTCATAAAATTGGTCATTTGAATTGTTTTAAAATGGTCACTGTCTTCTATTTGTTTGTTTTTTTATAGAGCCATTTTTTTAACTTTATTTATTTTTTTTTTTTTTTTTTGTTTATATTATGCAATGAAATATTCATGTTTTAAGGGTACTTTTTTTTTCTTTTTTTTTAACATCTGTGTGTTTCAGATTTTGTTATCCGGTCTATGAACACGCAGTCAACTATACAAACACGTATACGCCTTTACTTTAAATGTGTAAAAATACAAACGATTTTTAAACATTCGTCGTGTGAACGTCGCCAACAGTTAAATCTAGCATCTAATTTGAGCGTTTAAGCATCTAATTTGAGCGTTTAACATATTAAAAAGGGGGCATGCATATATATATATATATATATATATATATATATATATATATATGTGTGTGTGTGTGTGTGTGTGTGTGTGTGTGTGAGTGTGTGTGAGTGTGATTATTCGCAGGTGCACGGCTTGCATAAAAATGCATTTACTTGTATCCAAGGAGTGTCTGATGGTTGAAGTAGTTGCGAATTTCTTACTGTTACCAATTGTAGGCGTTCGAGCAATGCTGGTTTTCAAAATGAAAAAAGAACTTCCCTACTGGAAGAATTGGCGCTATGCAATCTTCTAAGTACTGTTGTTTTGGTTTTCGATCTTGAAATAGTCGAAGCTTGGTAAATTTCAAATCAAGTGTCTGTTTATTTTCATTATATATATATATATATATATATATATATATATATATATATATGTGTGTGTGTGTGTGTGTGTGTGTGTGTGTGTGAAATGAAAATGGAAGTGAATCCGACGGTATGTTGAAAAGAGAAATAAAGTAAAGAAAGTATGGAATGGATAAAATAGGATATTTTGTAAGTTATATTAATTAAAGTATCCTATTTTATCCATTCAATACTTTCATTTATTTCTCTTTTCAACATATATATATATATATATATATATATATATATGTGTGTGTGTGTGTGTGTGTGGCAATGAATATGTTATATACATCTATTTCTAAATATAGCATAAATGGTTTGTATGAATATGTATTAGGTCACTTATGCACACACACACACACACACACACACACATATATATATATATATATATATATATATATATATATATATATATTCAATGTTTCATTGGACTTTTTATATATCTATAATTATTTGTTTCCGCACAGTTATATGATATCAAGTATTCCCATCTAATACAAATAATTTGCACACAGTTATATGATATCAAGTATTCCTATCTAATACAAATAATTTGCACACATTTATATGATATCAAGTATTCCTATCTAATACAAATAATTTGCACACAGTTATATGATATCAAGTATTCCTATCTAATACAAATAATATGTACACAGTTATATGATATCAAGTATTCCTATCTAATACAAATAATTTGCACACAGTTATATGATATCAAGTATTCCTATCTAATACAAATAATTTGCACACATTTATATGATATCAAGTATTCCTATCTAATACAAATAATTTGCACACAGTTATATGATATCTAGTATTCCTATCTAATACAAATAATATGTACACAGTTATATGATATCAAGTATTCCTATCTAATACAAATAATTTGCACACAGTTATATGATATCAAGTATTCCTATCAAATACAAATAATTTGCACACAGTTATATGATATCTAGTATTCCTATCTAATAAAATAATATGTACACAGTTATATGATATCAAGTATTCCCATCTAATACAAATAATTTGCACACAGTTATATGATATCAAGTATTCCTATCTAATACAAATAATTTGCACACAGTTATATGATATCAAGTATTCCTATCTAATACAAATAATTTGCACATAGTTATATGATATCAAGTATTCCCATCTAATACAAATAACTTGCACACAGTTATATGATATCAAGTATTCCCATCTAATACAAATAATTTGCACACAGTTATATGATATCAAGTATTCCTATCTAATACAAATAATTTGCACACAGTTATATGATATCAAGTATTCCTATCTAATATAAATAATTTGTACACAGTTATATGATATCAAGTATTCCTATCTAATATAAATAATTTGTACACAGTTATATGCTTTTAAGTAACATTTACATGTTTTCAAGTATTCCTATCCTATACTAATAATTTTAAACGTATCTATTTAACAAAAAGATGATACTACTCCTGGTACGAGTGGACCTGAGAGTAATCTTAATTATGGAGTACTCCACAATCTGCAGAGCTAAAATAGAAAAACACGAAGTGTTCGAAAAAATGCATACTCTCGGATTTCATTCCCCATTTTACTCCCATATATAAATATATACTCTCTCTCTCTCTCTCTCTCTCTCTCTCTCTCTCTCTCTCTCTCTCTCTCTCTCTCTCTCTCTCAAACATACATATACACCCACAGACAGACAGATAGACAGACAGACACGCATATATATATATATATATATATATATATATATATATATATATATATATATATATACATGTGGAATAAAGAAGAATAGGCAGGTCTCCTGTTTAACGATTTTATTGGTGATCTTTTCAAGCTTTCTGGCCAACTTTTTTATATTTGGATGGAATTCGTTGATTAGTCCACCGAAGTTCATATTCCGAGTACTTTCAGCACTTCGAAGTGCGATCATCAGGGGTGATGTGTTCCTTTTTTTTTTTTTTTTCAAAAAAAATTTTTTTTTTCATATATATATGTCACATCCTACCCGTGTCGAATGGTTTGGGTAAATATACACATCCAGGTTTAGTCGACACAAACAAATGTTGAAATCGAAAAAAGAAACTGAAAACCTTTAAGTATATAAACAAACAAACAATAATTGTGTTTTTGTTTTTGTTTTTTGTTTTTTTGTGGGTTTTTTATTCAAATTCTATTTTCGGCTTTCAAAATATTGCTTTTGAAATAAACACGCGTGGCTGATTTTTTGTGTCCGATTTTAGTAATTCTTTTTTTTTTTTATTTAGTTATTTATCTATTTATTTATTCATTTATTTTTTTATTCAAGTTGAAGCAATAAAAATTACGTTCTAATTTATTTAAAAAAACAGAAAAAAGATTCTCTTTCTTCGTTGTGCTAAACTAGACTGAAACAACCTGTTGCCGAACACGGTAGACCAATTACCAGATCAACCCCCTAAAACAATCAGACGATTTTTTTTTTACATTCGCGTTTAAAGAAAACAAAAGATCGCAAAAGAGCACAAAATTACAAAAATATGCTTAATTATAGTTTTTACTGTTCCGTAACCGAGTGTACCAATTTAGATTTAAAAATAAAATTGACACACCTTAATTAAGTGCTATTTCATAGTTGCATTATAATTTGTATTGGAAAGACAACAATATTATTCGTATAAAAATATGTTAAGTTATATTAGCAAAAAACAAACAAACAAAGCACCCTCCGTTCACAAATATTCAAGTTTTAATTTAATTAAATATTATATTGTATTAGAAAGACTAATGATATTAAATATGAACACAAACAAGATTACACTTATTTCTACTTTATTCTAATTGATTTCAATATAAAATTCTACATAGGATTGCTTTTTTTTAGAATAAAACAATAATATTAGAAATCAATAACACCCTGTAATTATTTATCAACTCTTGTTTTGTTAAAACCAATATGCAAATTAGTCACACCATGTACTATGTAAACATTTATTTCTTACACATATATATATATAACACACAATGCCGGATTTTAAACACATTAATAATATGGGTTGTTTTGAGTCAAATCTTATTCAGATAGACTTTCGATAGTCACATCGCTATTTAAGACTAAATAATGATTATTTATT
>CM042145.1:48018994-48023994 GCA_023376005.1 Doryteuthis pealeii | reverse complement strand
ATTTGTTAGGCACTTCCTTTTAGCTAATTTGTTAGGCACTTCTCGCTTGTTACGTCTTTGGCACTTTTCTCATATTAGTTTGTTAGGCACTTTGACGCTTTGCTTTCCAACATCGTTAGGCACTTTTCTCTTAGGCCATGTTGTTAGGCACTTCTTGCTACATTTTAAGCTCTTATTTTGTTAGGCACTTCCTTTTACTACTTAATCCACCACCTCCCTCTTGGTACTTTCGCAGAGCATTATTATTATTATTATTATTATTATTATTATTATTATTTAGGTTTTCACACTTTTTTGCCAATACTAGGTCTGGTCTTCTGGCTAGTATAAGGTAATCCGTTTTATATCTTAAAATCCCAGAGAATTTCATGTGTATCATTCTCAAGAACAGATTCTGGTTTATGCATTTACCATTTTGGGCAAAATTTGGTTTCTTGCATAATTCCAAGTTGATCTCTTTTCCAAACCAATTATTATTATTATTTCACTCCATTCGAGTTTTTCACACCTGCAGAAGCCGGTGGTTCACTGGAGGCTGAGTGACAGCAAGTCTCCCCAGATCTCCTGGATTCTTCTGAGTATTCCAGCCGATCTCAATAATGCTGTAGCCTGGATGGTCTCGATTCTTCCTCTGATTTTCAATTCATCCAGGTTCTTTTCCAACCCTGGGGATTGTTCCAAGGGTCCCAATTACAATTGGTACGACCTTCACCCTCATGTTCCACAGTTTTCTCAGTTCTCTGGCAAGGTCCAAGTATTTGTCAATCTTTTCGCTCTCTTTCATTTTCACTTTGTAAAGTCCACGAGATGACAAGTCTTCCTCTTCTTGTCAATCAAAACTAGATCTGGTCTCCAAGCCGGGATTAGGTGATCTGTCTGTACCTCAAAGTCCCAGATAGTTTTGTGTGTCTCATTCTCCAGGACAGATTCAGGTTTGTGCATATATCATTTAGTTGAATGGTGAAAATTGAATTTCTTGCACAGTTCCCAGTGAATCACCTTTCCCACCCAGTCGAGTCTAGTCATGTACTCTCTTTGTGCGAGTTTACTGCATTCGCTTATTATGTGATTGACAGTTTCGTCTCTTTCCCCACACATTATTGAAATTGCTTTTACATTTAATAACTTTAACTAAAGTTTTTCCAACAAACCCTATTTCCGTATTAGTCTGAATAATATATATATATATATATATATATATATATATATATATATATATCGGACTTAATTATCTATTTTTAGATTTAAAAGTAAATTGAAGGTGCTGCCAAACAGCTGAATGAATTTATAAAAGTGCGTGCGAATTGAATGTAGTACGGACTTTTGTCTCTAAGTTTTGTGAGTTACCATTCTAGATTACTTCGAAAAAGGGTAAACATTTGGGGTTGAAATAATTTATTATTTTTCGTGTTCAAATACTCCGAACTATTGTTTGAGTGTTACATAAAAATGATCAAAGAAAAAGCGCAAAACGTTTTAAAAGCTATTTCAGGGAAAATAGAACTAAATCTGATTATATGTGAATATATGAAGTATGAAAAAAAATTCAGAGGATGATTGTATAATAGTTAGAAATATAAGCCAACGTTAAAATGTTTCGGTTTGAATAATGTACCATCGTGAGGGCATCGTTAATATATGATACTGTAACTTCTGAATAATATTCCAAATATGAATAGAAAAAAAAGAGACACAACTTATTCTATAGCTAGTTAGCGTACTATTTCAAAACTGTGTGATTTAATATATATATATATATATATATATATATATATATATATATATATATATATATATATATATATATATATATACCAGGTACAAAAGATAGACAACAAACATAGCAATTACTAAAGATATGCATCTATTCTGTTAGTTACATTCAGAGAGATGATCTATCTCATTCATTGATAAACTTACGAAATTCCTGAGGGTAGTGTGACGTAAGCAATGACATAGTAAAGACAGACACTGAATCTCCATTATATTAAGATTACTTATATATTATCATAACCTTTATTTGAAGAAGTTGATAAAAAGGAATATTTTATATAATTTATCGATACAACTTTTTATTTCTGGAATATGAATTTTATTCATGAATGATATATTCTTTATTTCATTCATGAATAAAATTTGTTATAATTAGAATATAATTTGATTAAGATAATTACAATTTGTTGCGTATCAATGATAAAAATAATAATTTTAATAATTAAAAAAAAAGAGTAGCCTTTGCTTAAACAAATCAATTTTCTTTTTTCTTTTTTCCATGAAAATTATATAAATCCTTATAATTTGCATCCAGTTTTTTCGATATCAAGCATACTTTTTTTTTCTTTTTTCTTTTTTGATATTAATGAATTCAGATTTTGACTGCTATAATAAAAAATAGGAACGCACATTTCTGATACAAGAATTGATGAATGAAATCATATCAACTAGCAGGACCTGTGGATATAACACAGTATGATAATTTAATTATTACGCTTGATATGTTTACTTAAGAGCTATTGCTAAATAGTTCAATACGTAAAAATATGATAATCTTGATTTAACACACTCTCTCTCTCTCTCTCTCTCTCTCTCTCTCTCTCTCTCTCTCTCTCTCTCTCTCTCTCTCTCTCTCTCTCTCTCTCTCACTTTTTTTGTTCATCTTTCCTTTTTTTCATCTTTTCATTATGTTTGGTTGAAACCAATCGCTTCCGCACGCTCACCCCCTCTATCTATCTTTTCCAAAACTCTCTTTCTTTGTTTTTTTTCTTTCTTTCTTTCTTTCTTTCTTTCTTTCTTTCTTATTATATTTTTCTGTGTAGCATGTCTTTTTTCTTTCCTTTTTTTAGTTGAGATGACGACAGTCATAAAAAAATAAGAATTCGCCGGATAAGCAATACAAGATAATCAGGATTTACATTTTTACATTTCATCTTGGACGAATTAAACGGTCTCATTTTTAACCAGAAGGTGTTGAAAAATGATAACGGCCGTATAATTAAGGAACACGAGTATTAATATATTGATTATAAAAAAAAGAGTAACCTTTACCCTCACGTTCCACAGTTTTTTAGTTCTCCAGCAAGGTCCAAGTATTTGTAATCTTTTCGTTTTCTTTCATTTTTTTACTTTGTTTTCCATAAAGATTATATTACATCCATTTTTCCGATATCAAGAAGACATTTTTTTTTAATATTAATAAACTCAAATTTTAACTTCAGTAATGAAAATAAGAAACGCCCATTTTCGTTACTAAAATTGATAAGTAAAGTATATTGATAAATTTGACACTGGTTTGGATACGCTTCACGTATAACACAGTTTGCTACGTATATTTTAAAATTTTTGGCACAATGTTTTATTTGGTTCTAATTTTGAAAAAAAATCACCATGGTAAAATTTCAGATTTAATTAATTCGTAACGAAAGTGGTTAAGATGACTTCAATAAGTACAATTATATATATATATATATATATATATATATAGATAGATAGATAGATAGATAGATATGTGTATGTGTGTGTGTGTGTGTGTGTGTGTGTGTGTGTGTAAATGGTTTACGAATATTTTTACCTTGATTGATCACTTGCATATTAATAGTATTTCCTAAAAGATATTTTCTACTACCATTGATATATATATATATATATATATATATATATAAGTAAAGTCGTCGGAGTGGTTTAGGTGTCTGAGACGGAGCGCCACACCTACCATCAGCTCCTCACTTTACCGTACAGATCCCTGTGCTACTCATACGCTGAGTTGGCGAGGATCGGTATAGAACCAGGAACCTTATCATACTTTGACACAAGAAGAAAAAAAGGGATGAAAATACGTAGGAAGATTGTGCTCCGCCACGCTTCAACGTTGTGAATAGTTTTTCCTGGCTTTGAATATCTACAATTGAAATTCTAGTTTTTACGCAACTGACTCAGCTACGAAGCGGGCCACAAACCACACATAGATAGATAGATAGATAGATAGATTTAAATAGACTGAGATAGATCACGACGCAATCTTACAGCTCGCAATCCTCAATTTGAACTTGTGCTAGAGTAAGCTAAGTTTAATGATAATTAAATACATTTTTTAATGGTGTTTATTAACATTAAAAATATCAAATATTCAAATGACCTTTTCTATCATTCAGGAGGATATCCTAAAATATATTATCTTATTATAATGGGGATTCGGTGTCTGTCTGTCTGTAACCGAACATACGTCACAATACCTTAAGGAATTGTGTAAGTTTATCAATGAGTATTTAATTTATTATGAAAATCATTAATACATAAAATAAATCTTATTTATTAACGATATCTCAATGAAAATCTGAGTTAGATTTGCCTAAAAAAAGCCCATGTTATAAGTGTGTTTAAAATCCTACAATGTGTGTTATATATCACTAAGAAATAAAGGATTACATTATACATGATGTAGTTAATTTGCATACTAGTTTTAACAAAACCGGGTTTAAAAATAATTACTTGGTGTAATATTATTGTTTTATTCTATAACGTGTTAAAATCAATCCTATGAATCTTTTATATATTAACCAATTAAAACATAATCAAAATAAGTGTAATCTTTTTATATGCGTTCTTATTTAATTTCGTTAGTCTTCCTAATTTAATATATTTAATTACATTAAAACTTAAATAATTACGCTCGGAGGGTGCATATTCTTGCTAGCATTATTAGTTGACCATAATAAGCAATTTTTAATGAATTTATATTACACTGTCATCAATTTTCTATTGATTTTATTTGGGATTATTATTATTATTATTATTAGTAGTAGTAGTAGTAGTAGTAAGGGCGGTTTAGCTCAGTCAGTAAAGTGTTCGGCTAGGAATCTCAAGGTCCTTAGTTCGATACCGGACCACGCCAACTCAGTGAATGAGTAGCACAGGGATCTGTGTGGAAAAGTGAGGAGCTGATGGAAGGTGTGGCGCCCCATCTCAGATGCTAAAATAATCTCCTTGGTCTAGCGCTTGTGAAA
>CM042145.1:48011494-48013994 GCA_023376005.1 Doryteuthis pealeii | reverse complement strand
AATACTAAAATACTTTTACCATGCATTTTACAATGCATTTCTATAGTCAAATACATACATGTACTAAAATTATTTTACAAGGCATTTCTATACTAGAATGAGTAGTAAATAATTTTACAATGCATTTCTATGGTAAAGTACATTTCTATATTAAAGTATTTTTTACTGCATTTCTATTGTAAAATACTAAAATACTTTTACAATGTATTTCTATACTAAAATACATTTATATATTAAAATACAAAAATACGTTAACTTAATTTCTGAACACGTGATAATTAATTTCTTTCTCTATTTTTCATTGCATAACCTACATATTTATCTATACATATATAAAGGGCAGTTAGTATGTATGTATGTATGTATGTATGTATGTCCGGATGAAACTACGAAAATAAAACAATTACCGACAAAGTAAATATATATACATATTAAATATCACCAGTTCTTGCTTTTTGTGCAAAAATTATGAAGACTTGATTTATATTCTAAGATATTTAATAATCGAAATATAGATAGAAATAGCATTGAAATTTTACTTAAAAAATATCTAGCATTTGTAAATCTCAAAATTAAACAAATCAATACACCTGGGTTTTATCCACCTCTACACAGGCGATGCTGGGTAGCCGCTTCTAGTATATACTAAATCAGTTGCGAAAACAATATTATGTAAGTAAAATATTTTCCCCAACCACCAAAAATATTTACTTATTTTCATTTTTTTCTAGGTTTAGCTCAGTCGGTAGAGCACTTGCCTAGGAATCGCAAGGTTCTTGTTTCGATACCGGCCCTCGCCAACTCAGCGTATGAGTAGCACAGGGATCTGTGTGGTAAAGTGAGGAGATGGTGGCAAGTGTGGCGCCCACCTCCGACGCAAAAACAATCGCTTTTGGTCTAGCGCTACTAAAAATGGGATAGACTCCCTTGTTGTTTGGTTGATACCGACAGTAGGTCACGCCGTCGACTTTACTTACTTTAGTACATAAGACAATTACAGGTCTTAGAAATAGAGGCAAACGAACGGTAAAGTCTGTGGGCAGTGGCTAGAAAAGAAGAAAACTTGCTTATCGGTTTCGAATGCCGTCCGCGCTAAACTATCGCCACTTTCATACTTATATTTTCTAACCTATTGTCAGAATTTGCCATGTCACTATATAGGTAATAATTAGAGCGAATGAAAGATTTGACGTATTTGTGTGATAAATCCTATCTGTTATATTACGGGTCACATAAAATGCTTTTGTATTGAGTTACACTTAACGAGTTTAGAGAGGTTTGCTAAAACCAAGAAAAAAGGTTACAATTTTGTTTTCACTAAAAGAAGAGTAATTTTCAGGTTTGATAGAGAGAGGGAAGATGTGTATAAAAAAACCTTTATGTAAGTATATATATATATATATATATATATATATATATATATATATATATATATATATATATAAAGATAATAGAAAAATAAAAATACTGGGTTTTATTTATTTCTAATCTTTATTTGTATAGCAAACAAGTGAAGCATACGCGAAAACCCTTGCAACTATATATATATATATATATATATATACGTGTACATAAAATATCATATTCATTATCTGAATCTATGAATAAATAGCTCTTCCTTTTAATGTGAATGTGGAAATAAATAAATAAATACCGGATAATTGGTTTTTAAATTTGTTCTCTCCGGTAAATTTTACAAGAATTGGATTTCTTTCTTTGTTAGTTTCTTTCTTTCTTTCTTTCTTTCTTTCTTTTTCTATCTAGTTTAAATATACATAGAAACTAACGACCAAAAAAAAATTAGCTGAAACGTTCACCTCTCTTTGCGTGTGTAAAAATATTTGAAACTGAAACTTCTTTTTTACTGTCATAAATTGGTGCACACACAGAAAATATAATTTCATGCGATTATGAATGTAAATAGAAGATTTGGGCTCAACAAGATTATTTAATGAATGATATACGTTTAATGATTACGTAAGAAACTTGTGTGTGTGTGTGTGTGTGTGTGTGTGTGTGTGTGTGTGTGTGTGTGTGTGTGTGCGTGCGTGCGCACAAATGTATGTGTACATTTGAATTTAGTGCTGTGTTATGACATGCGTGATTATATTTATTTTAATAATAATAATAATAATAATGATAATAATAATACACATAGGTATATACGCATTTAAATCTATTGTATTACATACACATATACATTGTTTGTGTCTCAGGTTGTGTGGGGGGGGGGTCCGAAGGGTTAGGCAAAATCTTGGATAATTTTAACAAACCTACAACAAATTTTTTCATAGAATTTTAGAAACAAACACCAGATGACTATTCCGAAAAAGTATATATATATATATGTAAGAGTCATGTTCTTGTGATTACCTGAAGATGCCGTATTAATACGGTTGAAATAAATTATTGTAATGAAGCAAGTTTAGAGCTTTTTCTTCATCTACTAAATATCTTGCTCTGTCCTTCTACTCACTGGTATTAGGCACATTGAGCTCTC
>CM042145.1:48001494-48006494 GCA_023376005.1 Doryteuthis pealeii | reverse complement strand
TATATATATATCACCGTTCTTGATTTTTGTGCAAAATTACGAAGATTTGATTTATATTCGAAATATACTGAGAAATAGCATTGAAATTCTACGTAAAAATGTTCATCATTTGTAAATCTTAAATCTAAACAAATTAATACACCAGCATTCCCAACCTCTACCCAGGCGACGCTTGGTAACCACTTCTAGTTTTTATAAGACTTGCAACGGTTATGATCATAGGATTGTGTGTATGTATGGATGTATTAAATCTCCTGTGTGTCATATTTAAGCCAAAGAGACTACAAAAGATGATGGCTTTAAAAGTCACATCTGTTCATGGTGCCGTTCATTATTCTTTTACAAAAGGATCTCCTGCAATTAGCATCCTCGAAATTGAAAGGATAATCATTATTTATGTAGTAGACGCATACAGATCCACACACTCGCTCGCTAATACAGTCACGCATATTTGTGTTTGAATTCATATTCCAACACACATATATTTATACGTATATACTATGTGGATGTATTTGAATGTGTGTATTATATATACTAGTACAAAAATAAAAACACCCTCCGGCGATGTAAAAATAGATTTTTGAAACATATTGCCTGAGGGTTGAGTGTAAAAAATTCAATGTCAGCGAGTTTGTACCCTAAGTAAGTAAAATCATCAAATTCATTAAAAGATTTAAAAATAAACAATTTGAAATGTAAACTTTAAATATGTATTAAAATAAAACAAACTATATATAGATATATAATACCAGTCATGTATTTATTAAAACTTGTTTTAAAAACCAATGAGGACTGTCTAATGTTGCATGTTCAAATTTTGGTATATTTATTTTATGTTATGACGATTTTGGTAATATGACGTAAGCAGTGACGTAATTTTTGTTACAGACAAAAACCGGAAGCGAATCTCCATTATTAATATATGTATGTATATATATATATATATATATATATATATATATATATTTCACTGTATTACACCTTAATGAATTTTGCAATGTATTAAATCTCTCTCTCTCTCTCTCTCTCTCTCTCTCTCTCTCTCTCTCTCTCTCTCTCTCTCTCTCTCTCTCTCTTGGAAAGCATTTTATCAACCCTCACTAAAACAAGAACATGTTCGGCGTTTGAAATTAGTAAAAAAGCAAGTTTTTCAAGGCAGCAACAAGTCACCCCTCCGCTTTCAAACTTGATGCGGCACAATCTTTATCCCTCACTATTAGTGTCCTTGTGCCAGTCTGTTCGCATACATATACACTACACGGTATTACGGTCAAGTCACGCTAGAAGCACCGATTCACGCTAAATGACCGAAGTTAAGCAGCGATGATCCTGTTCAATATTTAACTGTGTACTAGTTAAGCAATAGCAGGTATTGTAAGCAATCTGAGTCCTTTATCTCAATAACTTGATTCGGCACTAAATGACCCGAAAAGTTCACCGCCCCTCATTGTTGCAGGGCGGTGCAAACATGATAGTGTCAGAGCTATGTAGTCGGGAACTTTAGTTCGTGGTAGGGCTACCCAAAGGCGGATAGGTCTGGCACCTAGTGGTATTAGAGCCACAACCCAAGCAAAGGGACTCTGGGGAAAATTCCAAGAGGCATCTGCATCGGAAACCGATAGTTACTTTTGGTCCTCTTCCATGTGTTTTTTAGGATAATCTGTGACAAACAGGAAATGTTTGCATGCAGGGGTTTTGGTGTCTGTTGACGTACCTTCTATTCCCATGATTCTTCATCTTTGACTTTCTTTGGGAACTCAGGAAATTCAATGGATGGAACCGGTTCAACCGACCCCTGGTGAATGCAACCACAAGACAATTATAAGAAAACGGTTGATATGCCCTAAAACAAAACAACCAAACAAAAAACTACACAGAACTAAACCTAGCTTTCTGACATAAGATTTTAAATCGAGAGCAATTGCAGTAAGAAGAATGTGTTGCGTCAGTTTTTTCAAGTAGGAAGGACATGATTGGCTTTAAGATTAGCATTCAAAATTTGGTGTTTTTTTTTATCTGGTTCGAACACCGATCATTTCTCATTGATATCCCACCCCGATTTGTAATTTTTGTCCATTTTGAAATCAGATTTGAAAAAGCCGTATGACGTTAAACTCTATCTGATGGTGAAGTTCCAATTCTGGAGCTCTGAGGAATGTGGAGTACCCCTTCATCACGTTACTCCGAGGTCCACTCTGACCAGAGTGGTAGTAGCTGTTTGGGTCCCATCTATGGGTTAAATAGAAGAAAAAAATGATTTTTTTTTAAATGTGTTTAAAAGAATTGATTTTTTTATTGAATACTCATCAAACATGAATAGAACAAAACGTCTTTGGCATAAAATAACCCAACAAGGGTTGACATGCCGTAAAATCCAAAAAAACAAACCAAATCATCCATATGAAGTATTGGAGGTCAAATTAGTTTCTTATATACCTCTGATTCTGTCATATGCATTTGTTACGAGCCAGTAGCTACCATTCTTGCTACATATCGTTGGTCATAGTGTATAAGACAAATTGTCTCCATCTGTCAGCCTCAAAATCACCTTGGATACCAACCGATAAAAATATTTTAAACGACAAAGATTAAATTTGATTGAATAAACCATATCGAAATAGATGAAGAAAATGGGGGGGGGCGATATATGTCGCGTGGATGCAACCGATTTTGCTAAATGTTTTCACAAATCAATTTTTGCACAAAATTGTTTAAAATTACAGAAAATTGGAGAATTTCTTTCTTTCTCTTCTTTCTTTCTTTCTTTTTTTTTTTTTTTTTTTTTTTTTTTTTTTTTTTTTTGATTTGGGAATTTATCGAAGAATCAGATCAATTTTGCAGCCGTGGAAGGAGACATTCGGATTTTTTTTTTCTTTTTTCTAAATATCAATTTTCTGCAGAATTTCATAATGAAAAGAATTCTCTGAAAAAGTTTATTTCTGTCAATTTCAGTGGCTATCAGAAATTCAGCAAAATATCTTTGTCCATATACGGTATCAAATTTTTTGGGGGGCACCTCATGAGGTGTAATGGTAAGCAAATTAGATTAGCAGACCTATTGTTAGTGAGTTCGATTCTCACTGGGTGCCCCATACTTTTGGCATTATGCCACATCTAAGATACGCTCAGTAAATAGCTATATGGCATCAAACGTTATGATTTTTTTTCTCCTTGAAATACTTGAATTAAGAGAAGCATGTACTATTAAGGATTTAGTTTAGGTGTATTTTAACCAATATATATATATATATATAATATATATTATATATATATATATATATATATAGTAAGTAAGTCGTCGGGGTGGCCAGACAGCGAGGGAGTCTATCCCCTTTTCACTAGCGCTAGACAAAGGAGATTGTTTTTAGCTTCTGAGGTGGAGCGACATACCTACCATCAGCTCCTCATTTTATCGAACATATCCCTGTGTTATTCATCCGTTGTGTTGGCGAGGACCAGTATCGAACCAGGAACCCTGTGGTTCCAAGTGGACACTCTACTGACTGAGCTAAACCGGCACACACACACGCCACACCCACACACACACCCACACACAGTATATATATATATATATATATATATATATATATATATATATATATATATGGGGTCAGTTTGTTGCCTTTGAAGAAATTTGATAGTCATAGTGTATGATGACTGCTATCGGATAAGATTTGTGAAACACGAGGACTTTAATGATTTTGTTTCAATATTTTTTAGAGATTTAAAAAAAAATCTGTTCTTATCCGTTTTCGATTTTGATTTTGTTCCTTTGAGCTACCATTTTTGGAATAGCTATATCGAGTTTTAAAAAATCCTGGCCTTTGCTACATCACTCTGCAGTTTGCAATGAGTGCCGATTCGCATAGACGGCGCAGCTTCTTACTATGTATGGTTTGAACAGCAACGCGTGGCTGAAATTGAATGTGTGATCGAAGTCTGCTATGTGTGTGAATAGGGCATTTTGGATATCATTTGTCTTTAAAAATATTCTCTAAAATATATTAAAACAGAAATATTCCAGTCCTCAGGTTTCACAAATTTTAGCTAACAGCAGTGATCATACACTGACCTACACTCTGACTATTATATATATATATATATTCACCTATGAATCGCAAGGTTTCGGGTTCGATACCGGTCCTCGCCAACTCAGCTCATGAGCAGCCCAGCATAAGTAATCTGATCTGTGCGGTAAAGAATCTGGGAGCTGACAATAGGTTTGACGCTCCACCTCACCAAAAATAATCTCCTTCGGAACAATCGTATAGGTGCTAGAGCTTGCCATAACTAGCCGATTGGTCGCATGCGGGTCTCTCCGACCACCCTTCTAGGCTAAGGGCCAGAGTAGGGTGTTGCATGCTATGGACTGCTCAGCCACCAGGGTTTCATCCTTATGCATCACGATTCACCAACTATAGCCAAAAGTGGCTCCATTGGTGGGATGTTACCCCTCTGCAGAGGTGCAGTCGGTATATTCTAAAGCCCCACCGACAGGGTTTTCATATGGATGTGTTGAATGTTATAGTTGTTATTAAAAATAATTTGAATGAATAAAAGACAAATTTAAGTTAATTACGTATTTTCCCAACCCCTCCTCCTAAGTAGGATGCGACACAAGATTAATTTTTTCAAGCGGAGGTTAACGAGTTTGAATTCAACGTTTTCCTTCTCATAGACCGGTTCCCATACAAAGGTTAAAGAACTCAGTCTGCCTCTACTGGAGGGAGAATAATTGGATTCATACCTTTCCCAAGGGAATTAGCACAACATGAAATGCAAACAATCTCGACCAGGACTTGAACTCAGTTCTCTATATTCATTTCCTACGACGATAACCATTACGCTACGAACACCTCATTGCCAATTTGAATGAATTGAGGCCAAATTTTTATGACCAAAAGATTTGGTGAGTCTATTACCGAAAAGTACGCCTTGTAAGATGCTCCCGATTAGTAAAAAATAAATAAAGAAAGAAAGAATATTTACCCAACCCGTTC
>CM042145.1:47988994-47998994 GCA_023376005.1 Doryteuthis pealeii | reverse complement strand
GTGCTCTTTTACCCTACAAGTAGCTATTTACTCAACATTCACCAACAGTAGGATGTGACACAAGGTCGTAAGTATGGGGCATCCAGCGAGGATTTAACTCACTATTGCTGTAGTACTGGATCTGCGAGACTAGTTTGCTAGCAATTAGACTACAATGAGATGCCCCAATGAACGTAATCTGCTAACACTTGTACGTATCAAAACCAATACGATTTCAAAGTGAATAATTATTTTTTATTATAATATTTAATTGTATGGCCGTTATCATATTGCAACACCCATTGTTTAAAATGAGACCGTCCAAATCGATGAAATGCAAAAATCTAAATCTTGATTATCCGGTGTTCCTTATCCGCCGAATTCCTATTTCTTATGAGTGTCGTCACTTCACCTAAATAATGGACCAGTCAGTTTTTATTATCAAGAAAGAAAGATAAGAAAAAAGACATGCTATACAGAAAAAGTATATAAGAAAGAAGAAAGAAAGAAAGAAAGAAAGAAAGAAAGAAGAAAGATAGTAGTGGAAAGATAGAGAGAGAAGGAATAAGCGTGCGGAAGTGATAATGCTAATCTGTTTCAATTGAACGTAATGATAAGATGGAAAGAAGTAAAGAATGAAATAGAGAGAGAGAGAGAGAGAGAGAGAGAGAGAGAGAGAGTTAAATTAAGATTAGTATACTTTTTACATTTTAAGTATTTTTTCAATAGCTCTTAAGTAAACGTTGTAATAATTAAATTATCATACTGTGGTATATCCACAGATTCTGCAAGTTATTTTATTGTTAGTTTAATTTTATGTAAAAAAAAAAGTTGATTTTTCACTTTACTTTAATCTTTACTTCCGGTATTTCTACAACTTGGTTCGTTTCAAATCCAAATAATAGAAAATGTCGGATTTAAAAGAAGTATGTGTTACGCTAATCTCACCAGTAAATAAATCATGTCAATATTCGAAATCCTCGCTTTTTATCTCAACTCAAACGTCAATCACTGACAACGGTGGGAAATATGCAACTACACCCGGCCATCAGATAACGTCGACTACTGAATTCGAATTCGAGGTTATTCATTTAATTTTATTCAGTTTTTAGTAATTTACAGAATTTGATATTCAACTTTAAAATGGGGTAAAAAGTCAAGAAAAAATCGTACAGACTACGAACAAAAATATATCTTTTAAAATAAAATAAAATGAAAAATAAAACCAAGCCACAAAAGTATCTATTAGAAAGAAATGATAACCAAATAAAAATTATTTACTTTTCTTCATTTACTTTAACTGCATTATTTTATTTTATTCTTTTTTTATTTTTTTATTTTTATCATCGGATCATGAAATCTTTTTCAACCGAATTAGCTATTTTAGGGAATCTAAAATTGCTTAAAATTTCTGATTTGAACGAGTTTTACCCAATTCTCATGTCAAATTATTCAGATTATATATATATATATATATATATATATATATATATATATATATATATATATATATGTGTGTGTGTGTGCGTGTGTGTGCGTGTGTGTGTTTGGGAGCATTCTTTAATTTATACATGTAGAATTAAACAAAAGGCACGTCTCCTGTTTAACAATTGTATTTATGATCTTTTAGAGTTTTTAACATTTGTATATATATATATATATATATATATATATATATATATATATATATATATATATATAATTTTAAAACTCTGGCGGCGTAGAAAACACTCTCGGCACTATAATTTGTAATTAAAAATACAAATTCATGCCTGGTAATAAAAAAATTAAAAAAGCAAAGACCAAAACATCGGCAATAATCAACCGGTACTTGTGTAATGGCTAAAAGAAAAAAATACCGAAATAGTTGTCTAATTTAGATATACTAAAATGATCAATGCATTAAGTAGAGCAAATAATAATAGAAAAAGCTAATGAGGCAAAAACTATCTGCTTAGGTTTCATCTGACGGATCATCAGGATAATTCTGACTGAAGAGGGTTAGTGCAAAAATCATTTTATTGTTAAAAACTACCACAAGAAAGTATGGAAAATTAGCATAAAAGAAGAAAAAAAAAATTATTCTATTATGCTAATTTTATTCATTCTTGTGGCCATTTTTAACTATAAAATATATTTTGCACCAATCTTCAGTCAGAATTATCCTTTATGACCCGTTAGGTAAATCCCGTGTAGGTAGTTTCTAACACATTAGGTATTACGAGTTATATATATATATCATAAATATATAATATACAATATTTTATATATATATATATATTTGCTATATATATAAAGTTTGTTTCTTTATAGTATCTTTATAGCGTTCCTCAACTTCTTAAACAACAGATGATTACAATATCGCCGTGGGATAAGTAATATAAAAAAACACCTAGTACTTTCACTCTGAATATGGAATTTTACTTCCGAAAATATTTAGTTTAGAAAAAAAAAAAGTTAAATAAATTCAACACATATTGCATTGTAAATTGCCTTCAAAATCTTTATATTATATATATATATATATATATATATATATATATATATATATATATATATATTAGTTGTAGGAAGGGAAAGAGAAATAAAAATAATTCTAAACTAGACAAGTATATATAATATTAGCTACCTATAATTTACAAAAAAAAATTAAGTTTAAAAAAAAAACATTTCTACAACTATAAATACTCTATATTTTATGAGATGTATTGAGCCCTTTTGGATTAACTACTTATGCTACTGCAATGAAAATGTAGTCGTAACTTTTTGATGATATATATATATATATATATATATATATATATATATATATATATATATATATATATATATAATTCTAGAATAATAGTATTTTCTCTTTTTCTTAATTTTTGTGACCCGATTTCCAAATGAAATTCTTTTCAACCGAATTAGTTATTTTATGGGAATCTAAAATTGTTTAAATTTTCTGATTTGGACAAGTTTTATCCATTTCTAATTGTTCAGTTTCACCATAGTTGCATTGAAAAAAAAAAAACAAGAATGGAATTTTTTTAAATACCCGATAAAATTTTTTAAATACCTGATAAAAATTTTTAATACCTGATAAAGTTTTCAAAATTTATAAGTACTAGCAAGAATATACCCCTTCCGGGCGTAAGGATTAAGTTTTAATGTAATTAAATATATTAGATTAGAAAGAATATCGAAATTAAATAAGAACGCATATAAAAGATTACACTTATTTTAATTATATTTTGACTAGTTTCTATATAAAAACCATTCATACGATTGGTTTTAATACGTTGGAAAATAAAACAATAATATTAGAGATCAAGTAATTATTTATTAAACCCGTTTTATTAAAACCAGTATGCAAATTAACTACACCATATATTATATAATCCTTTATTTTTTAGTGATATATAAGACACATTGCAGAATTTTAAACGCACTAATAACATGGGCTGTTTTGTGACAAATTTAACTAAGATTTTTTATAGAGACATCGTTAATAAATAAGATTTATTCTATGTATTAATGATTTTGACTATAAATTAAATACTCATTGATAAATTTACGCAATTTCTACGGATATTATGACGTACGCAGTGTGGTAGTTTCGGTTACAGTCAGAAAGTTACCGAATCTCCATTATAATAAGATTTTTATTTTATTTTTAGCTTAAAACTTAAAAAACAGGGTTAATTCAACTCATTGAAGACTGTTTTTAAAAAAAAAAGAAAAAAAACCTAGCTCAACGAAAATTCCAACTAGTATTAAGTAAATCCACCTTTTTGATGAGGGTGCATTTTTTACTGAGATGATATATATATATATATATATATATATATATATATATATATATATATATATATATATATATATAATATAAGTATTCAAAAACTGGTAGTAAGGATGATTCTACATGGGATTATTAAATTCACACTGTATGGTTATTGCATGTTTTAGTAGGTGCAAATACATGTATTTTAATAATCCCTAATGAGAGCTCAATGTATAATAATTTTTTAGATTAAATACAGAGCAATATTTACCATTGAAAGGAAGGAAAAACTTTAAAAAAACATCATTCTGTAATAAATTTATTTCGACTAAACCTTAAGGGGCTTTTAGAAATTTAAATAAATTTCTAAAACTCCCCAAAGGTTTTTTTTTTTTTTTTTTTGTAGTGTCCTGTCTGATGAGGATAAATTTCCTTTGGGGAGTTTTAGATATTTATTTAAATTTCTAAAGCACCTTAAGGTTTAGTCGAAATAAATTTATTACAGAATTATGTTTTTTGAGTTTTTCCTTCCTTTCAATGTATATATATATATATATATATATATATATATATATATATTATATATGTGTGTGTGTGTGTGTGTGTGTGTGTGTGTGTGTGTGTGTGTGTGTGTGTGTGGATTTGTTTTATATGAAAAATATTTATTTTTCAAACGTAGTCCCCTTCATGAATGAATTCAATTTAGACATGTATCTAAATTACATCGGTTGTGACACAATACACAGAATATTTCAAAACAATATTCAGCAAGATTCGTACTTCTAGATTTTAGGAATTATTTGGCCTTTTCTTTTCTTTTTCTTTTTTTTTTTTTTTTTTTTTTTTCATAACATCAACCCAGATATCCCTACAATACATATATTCATTGTAAAGAGAAATATTTCAACGCAAATAATATGAGGGATCCGTTTGAGAATACTAACATGGGTGACATTTTAACTTTTCTTGAGAGAAATAAAGATATATCGAAGATTATGAATCAGATATAAAAATACATTCATGAAATACATCTACAAAAATTACACCTGTAAATGAAACTTGAATACCAACTTTTATCTCACTTTAACAGTTTTTGGTATTAAATAACCCACAGGGTTATTAACCATTAAACAATTATTATCTACATTATATCAGACATGAATGCAATTTGATGTGAATAATTTTGATTTTTCGGATTGAAGTCTCATCTTTATTTTGATCAAATAAGGCGTCGAAAAACTTTTGAAGATCTTATTCAAATAATGACATCATTGTTTTTGCACGCCTGTTATTCCGACATGTGTCACGAAAAGCATCACGATTATTAAAAAAAGGAAAATAATAATCGTGATGCTCCTTTTTGATCAACAGCCAAACTATTCAAAACGATTTCCCAGGTTGGGTCATTGCTATGCTTGGATACACAGGAAGGCCGGAGGATACAGCGGCCGAAACGTTGTGATTTTACATACTACAATAAAGATGAGAACAACAGTCCGAAAAATCAAAATTATGAACAAACCTTTTTAAAAGTGTAATTATCCATTAAAAAATATTTATTTAATAAACAAAATATACCATCTTATATTTATCCCAACACACCATTGAAATATATCAGTATCTATCATGCACTGACACAAGGCCAAGTCTCGTGACACAGAAATGTCAGAGTAAGACTGAGTTGCGCCAATCATTCCGATGTAGATGGCCTGTCTTGGAATTCTATCATCATCTTGAAATTAAATACCAATTTCTTCCGTTTTTACAAATGAATAAATAAATAAATAAATAAAATGATATAAAGACTAGCAGGATCTGTGTATATACCACAGTATGATAATCTAATTATTACAACGTTTGATATGTTTACTTAAGAGCTATTGTTAAATAGGTCAGTGTGTAAAAAGTATAATAATCTTGATTTAACTCTTTTTCATCGCTTCCGCGTGCTCATCCCCACTCTCTATCTTTTCCCTACTTTATTTCATTCTTTCTTTCTTTTTTCTTAATATATTATTTTTGTGTAGCATGTCCTTTTTCTTCCCTTTCTTTCTTTATAATAAAAACGGAAGGGTCCATTATTTAGCTGAGGTGACGACACTCCTAAGAAATAAGAATTCGGCGGATAAACAACACCAGATAATCAGGATTTACATTTTTTGCATTTTGTCTTGGACGATTTAGACGGTCTCATTTTTAACCAGAGAGTGTTGCAAGATAATAACGGTTGTACAATTAAGGAATACGAGATGGCGCAAAAATAAAAATCCTTTTTGAAATATACAAGGAATCAATTTAGAAACTTGTGTGTCATTTTCTTATCAAAATGCTCATGTCTCTTTAAGTTCGAATTTACACAGTGAAATTTTTCAATTGAACATTTTTTTTTTTATTACTCTCTCTCTCTCTCTCTCTCTCTCTCTCTCTCTCTCTCTCTCTCTCTCTCTCTCTCTCTCTCTCTCTCTCTCTCTCTGACAACCAATACAAAAAGACATTCAGGCCTTTTTTTTAAAAGAATTCCTAATGGGAAAATAATTATTTTATCGAGTGATTTTATGAATAAATGAATAATGCTTTTAAGATATCGTCGCTGTAGAAAAATGTACTTATAAATCGACTGCCTTTTATCGGACATTTCAATCTTTTTTCTTCTTCTTCTTCTTCTTGTTTCTAAGGTTACTACTTGACATCAGTTATTAAAATGTAAATTCTCTTCGATGGACCTCTTTACAAAATGGTATAGTAAGTCTTCTTCTTCTTCTTCTTCTTCTTCTTCTTCTTCTTCTTCTTCTTCTTCTTCTTCTTATTTCGTTTTCATTATGAAATTATACATTAACATTTTACACCAAAATTGTCTGGTAGTTGTCTATGCGGATCAAGTGACACCAAGTCCCTTCAGCATGTTCCCTCGGTATTCTTACCAAATCGAGTGCTGCAATGTTCCTGAATCTGAACCCTTTCTGCATCATCATCATCATCATCATCATCTAGAGTTCTTTTTTTATTTTGTTTTCTTCTTCTTCTTCTTCTTATTATTATTATTATTATTATTATTATTATTATTATTATTATAGTTGGTGGAGTGGCCTATTGTCGGTATCAGCTGAAAGCGGGAGTCTGTCTCCTTTTCGCTAGCGTCAGACCAGGGATATTGATTTTGCTTAAATGGAGCTCCACACTACCGTCAATTCCCCACATAGATCAGATTACCCAAGCTGTGTTACTCACACGCCGATAGGGGGAAACCGGTATTGAACCCGGAACCTTGCGATTCCTAGGTGGATGCTCTACCGACTGAGCTTTAACCGGCCTCTTAAGCATTACCACTATAGGGAATTCTATCTTTACTGTGTAGTCTTTTTTCAAGACTAAATTTAGATTAGTAATTACTGCTTACTGTGTGTGTGTGTGTGTGTGTGTGTGTGTGTGTGTGTGTGTGTGTGTGTGTGTGTGTGTCTGTGTGTGCGATTCCTAGTCGGAAGCTCAATTGACTGAGCTAAACTGGCCCCTTAAACATTACTACTAATTCTATCTTTACTGTGTAACCCTTTTCCAGACTAAATTTAGCTTAGTAATTACTGCTTACTATATATATATATATATATATATATATATATATATATATGTGTGTGTGTGTGTGTGTGTGTGTGTGCGTGCGTGTGTGTCATTCTAGGATGCTCTACCGACTGAGCTAAACTGGCCCCTTGCACATTACAAATTCTGTCTTTATTGAGTGGCCTTGTTCCATTACTAAATTTAGCTTAGTAATTACTGCTTTTTACCAGTAGGTTAATTAATAATTCAAGCGTCGTTATTTGAAACTATATATTGAGTTTAGTTTTGTTTTTCGTTGTTCCTTTTCTGTTTGTTTGTTTGTGTGGTTGGTTGTTTTTTTATTGTTGTTTTTTTCTTTCGTTGGTTGTGTGTGTGTGTGTGTGTGTGTGTGTGTGTTGTGTGTTTGCTTTTTGTATGTAAGAGTTGAACATGACACGGAAACATTCCGTTGAATTACCACAACATTAATGAATGACAAATGATCACCATTGTTCATTGATTAAACACACATAAATACATACATAAATATATATGTGAATATATAAGCACACTGTAGAATGTGTATTTAGAGGTAAACACGTTTAGAGAATAAAATGTGTGTTTATGCAAATAAATCGGCGATTGATAAAGGCCGTTGGATCGCACCTGTGAGCGAAGTAGTGGACTAGACAAATATTTACATAAGTAGACGCGCACCTAAGTATATTTTCACACAATCAGACCGGCTTAGATTTTTATCTTACTACTAGCTTGCTAACTATTACACCACGATGGGACGCCTTAATGTATGCGCAAGAAGAATTAACTAGCAGGACCTGTCGATATACCACTGTATGATAATTTAATTATCACAACCTTTGATATGTTTACTTAAGAGCTATTGCTAAATAGTTCAATATGTAAAAAGTATAATAATCTTGATTTAACTCTCTTTCACTCTTTTTTTTCTTTCTTTCTTTCTTTTCGTCTTCTCATTATGTTCGATTGAAACAGATTAGCGTTATCGCTTCCGCATGCTCATCCGTCTCTTATCTTTCCCCAACATTCTTTCTTCCTTATTATATTTTTCTGTGTAGCATGTCCTTTTTCTCTCCTTTCTTTATTCATGATAAAAATGGAATAGTCCATTATTTAGCTGAGGTGACGGACTCATAAGAAATAAGAATTCTGCGGATAAGCAACACCAAATAATTAGGATTTAGATTTTTGCATTTCATCTTGGACGATTTGGACGGTCTCATTTTTAACCAGGGGGTGTTACAAGATGATAACGGTTGTAAAATTAAGGAATGTGAGTATTAATATATAGATGAGAATTTTTCGTTCAAGTTTGGTTTTTTTTTTTTAGTTGTATTATTTGGATTTTTCGGACAATTGTCCTCAACTTACTGTTATATACACATCGTCTCGGCCGATGCGCCTTCCGGCTTTCTACGGGTGTTTCTTGTTGAACTTAAGAACCTTCTCTTCAAACTCGGGACTTCGAACCGAACCCTTTATTTAATCCATGAGGGTAGACTGTTTTCATTTCGTTAACCATGATCAGGTACAAGTGTTAAGTTATGTTAAGTATTCTATGTTATCATATCCCTTGGCCAGGATTGAACCTGCAACCTACAGATGATTGTCGCTTAGAACTGTATTAACTTATATATAGAACTTGTTATCAGCTGGACAAAAATTTTGACAAGTAGTAAATTAACTGTTGTTCGTGATAAAAAGTAATTTGGATTATTTGGATTATTTGGACTATTGTCCCCATCTTCATTGTTATCTGTACAACGTTTCGGCCGATGTGCCCTCCGGCCTTCTTCAGGTATTTCTCGGACTCGGGAACCTTCTTTTCGAACTCGGGAACCTTCTTGTCGTAATCGGGAGCCATCGCGGAACTTTGAACCTAATCCTTTATTCAGTCCACGGGGGTATCCTGTTCTCATTCCGCTAACCATAGCTGGAGTAAAAGTGTTAAGCTGTGTTAATTATTATTCTATGTTACTGTTGCAGATAACAATGAAGATGAGGACAATAGTCCGAATAATCTAATTATCAAGCCTCATCTAAAAAATTCTGAGAAATAAAAAAGTAATTTCATTGATATTTCAAATGAAAGATTTTCTTTGTATCTGTGAATTGTATTTAAAATAGATTAACCAAAATCTATTTTCTACAATCAACTGATTGTGATCATTTTGATTCCATTTGAATGTCATAAAAAATACAAACTTGATTAAAATGATAATTATGAAATAATAATATATGTACGTACGTATGGGAATAAATAGGGAAATAAATAGGGAAATAAATCCGACACTATGTAGAAAATAGATAAGTACGAAGTATTCCAAAATGAATTCATCTTTTGGGAATATTTATATTCTCTACATACGTACGTATGTAGGTATGTAAATGCGTACACATCTATACATATACAGATATGCTCACACATTGGTGTGTGTGTGTGATTTTGATATTCAGATAACATAGATAGATAGATAGATAGATAGATAGATAGTGTTTGCTAAATGCAAATACACGCACGCACGTACGTATATATATATATATATATATATATATATATATATATATATATATATATATATATATATATATATTCAAAGAAAGAAAAACTTAACAAACCGTCATCCCGTAATAATCTATTTCGACCAGAAACTCAAAAGATTTTTATTTTATAAGTCCAGC
>CM042145.1:47958994-47983994 GCA_023376005.1 Doryteuthis pealeii | reverse complement strand
TCATATCATACACCTTCTTCTTTTTTCTTCTTCTTCTTCTTTGTATATTTCGTTTTCATCATGAAATCATACATTTACATCTTTAAACCAAAATTGTTTTCTAGTTGCCGTTTCGGATCAAGTGACACCAAGTCTATACAGTATATTCCCTCGGTATTCTTACCAAAATGGTCCTGATTGATTAATATCTCTTGAAAGATGTAGAAATAAACATTTTCTCCAGTTATGATTTCTCAGACGAAGCTATATTATTATTATAATTATTTTCTTTTCTCCATCCGAGTTTTTCACACGAGCCTTAGCCGGAGTTTTAATGGAGACTAAGTTAGCAGTAATTCTACTCAGATCTCCAGCACTCTTCTGGGTATTCTAGACGATCTCAACAATATTGCATTTTGGATCGTCTCAATTCTTCCTTTGATTTCCCATTCCCCCAGATTATTTTCTAGGCCATTGGGAACTGTTCACAGGGCACCAATTATTATTGGTATGGCCTTTATCTTCACGTTTCATAGTTTTCTCAGTTCTCTGGCAAGGTCCGAGTAGTTGTCTATCGTTTCGCTTTCTTGCGAAATAAGAACAGAATCTTGTTGCCGAACAAAGCAGACAGAAAACAACCGTTTGATTTGCATAAAAAAAATAATTCTATAAACTGGGAACAAAAAAAAGCCCTCTGGACAGCGTAAAAATTAATCTTTGGAAGATATTGCCCGAGAGGGAGTAAAAATTCAATGTCAGTGCGTTTGTATCATAAGTAAGCAAAATCATCAAATTTATTAAAGGAGTAAAAAAAAAAGAAAATAAAACAATTTAAAATGGAAACTTGTCCCCCTCAAATAAAATGTTGTGTGCATATATTAATTATTAATTAAATAATTATTCTGAATATGTTTCACATAAATTTTACACAAAATTTAGTGAAATTTATTTAATTTGTAAAATTTAAGTTATCTTCCTGTTATAAAAAAAAAGTAGTGAGAGAATAAAAATTTTTTTTCATTAGAAGATTATGAAGAATTCTTATCTGAAATCATTTGTCTTTTCCCATGACTACCCAAATTAAATGTTCATTATATGCTTATATAATATTTTTTATGATTTGCATAATTCCCGTAAAAAATAATGGGATGTATTTACGTATGGATCGTCTCTTCTACGAGAAAAAAAAGGGCGGGAAGCGACAAGCAGAGAGAGAGAGAGAGAGAGAGAGAGAGAGAGAGAGAGAGAAGCTGAACTTCAAATGCAGACCGTCAAACTAACACCCCTGACCCATAAAAACGCCAGTGACCATTGTAGCCAGCCAGTCTAAAAAATCATTGTAAAAGAAAGGTCATTCCTCCGAAATATTGGATGAAATAAAATTATTTCACACATTACTCATGCTTTACACTAAATCCCCCAATATATATATATATATATATATATATATATATATATATATATATATATACACTGAAAATTAGACTCATCAGACACACCAACAAAAAAGTATATGTGGACTCTACAACAACAACAATATATATATATATATATATATATATATATATATATATATATATATATATATATATAGTTTCCAAATGTAGACATTCAAACTAATTTCTCTTGTGTCATTTACTACTTGACCCAAATTGATCCCATATTTTATACCACTCTATTAATTTTTTTTTTAATTAAAAAAGTTGAAAACAGAGGGGTTCAGGTTATCCCAAGGGCATTGGCGCGAAGTGAAACGTATGCAGTTTGATTTAGGACTGGAAATCGAGTCGCCAATTCCATTTTCTACGATGATAACCATTACACGAGTGCGCCTCTACCCTTGCACAACCATTACTAGTGTTAATATATAAGTACTTACTAACCTCTCCGCAAGGATGTGACACAAGATCAATGTTTAAGCGGAGTTTAACAGGTTTGAATTAAGTGTTTTCCTTCTCCTTTAGCGACCTGGAAGTTGTATATATATATATATATATATATATATATATATATATATATATATATATATCAGACAAAACATTGAGCTCTGGGTAGATAACTGGGATTAGGGAATAGTGAATTTGCAAAGCGAATTATTTATTTAATGAATACGGCCGGAGAATTTAAAAAAAATTAAAATCATTTTGTAAGATTTCTAAGAAAGGGAACATTTGACCTAATTTAAATTTAACTGGGCCCGATTAAGATGTTGAGAAGATAAGGGAAAGCTGCTTCTGAAACTTCATATACAAATATATTTCACACTCTTTAAATCACTCTCTTTACACTCACAGAGAAACTAACATCTTTAACGAGGAAGTAATCAAGATATACATAGAGAGGAGCAAAGTGACAGGCAGAACGTGAATTTTATGTCATTAAACTAAATAGGAAAAAAGCCTTTGGCAAACAATCATTGATTCGCTCGGCTTTAGTATAATAATAGATACCAGTGGGGCGCGTGGAATTTCCACGAAACGAAATAAAAAATAAAGAAGAGCCAGAAACGATGATTTGCAATTTGATTACCTGTAAATCCTACTGTTGTCTTTGAAATAAATAATACAAAAATATACAATAACAATTGATATCATACTATACACATTCAATCAAACAAACATTTCTTAAAAGCGGTGTTGTAAAATATCTACATTGATTTGCCTAAAAAATTGCTTTCAAATATCTTCATTAATTTGCCGACAAAAAAGTGACAAAAACATGATTTGGGAAATATCTAAGTCAGACCGGAAATTCGCCTGATGCTGACTCGCCAAGACATAGCGTGAATTAGGACAGGATCAAAATTACTTCCGTAATTCACAATTTCAATATTACAAATAAAACAAACGTAACTTTTTTTCAATTCATTTTAATTTCACGTTGGGCATTTAATCAACACAAGACCATTTGGAATGTTTTATTTTTAAAATTGGGTGAAATAAAATGGGACAAATAAGAAATCTGCGATTAAGCGACACAAGATAAACTGGAGTTACATTTTTGCATTGCATCTTGCATTGCATCTTGGACGATTTGAACGGTCTCATTTTTAACCAGAGGGTGTTGCAGGATGTAAACGGGCAGATTTAGGAACAAGCGCATTAATATATAGATATATATTTTATCATTCAATCTAAAGATATTTTTTCAATTATTTCAATACGACAAAATTAGAAGGTATATGAAATATTTTTTCATTCTTATTCTTCTGTGGCTAGTGACGTAGCGTCATTGGTTTTATTTTTTTCTTCTTAGATTTTAACTTTTTTTTGTATCCCATTCGATCCATTCCTTATTGTGACCTCTTTTTCTTTTCTATTTTTTTTTCTTGCAAAACAGTGAAAAGGAAACTTGATTTACTAAAATTTAACTCCTATTCAAGCCAAAACCATTTTTACGTTACTAAAGCTAACGTTTATGATTTCATGTAAAACCTTTGTGAACTTCTTATTCTTATTCTCTTATTCTTATTATTATTATTATTATTATTATTATTATTGAGTCGAACCAATTACGTTTAAATTGTTACCGTCCATTTCACATAACGCATCTACTTTAAAAGCTTACATATTGGTACTTTAAATATACGCTAATTGCACGAACATGTTTTTCTTTTTATAGCAACATGTGCTCGAATCAGTGTTACTTTTTTTTCTATCTAACTCAGTGCCACTCTCAAATCGCTCAAAATAAAATTCACCCCGTCCCCACCCATTTCCACTGTTCACATTCCGCCAATACCTTTTTTTTTTATACAGAGTGGGGCGAAAGTAATAGTGCAATCAGTTTGGTTAACTTCCACAAATCACTCTGGCTTATTTTCTTTTTCTTTTTTTTTAAATAAATAATTGTATATTTTCTATTTTTATTGGTTGCCCTGTAAATTTGGCCCAGCCTACATATCATTGGCAAGAGCATGGATTCTTTTTAAAAAATCTGTTTTGTGTTTGCCATAATTTTCTTAATTCTATTAACAAAAGATTACACATTACTCAGATTTTACAAGTATATCATTTCGTTAGTTTAATCTTCCCTTGAGTAAAATGTTATTATAGTATATTGTTCATTTTAACTAAATATTAGCCCATACGCCTAAAAAGACATCTCTCTCTCTCTCTCTCTCTCTCTCTCTCTCTCTCTCTCTCTCTCTCTCTCTCTCTCTCTCTCTCTCTCATTATTTTTCCCCTCATTTTTTTGCATCTGAACATATGGATTGAAAGGTAATTCATCAAGGTCTTCTGAAATAGTCTATTATGCTTTCAACCTTAATCTACTTTTGTTATTTTTTCCTAATATAATTTTGCTTTGTGACTCTGACAATAAGAGCACACATTGAGCTCTGCAAATTACAACTGAAAAACACTCCGTTGTAGGAAGATTTCTTCACACAATCTTTGGATATATACATATATATATATATAGATAATATGGCTGGTATATTTATAAGTAAACAGTGCTCAATATCATGGATAGAGCATTTACATATAAGTTAAGGTAGCGTGGATATGGAATCAACGGCGCCTGGTTACTGACAGTTTTTCGCCACGCTTAGGTGAGAAACTGTCAGTAACCAGGCGCCATTGACACCATGTCAACGCTACCTTAAGTCACACACACACACACACACACACACACACACACACATATATATATATATATATATATATATATATATATATATATATATACGAATGATAGGACAAAACAAAGTATTCAAAGGATGTATTTATTATAGTTAAAAGAGTTACCCAACGTTAAAACGTTGATCATGTCCTGATGATGGTTTAATATACAAACCGAAACGTATTAAAGTTCGCTAATACTTCTATAATAAAACCATCCTCTGAATACTTTGCTTTTGTGTTTGTTTGTTTTTTCGTTTTTTTTCATATTTCATATATTCATATGCCGTCGGATTTATTTCTATTTTCCCTATATATATATATATATATATATATATATATATATATATATATATATATATATATATATATATATATATATATATATATATATATATATATATATATATATATATATATATATATATGTGTGTGTGTGTGTGTGTGTGTGTGTGTGTGTGTGTGAGAGAGAGAGAGAGAGAGAGAGAGAGAGAGATAATGCTTTTCCAAATGCCGGTCGAGATATGGAGAAGAGTTTAGTATATTTTTTCGGTCTATTGGAGTTCAGCAAATTTTTAGATCCCCCATTTTGCGTATTTCTATTTGAATTTGTAAATGTTGTTATTTAAAGGAATTACATCACATGTCAAATATGATAAAACACACGCGCGCTCTCACATACGCACACACACAAAAAAAGACACATTTACATATTCACACACATGCACACTCATACACACACACATACACTCATACACACACACACACACACACGCACACACACACACCTAACTAACACACGACTAATGAAACAAATTAAGGACAGATATAAAAAAATATTACACTTATTTTAATGTTATTTTGATTGATTTCTATATAAAATTATATATAGAATTGCTTTTTAATACATTTGAGAATAACATGATAGTATTAAAGATTAGTAACAGCAAATAATTATTTATTAAACCCAGTTTTGTTAAAATCATTATGCAAACTATTCCCACCATATACTATGTAAATCTTTATTTCTTAAAGATATATAACACATATTCAAGGATTTTAAATGCATTAATAATATGGGCAGTGTTGCGGCAAATCTAACTCTGACTTTAAACATCATTAATGAATAAGATGCTAATCAAGATTAAATAATGACTATTCCATAATCGTTGAAAATATAACTTAAATAACTAAGGATATTGTGACATCAGTGGTGACGTAGTTTCTGTTACAGACAGACAGTTACATAATGTCTATTATAAATTTATATATATTATATATATCATATACATATTATATATATATCATATATTTATATATATATATATATATATGTATATATATATATATATATATATATATATATATATATATATATATATATCATAAGAATTAATGTAAAAATGAATTAATGAATAGAATAAAAAATGAATGAAATGAAAGGAATAAATAAAAAACATCATTTCAAAAGAAACCTTTACACACACACACATATATATATATATATATATATATATATATATATATATATATATATATATATACTTTGAAAAGAGGAAAAAACTCAAAAAACCGTCATTCTGTAAGTTTTTCCTTCCTTTCAAAGGTTAATATTGCTCTGTATTTAATCTTAAAAAGATTATTATACATTGAGCTCTCTTTAGGGATTTATAAAAATCTCTGTATTTGCACCTACTAAAACATGCAATAATTATAGAGTGATTTTGAAAATCCCATGTAGATACATCCCTTACAAAATAGTATGATATATATATATATATATATATATATATATATATATATATATATATTCATATATATATATTCTATGTGTTGTGAATGGGCTAAATCAAATGAAGGAAAAAAAAGTATAATTTCTTCAAATTATTCTGCGTTTATTGCCAGTAATGTCAAAATTTCTCAAATGATATAGAAATGCCCGATTATCCCTGAGGTAATATAAATTTATATAGTTTTTTAATTGAAAGATACCGAGGCTTAAGATTTAATTAATTATTTTGAAAAATGAATTCCATAAAAAAAGGATGATTTTATCCTGTCAAATACAACATAAAACGTTAGCCCTATGCTCTGTGTGTGTGTGTGTGTGTGGGAGGCACACACACAGAGCATAGAAAAAGCAAAGAGGCCTTCATCTTCTAGGGGATTTTTCTTCTCACAGTTTTTGGATTAGAGAAGATTATTCACTTTTTCACGTGGATGTGTCATATGAAAGGATATAACACTTTCAAATTCAACTCTGTCATGAAAACTATGTTTAAGTTGACCTAAAAGAATTTATACCAATATATATATATATATATATATATATATATATATATATATATATATATATACTATATATATATTAGTTATATATATACTAGTTATATATACCTACATACACATACATATACGTATGTGTGTGTCTGTGTGTATATGTAGACAGATATATATATAAATATATATATATATATATATATATATATATATATCAATCTCTCTCTCTCTCTCTCTCTCTCTCTCTCTCTCTCTCTCTCTCTCTCTCTCTCTCTCTCTCTCTCTCTCTCTCTTCTGAAATTTTAAGATTAGTTTTGTAAGAGTTTAATAAATGGAAGGAAATGTCACACATACACACACACACACACACACACACACACATATACATATATATATATATATATATATATATATATGCACACACACATACACACATATATATATATATTCATATAGATAAATACACACACACATATATAAATATATTTATATATGTCTATGATTTCCTTCCATCAATTAAAATCCGTGTGTGTGTGTGTGTGTGTGTGTGTGTGTGTGTGTGTGTGTGTGTGTGTGTGTGACCCCAGTGTCATCATCTGACAAAAGCTTTTCTGAACTTGTTTCAGATCATTAAAGCAATTTTTGATTAAAAAAAAATGATAGAATTTAAATTCAAGTTTAAAATAATTGTTATAGAAATTTCCTTTGAAATTTCATTAAACAATTATTATTCACAAATATTTATTATAAAATTTATTTGAACATAAAATGTAAAGTTGGCCGAGTGGCATATTGTTGGTCTCAGCCGGGCTGCGAGGGAGTCTATCCCTTTTTCGCTATAGCTAGACCAGGAAGATTGTTTTTGCTGAGCTGGAGCGCCACACCTATCATCAGCTCCCCATTTTACCGCACAGATCAAATTACCCAATCTGTGTTACTCATACACTGAGTTGGCGGGGACCGGAATTGAACCAGGAACCTTACGATTCCAAGACGGCTACTCTACCGACTGAGCAAAAATTCTTTATTTCTTCGTTACTTTTAACCCAACAGTTTCTAGCCGATCAATTACTTAACAAGATGAATCATTAACCTGTTAAGTGCTCGTAGTACTAACGGTTGTCCATGATTATATTGTTGCTTCTATTTAGAAAAAGGGTGAAAGATTCTAATTAACACTTCATAGTTATTTTTGTTATATCGAGAATTTAAATGATTAAAAAATGATATTCAGGGCAAACACACACACACACACACACACACACACACACACCAAGTTATCATTGGTGGTGGGAGGCCTTGTTAGTTATATTAGAAGCATGGAAACAATGATAATGATAATAATTCAACATAATGAATACTATTTTACTTTGAATTTTGATATTTCAGGCTTTTTTAGAGAATTTTCATGGATGACTTCTTTTTTAAATTTTATCTTAATGTCTCTTCACTGAGATCACGTTATATATATATATATATATATATATATATATATATATATATATATGTGTGTGTGTGTGTGTGTGTGTGTGTGTGTGTGTGTGGTGTAAGAGGTCCAGAAGAAAGCAGCGGCAATAAAGCACCGGCACATCAACATCTTCAGGGACAGCCTTCACATGCGACATCTGTGGTCGAGAATGTTTTTCAAACATTGGACTTTACAGTCACAGGAACGCTGCAACTTCAGGGGCACAAAAACTATATAATAGAATAAAATTATATATATATATATATATATAAAGATGTCAATATTGTTTAATACCGTATATATATATATATATATATATATATATATATATATATATATATATATATAAACACTCATATAAATTAGCATTTATTCATTATATATATATATATATATATATATGGTGAGAAAGAAAGAAAGAAAGAAGCAGAGAGTGATAAAATAGGTAGATAGATAAAAGAAACCCCGTTCATAACAAATGCGTACTCCACAAAATCATAATTCAGTTGCAAATTGGGTTGAAGTTTCTTCATTCTCTAAGAACATTTTAAGCGTATTGCTCTAATGTAAATCTCGCTATAAAGTTCCGTTTTTACTGGGTTACGATTTCTTATATACAAACCTCAGGAGAATTCTAGTATTATACAGTGTGTCCGTAAAGTCTGTATGCACTTTAAAGATGTTTAATTTTTAAAGTGCACACGGACTTTGTGGACTATGTATATGTGTATAGAGAATGAATGTGGGAGAGAGAGAGAACATTAAGATAAAGAGTCTCTCTCTCTCTCTCTCTCTCTCTCTCTCTCTCTCTCTCTCTCTCTCTCTCTCTCTCTGTCGGTTTCAGTGATCCTTTCCCTGGTGGAATCACGCCCTTGCAATACAATATGTCTGACCCGGTGCTGTAGTATTAAGCTTAGTAAACATCAATACAACTGACTGTTTATGTAAGTGGCGATATCACTGATAGGATTTATTAAACAAATACTTCAACCGACCAGTAACACCTTTCATTCATCATATTGATTACATATCGACACAGCAAATTCTGACGGTAAAAGGAAAAATGAAACCATAATTACAGGTGTATTTCTGCACTGTATTTTCTCTTCACTGCCCACTGGCTTTACCGCAACTCCACCACAATTTCGTTCACATATAGTCATTTTTTGGCATTACACTTGCACTTACTAACTCAGGGTCTGATTTAGACCTTGGGGTCCCGGGGCACTTCTGGTTAGGGGTCTCCTTAAATTACCTGAACATACAAATTAAAATATATATATATATATATATATATATATATATATATATATATATATATATATATATATTACTATGGTTGGCACTATTATGCTTGAAGAAGCGGTAGTAATCTAACGTACAGTGTTATTAAAGAGTGCTCAATATCTGTGAGAGAGCGTTAATAGATAAATAAATAAAAGTTTTAGCTTATATTTATTATCATTGGAACAATTTTGCTACTATTGGTTTCTTGTTCTGTGGAAGTCATCAGGCAACGAAATTTTAAAAACACTTTCGTTGCCTGATGACTGCCGCAGAGCAAGAAACCAATGGTAGAAAAATTGTTCCAATGATAATAAATATAAGCTAAACTTATATATATTTCATTTAAGGTAGCGTGGACATGGAGTCAACACCTGGTTACTGACAGTTTCTCGCCTGTTCATTCTTCATGTGTTTAAAATACTGCGATTTGTGTCATTAAGAAATAAATATCTACATAGTATATGATGTGAAAATTTAGTTTTAACAAAACCGAGTTTAATAAATAATTGGTGTTTTTGATTTCTAATATTATTGTTTTATTCTCAAATGTATTAACAAGCAATCCTCTGTATAATTGTATATTGAAATTCATTAGAATAATCTAAAAATAAGTGTAATCTTTTTTGTGTCCTTATTTAATTTCATTAGTCTTTCTAATTCAATATAATATTAGATAATATTAAAATTTATATAATTGTGCCCGGAAAGCGTATTTTTTGCTAGTAATAATCTCTTTTCTAAGCTTTTGGGACCGTTCCTAGTGCACCAACTATAATTGGTATCACTTTCATTCTCATAAGCCACAGTTTTTTTAATTCTCTAGCAAAGTCTAGGTATTTGGGTATCTTTTCATTTTCTTTCATCTTCACCATGTGATCTGCTAGAATTGCAAAGTCTACCAATTCTCTTTTTCTTGTTAATCAATATTAGGTCAGGTCTTCTGGCTAGGATAAGGCGATCCGTCTTCATCTCAAAGTCCCATAGAATTTGATGCGGTTCATTCTCAAGAATAGATACTGGTTTATGCATATACCATTTTGTTGTTTGGTCAAAATTTATCTTTTTGAACAATTCCCAGTGGATCACCTTCCCAACCCAGTTGTGCCTAGCGTTGTATTCTCTAGTAATAATAATTGAGGAATGTAGACAATAGGCAAATGCAACACTTCTGTTTTAAAAACAACTCTGCATAAAGGTATTTCAGCAAACAGATTATAGAAATATGAGAAGAATGTGCCAAATGTCAGACAGGCCAAAGACTTGCAGACCAAACAAAAACGATTCTGTTGAAAAGGTGTTTCTTGGAACTTGAAATTCTAGAAATATATGGACAGGTAAACAGTGAAGAAAACTCTTCCACGAAGGAGTTAAAACACAAAATTCTGAAAGCCACGATAGAACAGAAAACCCCCGCCGCCATCACCTGAAAAAAAAATAACAGTGAATATCTGTTGATAATGGAAATTCAAGGATTTTTCAGTGCATTTTTGTCTACGATCTTTTATGCCATTTCCTCAAAAATTGGTACAAGTGCAAGATCTAATTTTTGGTATCAGCACTCAAAAGACCAATACACAACTTTCGGTGTTTAATGAAATTTGATATTTTAAAAAAGTGAAAAATTGACCTACCCTAATGTACATGGATGCTTTCAAGATTTTTGCCAAGAATAAAAAGGATTTACAAACCCCAGGAAAAACTGTTAGATTTAGGAATGGAAATTGAAATTGAGAAATGCACAATGCTTATAATGACTAGGTGGAGAAGGTGATCCACTGAGAACTGCTCAAGCCATTCTGACAAATGGTATATGTACAGACCATGATGGTGACAATCACAATTTGGTCTCTTGGAACAATCTCAAAGAACCAGGACAAGGGATTAGAGGAACTGGATATCCGCGGAAGATTTGGGACCATCCAGACCACAGCACAGTTGAGTGGGGTTCGGATACTCAGAATAGTCTTAAAGAGCTGAGGAAGCTTGCTGTCACCCAGACTTCAGTGAATCTAGAACTTTATTAGTAAATGTTTCTACATTGTTTTAAGATTTCAAGTGTGTCTATCAAATTCTTATGAAATATCTAGAAAATCCTTTACGTGCTTCTCTTTTTCTAAAATAGAAAAGTTTCCATCAAAACTTTATATATGTATATATATATATATATATATATATATTAAAACGGATATATATATATGTATGTGTGTGTGTGTGTGTGTGTGTGTGTGTGTGTGTGTGTGTGAGCTAGGATAGTGTTGACAGAGAATCAATGATACTTGGTAACTGTCAGTTTCTCGCATATGTGATCATCGGACGAGATCTGTAATTGATATTGAGCACTCTTTATTTATGAATATACCAAACTATATATATATATATATATATATATATATATATATATATGTGTGTGTGTGTGTGTGTGTGTGTGTGCGTGCGCGCGCGCGTGTGTGTGGGTGTGTTACACGAAAATTCCAGCAACGAAAAAAACATCTGAGAACTGAACTTACATGAGTATGGACATGTGTATTATAAAATATACGTGTAACACGTACATACACACAGACACAGACACACACGCACACGCACACGCACGCACACACACACACACACACACACACACATATATATATATATATATATATATATATATATATATATATATATATATTGCGTGATAATATTGACTTTAATTCACAAATAATCCACACGTTGTTGGTTAATAGCTAGGGTCATAGACCATTACTTCTTTGTTGAGTTCGATCCTCACTAGGTGCATCATCCTACTAAACTGCATAATTGTGGTCATCTGCTAGTCTAAACTAAGCATAATCAATGCCTTCGTCATGACTAAAAGTTATTATAACAACTGAAATATTAGTTATGGTATACAAACCTCTCATCCCCCAACTATGGGTTAAATATTACCATTACTGTTATTCTACAAGGATGGTTTTGGCATAAAATAACCCAAGAAACTTGATAAGCCATTAAACAAAGAAACCAGACCAAATATTTTGCTTATAAAAGGACCGTATTTTCCTCTGTATAAGATAATTTAAACATAGAAACCAAACCAAACGTAAAGTTTCGAATTTTGATAGTAATCGTCCATTTTTCCATCATCCGGGTTATTTTCATTTAACAGATTTGAATACTTTGAAGACAATCCATAAAGAAGAATTAAATGGTTTTCAAGAATCCAAAAATGTCGTCAATCCCATTTTTAAGGATTATATCCGGGTGGTTGCTTATGGAAGCGCGTGGTTAAAATCATGATAAATGTACTCGTCACCCCGTGTTCAAATCCTGGAAGTGGTAATTGCATTTCACCTAGCGCTAATACTCTTGGGAAAGGTATGAATCCTACTCTCCCTCCAGCTATGGGTAAATAGTAAGGCAGACTGTGCTCTTTACCCTAGGTTTGGCAACTGGCCTAGGAGAAGGAAAACTCTGAATTCAAACCTGTTGAACTCCGATTAAGAAATTGACATTGTGCCACATCCTGCTCGTGTAGAGGGGTTGGTAAATAAATATATCCAGGTGGTTTCGTAACTGGTTGCTTTTTAAATTACTATTTAAAATAATAGTTATCTTTTGTTTTTTATAACTTCAACTTAAAATATATCTTTAATTCTTGAGTGAATTTTAATTTTAATTTATAATGGATCAGCGAGACTAGCTTGCTATCCATTACACCACGATGGGACACCTGGACGCTTGAAAATTGGTCAACAAACTTATCCCGCAGATCAATTCAAAAGAGTAATGAGTTTGATTTAGGCGTAGCATTCAACAGGGAGTAACCGTGGCGTAGTAGATAACATGCCTGACTGTGACATCGAAGTAAGTGTGTTCGAACTCGAGTTGCACTATTACTTTCACTTTCGGACTAATACCTTTAGGAAAGGTATAAACTCCCACATTGTGACGTAAGCAGTGACGTAGTTTCAGTTACAGACCGACAGACACCAAATCTCCATTATAATAAGATATTTTTTTAATTTCCCTGGTAAATTCTGATTTCTTAAAAAAACAAGATCGATTACAAGCTGTTTTACATTCAATCCGATCAAAATAATGAAGTCAACAATCGATTTTGGTTAACTTTCTTTTTCATATTGAATGAAAAAGTTAAGATCAATTTGTAACAGTTGACATGTGATCAATTTTTAAAGTAATAAATCAATACGATAATTCTTCGGAAAATAATACACAAAAAGAATATTTCAAAGTGAAAAATAATTTTTGCTAATTGTACGAAATTGAAGTTTCTTTCATCTGACCGCTTCTTGAAATTACGAGACAATTTTTTTTTTTCATTCTTTTATTTTTTTTTCATTTTTTATTCTTTATCTTTTTATGAAAATGAAAAATATCGAAGTTTTTTATTTCAATATTTTTCATTTTTTTTTATTTTTTGTTATCTTAATTTTATTTTTTATTTTTTTTATTTTTTACTTTTCATTTTTTTATTTTTTTACAAGCCTTATGAAAAAGCCCGAAAATAGGAATATGGGTTCCATAAGCAATCATGTATCTATCCAACCCCTCCGCACGAGCAGGATGTGACACAAGATCAATTCTTAAGCGGTGTTTAACAGGTTTGAATTCAAATTTTTCCTTCTCCCAGACAGGCTGTCATAGCTGGAAGGAGAATTGTTCGATTCATATCCTTCCCATGGGTATTAGCACTATGTGAAATGCAAACAGTCTCGTCCAGAATTCAAAATCGAGTGTCATTTCCGACGACGATAACCATTATACAACGGGCACCTCCTCAACAAGGAACATCGGACACCATTTGAGCATTTGTTTTTGTTTTTTTTGTTGGTTTTTTTTTTGGGGGGGGGGGGGTATTGGTTTGGTTTGGTTTGGTTTGGTTTGGTTTCATTGTTTAATGGCATATCAACCAACGTGGGATATTTAATGACAAAGCCATCCTTGTAAAAGAATAGTAGTGGTACTATTTAACCCATAGCTGGGGGATAAGGTGGGTTTCATACTTTTACAAGAGTATTAGTCCGAAAGTGAACATAATAGCGCAACTGGAGTTCGAGCCCACTTACTATGATGTCGCAGTCCAGCACGTTAGCCACTACGCCACGGGCATCCTCCACCCCTTTTTTTCTTCGTGAAAAATGGATTTATTACGAGGATTTGTGGAGGCGCTCGTCTACTAAAGGTTATTGTCGTAAGAAAAGAACATTGACGTCCGAGTTTAAATCACGGAAGAAGCTGTTCGCATTTCTCATACCTTTGTGAAAGGTATGCATCTAAATATTCTCTCTCCAGCTATGGGTAAATATTAGGACAGATTGGGCTCTTTAACATTGGAATTGAAAACGGTCTAAAAGGAAAACTCTGAATTATAACTTGTGTTGACCTTGTGTTACATCCTACTCGTGCAGAGAGGTTGGGTAAATACATATATTACGAAAGTTCAAACTAAAGAAAATCTCGTAAATATTCACAACCACTTTCAACATTTTAACTTAAATTCAAATTGTTGAAATTGGAACAAACTATTATTGTAATATCTTGGGAAGTATCTGGTTCCGTGACACGATACACTTTACATCGGCTCTTACTTGGGCTAGGCAGCTGGTCGAAGAAACCCCATCCGATAAATCAGCTGATCATGCTAAGCCCTAGCACCTATATGATTGTCCCAACCCTACTCTTCCAATTGCTCTTATGGCAAACAACCACTCCTTTGTATTGATTAATACACATGAAATTACTGAAAATTATTTTTTACCAATTTATTGATACTCATGAATTTATTGAAAAAAAAGGTTGTCATTTGATCCAGTTGAGGGAGGATATAAGTCACCTCCCCCCAATTAGCCATTAACCACCTCCTACCCCTCAGTGGTGAGGCGCGGTTTCATTAAGTCACAAACTATCCGACTGCTTCTCTTCGCGTCTGGATCCCAACTGACTTTTCGAATCTAATTAAATCTCTCAAATCCCCACGTGACTGCCCACAGCCAATCAACGAGCACCCACTTGATCCCATCTTTTTCCACCGGGCTTGTTTTAGGAACGATGAACTTTGACCTGTCGCTTGTCAATCAGGCCATTGCAAATATCCGACGCATTCATCACTACAGGATGCCGAGGTGTGGGTTGGTGGGGGTAGCCACTTTGTAACATTATTGAACAACGCTGCTAAAAGCGATTGGTACTTGAATAGAAAATATATTTTTCCGATCAAAAAAATCAATAGATGATTTTTTTTTTTTACTGCATGAAAACGCCGATTCTTGCATTGCAAATCCAACGCCACAAATGAACACAGTGGATGGGGAATTCGTCCACATTAGAGCGTCTTCTTCGCACCTGTCAAACTAATTATTTGTTTCGTCCTATGAAAACGTCACTTCTCTGCTCAGCATTTCCAATAAATTGGGGATACTAGCAGGACCTGTGGATATACCACAATATGATAATTCAATTATTACAACGCTTGATATCTTTAGTTAAGAGCTATTGCAAAATAGTTCAAGATGTAAAAGGTATAATGATCTTGATTTAACTCTTTCTCTTACTCATCTTTTTCCTTTTTTTTTTCTTTTTTCTTCTTTTCATCATTTCATCATGTTCGATTGAAAGAGAATAGCGTTATCACTTCCGCGCGCTTACACCCTCTCTATATCACTTCCCTACTCTCTCTTTCTTTCTTTCTTATTATATCTTTTCTATGTAGAATGTCCTTTTTCTTACCTTTCTTTCTTTATAATGAAAATGGAATGATCCATTATTTAACTGAGCTGACAACACTCATAAGAAATAAGAATTCGACCGATAAGCAACACCTGATGATCAGGATTTACATTTTTGCATTTCATCAGGACGATTTGGACGGTCTCATTTCTAATCAGAGAGTGTTGCAAGATGATAACGGTTGAACAATTAAGGAACACAAGAATTAATATCTAGATAATATATTGATAGAAAAATGATTTGAAGAATTCATAAACTCAAAACCGAAATACACAACTTTCCTGAAAGAAAGGCATACATTCGATGAAAACCAAGGAAACTACTTTTATGACTGAATAAGGATGCTATAAATTGATAGCAATAATGACATTATCAATTAACTGCAGAAAACTATTCAAAAGATAGATCAACAACATTACGTGTTGACCCAACCCGTTCGCCAAGGTCATAAATATGAGGCATCCAACGAGGATCGAACTCGCTATTCAGTAATGTAGGTATTTACTCAACCTGTTCGCTAAGGGTAGGATGGGATACAAGGTCGCTAGTATAGATCATTGAGCGAATATCGAATTCCCTATTCAATAGTAATGGATCTGCGAGACTAGATTGCTAACCATTGCACAAAGAGTGGGACGCTCATAGACAGGATGATTGAAAAGTAACTCCCTATTTTAAACTATTATCTGACGAGTTGTCAATACTTGGAAGAGTATTGTCAATACTTGGAGAGTATTGACAACTGTCCAGATAAACAAGAATATAAACATATTTTTGTACATTGGTGTATGCGTATATATATGTGCATTAGGGTAGGTCGATTTTTCACTTTTTTAAAATAACAAATTGTCCATCTATGTCAAAGTTGTGTGTTAGTATACTGAATACTGATACCAAAAATTAGATCTTTTACTTTCACCATTGTTTGAGGAAATAGCATCAAAGATCGTCTACTAAAATGCACTAAAAATTCTCGTTTTCGCAAAATTTAGCCTTTAGAAAACGAGGATTTTTAGTGCATTTTAGTAGACGATCTTTGATGCTATTTCCTCAAACAATGGTGAAAGTAAAAGATCTAATTTTTGGTATCAGTATTCAGTATACTAACACACAACTTTGACATAGATGGACAATTTGTTATTTTAAAAAAGTGAAAAATCGACCTACCCTAATGCACATATATATACGCATACACCAATGTACAAAAATATGTTTATATTCTTGTTTATCTAATGTGCATGTGTGTGCGCGCACGCGCATTGACCATTTTTGATGCATTGAATAAGCTTACAAATATACACCGTATTTCCTCCCCACACCTCTCTCTCTCTCTCTCTCTCTCTCTCTCTCTCTATCTATCTATCTATCTCTCTCTCTCTCTCTCTCTCTCTCTATCTCTCTCTCTCTCTCTCTCTCTCTCTCTCTCTCTCTCTCTCTCCTGCAGCTAAATGTATATTACAAACAATGAATATATACAATGAATAATCAGGAAGTTGCAAGATAGAAAAAGACCTTGCGCCACCTTTAGGCAAAAAGCATTATTAAATCAACAGATAACTCATGCAAAAAGAATGAATCATTTTTATGCCGCTTGAACTGCACCATTCCCTCTCTTATTCTACGTATCAGTTCATATCTCATAAGAAAAATATGATTATAAAATATGAAAGAGAAAAAAAATTTTTTTTAAATAATGATATATCTAAATTTAGATCTAATAAGTACTGCAGAATCTCTGTTTTCGAACATAGTTCGATCCAAAATTATGTTCGAGAACTGAAACAATATTTCCCATAAGAAATAGTGTAAAGTAGATTTATGTGTTCTTGACCATCAGATGAATGCTTATTTATATACCTACAATTATATATAATAAGGAAAGATGTGTATTTAAATAACAGATAACACATGAAAATGTAAATGTTCATCCGTCTTTGGTTTGCCTCGGTAGTCATTCACGCGACATCCATTTTCATTGGCTCGACACGTGTATTCGAAATCTGAAAATTTGTTCGACCATTGACAATTCTTTTGACTCCATAATACAATGCAACCTCTAATTGTTCCAAAATTATGTTCGAGAACCGATTTGTTCAAAAACTGAAACAATATTTCCCATAAGAAATAGCGTAAAGTAGATTTATATATTCTTGTACATTATCTGTGGCCTTGCTAATAACACTTGTCACTCATTTTGCAATATCAGAGAACTGATTTGTTTTAAAAACTGAAACAATATTTCCCATAAGAAATAGCGTAAAGTAGATTTATATATTCTTGACCATCAGATGAATGTCTATTTATGTGACTACAGTTATATATAATATAGAAAGACGTGTATTCAAACAGATAACAAAAAAATGTAAATACAAAAAAAGAAAAGCATAACAAACGAAGCAAATAATTTGCACAAAAACAATATCAGACACCCATTGAAGATAACGACTGACGCTAATTGATGCTGCTTGGGTAGATTCAACCAGCCTAACATTTGTTCAAGAACTGATTTGTTCAAAAACTGAAACAATATTTCCCTTAAGAAATAGTGTAAAGTGGATTTATGCATTCTTGACTATCCGATGAATGCCTATTTATGGACCTACAATTATATATAATAAGGAAATACTTATTTAAACAACAGATAACACAAACACTTAGATGCAAAAAAGAAAAGCATAAGAAACGAACCGAAGAATTTGCACAAAAAAACAATATCAGACATTCGTTCAAGATAGTGACTGATGTTAACTGATGCTGCTTGGGTAGATACGATCAGTATTTCAGCCGTCTTCGGTTTGTGTCGGTAGGCATTCACGCGACTTTTCATCGGCTCATATGTTCGAAGTCCGAAAATTTGTCCGACAACTGAGGCCTTTTTAATCAATTTTTTTGTTCGAACTTTGAATTGTTCGACTTCAAGTCGTTCGAGAACCGAGGTTCCACTGTGTATCTTTTTTCAAGAAGTATATGTGTTTTAGTTGGTTTTTTGTTTTGTTTTGTTTTTTGTGGGTTTTTTTTTTTGGTTTTTTTTTGTTTTTTTTAATTTGACTTCAAATTGTTCGAAATTTTTATTCTTAGCCAAGCTAATAATAGCCGTATCAGTATTACTGTATGGCTGCACTACTTGGACTTTAACGAAACGCTTGAATATAAAGCTAGATATGATCTAAACAAGGACAGTGTATGCTGTCTTGAACAAATGCTGGAAGCAGCACCCCATACAGACTGCTGGAGAATTAAGGATGAACTCATAGGAGACGTATGGAAAAAATGAGTTTATGAACATCTTTTATTTATACTAGTAAGAATATGCGCTCTCTGCCGGCTAAAGTATTTAAGTTTTAATGTAATGAAATATATTATATTAGAAAGACTAACGAAATTAAATAAGAGCGCATACAAAAAAATTAACACTTGTCAAAATTATATTTTAATTGGTTTCTACATAAAATCATTCATAGGATTGATTTTAATACGTTGAAGAATAAAACAATAACATTAGAGATTGATAACATCAAGTAATTATGTATTAAACCCGGTTTTGTTTAAACCAGTATGCAAATTAACTACACTAAATATTATGTAAACCATTATTTCTTTGTTATATAAGACACATTGCAGGATTTTAAACGCATTAATAGCATGGGCTGTTTTGAGGCAAATCTAACTCAGATTTTCATAGAGACATCGTTAATAAATAAGATTTATTCTATGTATTAACTATTTTGATTATAAATTAAATATTGATAAACTTACGCAATTCCTGAGAGTATTGTGACATAAGCAGTGACGTAGCTTCGATTACATAGAAACGGACAACGTATCTCCATTTATAATAAGCTAAAAAGCACAGTTACTTATGATGAGGTGAGTGACGAAATAACTTCTATTGACAAACTGATTGGATGATTATATAATGATATCTTCGGAAATAGAAAGACATTTGATATCGTCGAGTCCCCGTGGCGGGGGTTAACGTCCTGGACTGTGACATAGCAGTAAAGAGATATGATAGGCATAACGCACCGATTGTTATTGAAGAAATATAGAATTTTTCGTTAAGTGAATAAATTAAATAAAACGATTGAATTTATTAAATAAGTGACAATTTATTGAATTCAATTAGTTAAATCTGTAGTTTCTATTGTTGAACAAGATAAATCGTTCTTATTGATACAACTCTCGGCTAAGTGGAGGCGTTTGCCGTGTAATGGTTATCGTCGGAAGAAATGGACTCGGCGACATGAGTCCAAATCCTGGACATGGCTGTTTGCATTTCACATAGCGCCAATATCCTTGGGTAAGGTATGCATTCAACTGCCCCCCCCCCCCAGATGTGGGTAGCGTGGTCTCTTTAACATTGGTTAGACAATTGGTTGAGAAGAAAAAGAAATTCTGAATTCCAACCCTTGTGTCACATCCTGATCGTACGGAGGGGTTGGGTAAATGCATATTCTCTGCTAAGTATGAAATAGACCGGAATGATTTGGAACTGGAATGGGAAGATTGTATTGCGCCAATTTGGTAACTGACAAAGGTTTATCTTGATGAAGAGTAATCAAAATTCTATTTGTGATTATACATCGACCACTATTATTTGTGAGAAATACACAACAACCGCAATAACGAAGCCGCCCTTGAAATCATTTAGTTTGGCAAAAGGCCAATAATATAGAGCACCCTTTGAGTATCGAACTCACTGGTAATGGTCTGATAGCCTAGTTCATAAACTAATGATAATAAAGTCTGCGGAGTAGCCTATTGTCGGTATCAGGCGAACAGCGAGGAAATCAAGACCAGAGAGATGGTTTTGCTGAGGGGAGTGATACACCTACCGTCAGCCTACCGCCACACCTATCATCAGCTCCATGACATCTGATTTACCGCAACAGATCAGATTACCGAAGCTGTACTACTCATGTGCTGAGTTGGTGAGGATCGGCATTGAACCCAAAACCTTGCGATTCCTAGTCGAATGTTCTACCGACTGAGCTTAACTGATCCATGATAATAACCAATTGTAAACAATTATAGCTTCAAATTAGCTACGTTGAATACAAATAATTTGCATAGTTATATGGATTCAAATATTTACATTTAAATAGTGACACCCGTGAATATACCACGGTACGACAATTAAACTGTTATACATATTTACCCCCCCCCGCATAAGTAGGATGTGACACAAGGTCAATTTCTTCAGCAGAGTCCAGCTGGTTTGAATTCAGAGTTTTTCTTTCTCCAAGACTGGTTTACTAACCAAGAATAAAGAGCCCAGTCTGCCCTACTATTTACCCATAGCTTGAGGGAGAATAGTTAATTGGTTGATTGGCTGGTTGTTTTTTTGTTTTTTGTTTGTTTTTTGTTTTTTTGTTCTTTTTTTTTTTGGGGGGGGTCTTTTTTCGGTATATCAACCCTTTTGGGAATATTATATGCCGAATCAAATCATCACATCCACAATAACGAGTGTCAATTAAACTATTGGTTATTTTCCATGACACTTCTGACGAATTACCAGTTAATTTTTTAGTTAATGGTTTGATGTACGTATTTAACAAACCACGAGCAGGATGTGACACAAGGTCAATTTCTTAAGCGGAGTTTTAACAGGTTTGAATTCAGAGTTTTCATTCTCCTAGACTAGTAGCTTAACCAAGGTGAAAAAACCCAATCTGCCCAACTATTTACCTATAGCTGGAGGGAGAGTAGTTGGATTCAAACCTTTGAATGGTTTGATATAGAGTTGCTAAATTTGTTATAAATACGTATTGGATCAAGGGGAAGTTTTTAATGTCCAAATAATTGTTTCTCACAATCTCTCTCTTCTCTCTCTCTCTCTCTCTCTCTCTCTCTCTCTCTCTCTCTCTCTCTCTCTCTCCTAGAGAAACTAACATATATAACGAGGAGGTAATCAAGATACATATACAGAGGGGAAGAAAGTAATAGGCAGAATGTAAAGTAAGAGATTGGTAAGTTTTTGACTTAATTGCAAATTATGACTAATTAGAACCAATTAAAATGGAATTTTTTAAACATAACTTAATTCTAAAAGTAAGGAATAATTTAGTATAACTTTCGTACAAAAGTTGATTCGCTCAGCTTCAGTATAATAACAGATAATATGTAATATATATATATGTGTGTGTGTGTGTGTGTGTGTGTGTGTGTGTGTACATATGATTTTATATGAAAAAGGTGACTTACCGGTGAAATTGGTCACAATGGTTAGTTGATGCAAGTTTCACAATGATAAGACAGCGATATAACAAATATAAAGTGCTCAATACGTGAGTAGAGCAAATCTATTATTATAATGGTACACAGATATGTGTGTGTGTGTGTGTGTGTGTGTGTGTGTGTGTGTGTGTGTTTACGTGTGTGTGCGTGCGTTACGTGCGTATCCTCAGTTTCCATCTATTCGGCGCTGAAACTAAAATCAATCCCCTGGTATCCGCTGAATCATCTCCCGTGTAGCACCAGTGATCGAGTGGATACTCTGATGCCTGTGGCCAGAGGGTCAGAGGTTTTTAGGTACTGACAAATATGTCCAAAAGCGGGGGGGGGGTGCCCTTAAGGAACAATTGTGATATTGTAAAAAGTACTTGGTGAGTAGAGGGTCATTCCTAAAATCAGGTAACCAAGCGAGTACACGGTACTATTAGTTTTTTGCAATTTAACATATTGTAGTTCTTTTAGACAATAAATGAAATCTTATTATAATGGAGATTGTGGGTTTGTATGTCTGTAACCGAAACTATATTCCTACTCAAGTCACAATTCTCTTAGTTATTGACATCACATTCTCCATGATTTTATTTTTATCTAAACCTCAATTATTAATAAAATTGTTTTACATTATTAATACTGTTAACTATGTCTACATACTGACAACATGCAATTATATTTATATATACAACAAAATAGCGGTTTACAGTGTGAATGGGAAGGCTAATTTGCATATTAATATTAAAAAATCGAATTTAATAAATATGTGCTTAGTATTATTGATTTCTAACTGTTTGGTTTTATTTTAATGAATATAAGCAAAAATCTCTTCAATGAATCTTAAATGAAATCCATTAACAAGATAAAATAACTGTCATTTTATTCTTTACTTCCTCTTATAACTAAATACTTAAATTAGAAAATAACAATGAAAGACGAGAGTGATGGAAGAGTAAGTTTCAGTTGTTCCATTTTTTATTATACTCCCTGTTTCAAATCTTTTATTATACTCCCTCTGTTTCAAATCTTTTTATCTGTATTCTTATTTAGTTTCATTAGCCTTTCTAATTTAATACAATATTTTATTACATTAAAACTTAAATACTTGCACCCGGAGGGTGCATATATTTGCTAGTTATTCTAATGAATTTTTATTCTAACTCTATTACTAAATCTAAAAATATTAATCTAACTAATTGCAATCTATTAGATTTCCATATAGGACAGTTGAATGAGCTATCCTTATCAAATTATAAAATGACTTGATTAGTTATGTTATAAGTTAAAGTTAATAGAAAAAATGACATAATGACATACATTTTTAAAAGACTCATTATAAATTATTTGATTTATTATCTAGATATATAAATAATTATTTGGATTTTATCTACATCGAGATAATAATAGATTATGTGCTTAAGAACTGGGTACCAGGTACTTTTTACAATATCACAATTTTCTTTAAGGGGTCCACCCTTTGTTGGCATACATGTACGGTACCTAAACTTTGACCCTCCCCACTGGGGCAATTACGGAAGGAACCGAACTATTTTTTGAAGATCCACTTAATGGATATTGCATGCGTACCCTACACGAAAAAAGAAGAAGACAAATATATATATTAGTATACTATAAATAGTATCCCTAAGTATTTACTATATTTATCTAATCTAATAAGATCGTAATATCTGGTCACCCAGTGAGGACAAAATTCACTAAATTTATAAATAGTGGACGTATAAATCTTGCTATTAGACTCCAATAGTTATTGCGGTGGATTTATTTAAGTGACTAGAAGCGGTTACCCAGCATCACCTGGTAGAGGGAGGGGAAAAGAAACCCTGGGGTATTGATTTGTTTACTTTTGAGATTTACAAATGCTGGACATTTTTAAGTAGAATTTCAATGCTACTTCTATGTATGCTTTAGTTTTTAAATATTTTCGAATGTAAATCAAATTTTCATTATTTTTGCACAAAAAGCAAGAACCGGTGATATTTAGAGTGTGTAATATATATATATATATTTACTTTATAGTTAATTGTTTTATTTTCATCCAGATATACATACATACACACCAACCGAACTTTATACATATATACATACATATATATATATATATGTGTGTGTGTATGTGTGTGTGTGTGTGTGTGTGTGTGTGTGTGTATGGTGTGTGTTTGTGTATATAAATATGTATATAAATGAATAGATCAACACGAGAATGAATATGACATAAGACTGTAATACCACACACATACACGTGTGTGTGTGTGTGTGTGTGTGTGTGTGTGTGTGTGTGTGTGAATAGAAGCCAAAATTGTCCTGTCTGTGTGACCACTGTTACGAAGGTGTCAAGAGGACAGGTAACACCCCCTCCCTTGAGTGCAATGGAGGGTGCTTCACGGAGTTGGAA
>CM042145.1:47943994-47953994 GCA_023376005.1 Doryteuthis pealeii | reverse complement strand
AATTTCTGAATTTCAACCTGTTAAACTCAGCTTAAGAAATTGACCTTGTGTCATATCCTGCTTGTGTGTAGGGCTTGGCATATATATATATATAGGGATTCTGATAGCTTTTTGATTTAGTGTGTCTTGGGACACACATATTTGCTTTAAATGAGTCCCCGGGGAAATTTATGGGTCCAAACTAAAGTTTCTTAATGAATTGTCGGGTTTTTATTTATCAATTAAAGCCGTCTAACTCATACCTTGTTACCTATCCTGTGTAATTCGTTTCTATGAAACTATTGAAATGTATTTACAGTTAGCTTGAAATGGTGAGGGAAGAAAAAAGAGAAACACTGGGACTCATGGATACGATTTTACTGCGTCCTTTTAAATTTTAATGCGCCAGGGACGCAGGACGCGTACCTTTCAATATCTCTCTCTCTCTCTCTCTCTCTATATATATATATATATATATATATATATATATATATGGGGTGGGGAATTTATGTTACTAAGGTGTGAATGTTAGGTTTCATTTTTTTTTCCATTTCTATTAAAAACTTGGAATCATCAAACCGAGCAGTTTTGTCTGCCTTGTTAAACAATATCTAATGATCTGCAGATAATATCATCGCCAAATCCTCAAATCCATATTTAAGATTATCTTCGCAGTTATCCGTGAAAGAGCTACTTCTGCGTTTTATCACCATGTTGATTTCCTGCCGTTCTGCATGAGCACTTCTTATGCAGCTGCAATCTTCATGGAGATTGGTCTTATTCAACGACGATGACCACCACTGTTTCATTTGTCTCCATCAACGCAACCAATTTTCTTTTGGGGACGAATTTTTGATAAACGCGATTAATTGTCAACCACCAAATAATAATAATGATGATGATGATGATGATAAATAATAATAATAATAATAATAATAATAATAATAATAAGGGAATTATGCAAAAAATAAATTTGACCATACAACAAAATGGTATATGCATAAACCAGAATCTGTTCTTGAGAACGAAACGCATAAAATTCTCTGGGACTTTGAAATAAAAACTGATCACCCTATCCCAGCAAGAAGACCAGACCTAGTGCTGATTAACAAAAAAGAAATAACTGGTGGATTTTGCAGTTCCAGCAGATCACAGGGTGAAGCTGAAGGAAAATGAAAAAATGGAATATGAAAGTCAAAGTGATACCAATTGTAGTTGGTGCACTTGGAACGGTCCCAAAGGGATTGGAAAAGGGATTGGAAAATCTGGACATCAGAGGAAAGATTGAGACCATCCAGAATACTGCACTACTGCAATCTGCCAGAATACTCAGAAGAGTCCTGGAGACCTGAGGAGACTTGCTGTCACTCAGACTCCAATGAAAGACCATCAGTTAACGCTGATGTGAAAACTCAAAAGGAGTGAATAATAATAAATCATAAAATAATGATTTAAAAATAAATAATAATAATAAAAACGATAAAAATAATTCCAATAATAATAATAATAAAAATAGTAACAATAACAATAATAACATTTAAAATAATAATAAATAATAATAAAAACATATAAAATATGTCTTCGGCCTAAAATGATCCACTGGGGTTGACATGCCGTAAAATCTAACCAACCAACCAACAACATTGATTTCTGGAGCGAAAAAAACAATCGATTCCAACTAAGTTAGGTCACTTCATCAATAAGTTCACTCAGCTGTGTTGATTTGGGCCAATGCCAAATACAAAGTAAATGAAATCTTTCTCAATCTTGCAGAAACTTTTATTGTGTAAAACATTCAAAGTTTTGTTAGATATGTCGAGTTGGCAATGAATTAAAAAAAAATCGACATCCCACTAGGATTAAATAAAATACTCGTGTTCTTTAATTGTACGACCGTTATCATCTTTCAACAACACCCTCTGGTTAAAAATGAGACCAAGATGAAATGCACATCCTGATTATCTGGTGTCGCTTATCAGCCGAATTCTTATTTCTTATGAGTGTCGAGACCTCAGCTAAATAATGGGCCATTCCGTTTTTATCATAAAGAAAGAAACTGAAGAAAAAGGACATGCTACTCGGAAAAAATATAATAAGAAAGAAAGAAAGAGAGTAGGGGAAGATAGAGAGTGGGTGAGCGCGTGGAAGAGATAACGCTAATCTGTTTTAATCGAACACAATAAAAAGATGAAAAGAAGGAAAGAAAGAAAAAAAAGAGTGAGAGAGTTAAATGAAGATTATTATATTTTTTACATATTGAATAGCTCTTAAGTGAATATATCAAACTTTGTAACAACTGAATTATCATACTGTGGTATATCCACAGGTTATGTTAGTACTGTATTCATTATCCTGCAATATCTTTACACATACTTCACGCGGTGTGTATTTGTTTGTAGGTGGGTGTAATTGCATATATGTGCATGTTTTAGTGGGTGTAATTATCTCTGTGTGTAATTATATACATATTTACTCAACCCCTCCGCACAAGTAGGATGTGACACAAGATCACTTTCTTAAGCGGAGTTTTCCCTCTTCTAGACCTATTGCCCAACTAAGGTTAAAGAGCCCAGTCTTCCCTACTATTTAACCATAACTAGAGGGTGAATAGTTGGATTCATACCTTTCCCACGGGTATTATCGCTATGAGAAATGCTAATAGCCTCGTCCAGGATTTGAACTCGTCTCGCCGTATCCATGTCCTACGACGGTAACCATTACACCATGTGACTCTCTATGTAATTTTATATGTAATTATATGTGTGTGTCTGTGTAAGTATAATGCAGTATCGTCATTAATAAGAACATTCCTAAGAATTGTTTTCTTCTTAACCAAAAGATGGCCAGAATTTGATTATTTCTAGTGAAACAATATACAATCAAAACGGATATCATTAGGTATTATTTATTGCCAAGTATTGAAACTCATAGCCAAAACTAAAATTGAAACACATCTGGAAACAAATATAAGATTGCATACTAAAAAATGTACCGTATTTGACGGCATATAAGACGCACGGGCATATTAGACGCATCCCCATTTCAGCAGGTCAGGTTCAGAAAAAAAAGGTTTTTAGCGTATTTAAGCATATATTGTTGAAAATAGTCTAGCTGTGCATTACACAATCAGAAACATGGGTGTATAAAAGCAATTTGCCAGTACAGACAAGCAATTAGCTTCTCAACAAGACATCTCAATAGCAGGAAATATTAATAATAATAAAATTAATAATATTAAAAATTCAAACTTCACCTACGATGTATAAGACGCAGGGCTATTTTGGGAGCCAACATTTTGGGGAAAAAGTGCGTCTTATATGCCGTCAAATACGGTACTTATCTTTTTATTGCTACATACTAATATTTTTGGTTACAGTGTTCAGTTGTCCTGGGTATGACGTTAAACTGCATCTAATTGTGAAGTTCCAATTTTGGATCTCTTGGGAGTGCGGAGTTCCACTTCATCACAATTATTCCCTGGTTAACTCTGACCCGAAGTGATAGTACCTGTTCGGGTCCCATCTATGGATTGAATAGAAAAATGTGTTTAAATGAATTAAGTTTGAAAAAAAATGAATACCCTCAAGAATGAATAAAACCAAACGTCTTCGGCATAAAATAACCCAACAAGGGTTGCCATGCCGTTAATTCCAACCAACCGCCCAATTACAGTGTTCAATGCTATAGAATTCGATAATAAATAATATTGAATAATATCCATTTTAATTGTATAATGTTCCACAACCAATTCTATCAGCCTGTCATCTAGGACTGGAGAATACGCCGACTGCACCTCAGTAAAGATACCACACTCCAATGGAGCCAGCTGTTGGCTATGGGTGGCAACCCGTAATGCTTACGGAGGCAATTCTGGTAGCTAAGCAGTCCATAACATGATACATTCCACATTGTCCCTCACTTTGGCAAGACAGACTGTCAGAGAGGCCCTCTCCGATCAATCGGCCGGTTACTTCAAGCTCTAACACTATATGATTGTCCCGACCAATTGCTCTTATGGCAAACCCCAACACTTTTTGTGTTAGAAGACGGTGGGTGAGGGTCTTAGTGTCCTGACTATGACGTTAAACTGCATCTAGTGATGAGGTCCCAGTTCTAGAACTCTGGGGAGTGTGGAATACCCCTTCATGGCTATTACTTTTAGATCCACTCTGACACGGAGTGGTAGTACCTGTTAGGTAAATTAGTTTTAAAAATGTGTTTAAAAATGAGTTTTAAAGAAATTTGAATACCCAACAAGAATGAATAAAACAAAACGTCTTCGGCATAAAATAACCCAACAAGGGTTGACATGCTGTATTCTTTTAACGAGATTTTAAAACTCATTTTTATCTATCTAACCAATAGATGGGACCTTAACAAGTACTAACACTCCGGATCAGAGAATAGCAGACACCCCCCGGAGCTCCAGAATTGGAAACTCGCTACTAATGCATATTAGCATCATATTCAGAACTCAGGTGAAAATAGTTTTGCAATAATGGGGGGGGGGGATCATTTGAACTTAACTTATAATTTTGTCATTCAATTTCATTTTGATAAAATAAAATGACGTCACTTAGTTGAAATATTGAAACTGTTTGATTTTCTGATCAATTTTTTGGCCAAATGTTGCAAGACCGAGGATTTCTCAGTTTATTTTTGTCTACGATCTTTGATGCCATTTCCTCAAAAATTGGTACAGGTTCAAGATCTAATTTTTGGTATCAGTACTCAATCCAAAGGTATTAGAGCAATGGAAATCCAAGCAGTCTCTTCCAGGATTTGAACTCGGTTTGTCATATTCATTTTCTACAACGATAACCATAACACAACAAACACCTCTTTTCTACGCGCATATATGACAGGAAATTATTTCAAAATTATGTTCACAGTCGCTCCCATATGTGATAATGGCAATGTTCTTTATTTGCTGGTTGGTTGGTTGGTTGGTTGGTTGGTTGGGTTTTACGACATGTCAACCTTTGCTGGGTTATTTTATGACGAAGACCTTTTATTTTATTCATTCTTGATGGGTACATCATTTAAACAAAAAACTCAATTCAAACACATTTTAACTCATTTTTCTATTTAACCCATAGATGAGACCATAACAGGTACTACCAATCCGGGTCAAAGAGGGCCTAGGAGTAATGGTGATGAATGGGCATTCCACATTCCTACGAGCTCCAGCACTTCACAATCAGATACAGTTTAACGTCATACCCAGGACATTAAGTCCCTCAGCCACCGCTTTCTAGCACATATATGATAAAAAGCGTTGAGAGCTTGCCATAAGGGCAACAGGGTTAGGACACCCGATTGGTCGTAAAGGGTCTCTCCGACCACCCGTTTACCCTAAGATAGGACCAAAGTGGAGTGTTGCATGTTATGGGCTACTCAGCCACCAGGGTTCCATCCTCAAGTATCACGGCCAACAGATGACCCCATTGCAGAGGTGCAGTCGGAGTATTCTAGAGTCTCAGCCGACAGAGCTGTTATTTATTTGTAGTTGTTTGCAGTTGAAACCAAAATCGATACACAATATGGCTGTGGCCATTAAAACGATTTTTTTATAATAAAAATTCTTTTCATCCAGAACACAAAATTTACTGAACAAAGAATAAAAGAATTGTTTTTAATTTTTTGTTCTTTCTTTTGTTATTGATAATTATGATGATAATAATTATTCTTGACAAATTTAACTTTTGTCACATTTGAACGAGTTTTTTGTTCTGTTTCCATTCACGAACTCACGCACGGACACAACAGTCTAGACACGTTTTCCTTTGAACTTAAAATTTAAAAATTCCAAGCTCCAGTCTGTTAGACTAATTTCTAGGTATTAGATGTAAGCAAAATCGTCACTTCTATTCATGGACTTTACCAACAACAGCAAGCACTTCCGGTAGAAACCCGCCAATGAGATAGAGGAAATAAAGCTTTTAAGATCATTTGCAACTGTTCTCAGATCAATTGCTGGTTGAAGTTTCTACCAGGAAGACCTATCTTTTGGATTAACACCAGAGGCTAACCACAGACGTCTGACTTTTGTATATTACAAGGAACACTACAGACTTATTACAGTGGAAACCTATGAGTTAGAATCACCAACTGAATTCTGTGAACAACAACTGAACAACTGAACCTTATAATGGCGATACAGATTCTACAGTCTCGATACTTTTTTTTTATTTCCTAGTTGAGTAACATGATATTAAGAGTGACCAAAAAAAACAGAACCCAAATTGTTTATTCATTTTCCCATTAAACCAACCCTATACCCAACTTTAACCCTAACCCTAAATCCTAACTCTAAACCCTTGTTGGACTAAACTTTTTTTTAAAATTAAGTTTTATTACAAAATTTGTGGGATCTGTTATTTCTGGGTTACCCTGTAATATTATGTTACTCACCTAAGGAGTTAGGGTTTAGGGTTTAGGGTTACGGTTACGGTTGGGGTTTAGGGTTAGTTTAATGGGAAAATAAATAGAAGTTTGGTTCTGTTTTTTCTGGGTTACCCTGTAATATGTTACTCAACTAGGAAATAACCCTTTTTTATCACACCTCGTCTATATACACGATGAAAAAAATTTACAATTGACATCCAAGTCATTTGTTTATCACAAATAACTTGATTTAACATTAAATGACCCGAAAGGTGTTGATGTGCCGTAAAACAAAATAAACCAATAATTAACATCATAAATTTTCCTTTAAAAGTATTGATTGGTGGAATTATCTAAATTATATTTTACTTCTTGTTTTTCACGCCACCAGTAGCTTGTATTATTATTATTATTATTATTATTATTATTATTATTATTATTATTATTATTATTTCACTTCTTGTGAAGTTTTCACACCAGCGTAAGCTGATAGTCTTTCACATGAATCTGAGTGTCAACACGTCTTATCAGGTCTCCAGGACTTTTCTGAGTATTCTAGCCGATTGCAACAGTACAGTAGTCTGGATGGTCGCAATTCTTCCTCTGATTTACAGGTTCTCCAGTATTTTTTTCAATTTTTTGGGGACCGTTCCAAGTGCACCAACTACAATTGGTATCACTTTCACTCTCATATTCCACAGCTTTTTCAATTCTCTGGCAAGGTCCAGGTATTTATCCATCTTTTCATTTTCCTTCAGCTTCGTCCTGTGATCTGCTGGAACTGCAAAGTCCACCAGTTGACGCGTTCTCTCTTTTTCTTCTTCTTTTCTTTTTGTTAATCAACACTAGGTCTGGTCTCCTAGCTGGGGTAGGGTGATCCGTCTTTATCTCAAAGTCCCAGAGAATTATTATTATTATTATTATTATTATTATTATTATTATTATTATTATTATTATTATTTCACTTCTTGTGAGATTTTCACAGCAGCGTAAGCTGATCGTCTTTTACAGGTGTCTGAGTGTCAACAAGTCTTATCAGGTCCCCGGACTTTTCTGGGTATTCTAGCTGATTGCAGCAATGCAGTAGTCTGGGCGATCTCAATTATTCCTTTGATCTCCAGTTCCTCCAGTCTTTTTCCAGGTGTTTTGGAACCGTTCCAAATGCATCAACTACAATTGGCATCAATTTCACCCTCATATTCCACAGCTTTTTTTTCTGGCAAGGTTCAGGTATTTGTTTATCTTTTCATTTTCCTTCTACACCCTGTGATCTGATGGAACTGCAAATTCCACCAGTTGACAATATATATAATACTCAGAAGAGTCCTGGAGACCTGAGGAGACTTGTCACTCAGACTCCAGTGAAATACCATCAGCCAACGCTGGTGTGAAAAACTCTATTAATAATAATAATAATAATAATAATAATAAGCATTTGAAATCGATCATTTCTGCGTACAGACAGGGCGATAGATTATCCGACTACTGGAGCAAATAGCGTAAGGCCATCTTGCCTGAAGGTCATCTGAACTATTTTGGCCACGACTAAAGTGAGAAAAATATATCGTACAGAATCAGAGAGGGAAAGAGTGTCAGAATGATTTGTTCCCGCTTTATTATCGATGCTTTCGTGACCAAAATGGTTAGGTCAACGTCCATGAATAATACGCTCCAGAGGTGTAGAGTGTATCTGGTCGGGTGCTACTTCTTTATTTTGTGATTTCGTACTGTTTGCTCAAGTTTATCGATGTCAGACTAGGCTAAGTTTAGTATTTACCCAACCCATTCGGCATGAGTAGGATATTAAACAAAGTCGCAAGTTTTTTTTTTTTTTTTTTTTTTTTGGGGGGGGGGTCAACCCTTTTGTTGGTACATCTTATATAATACGTTATCTTTTATAAAGAAATTCGGTCTAGGAGAAGGAAAACTCTGCATTCAGCTAAATAATAGACCATTCCGTTTTTATTAGAAAGAAAGAAAGGGATAAAAAGGAAATGCTACACAGAAGAAATATAAGTACGAAAGAAAGAGAGTAGAGGATGCATCTCATAGCTTCATTATGGTTGAATAACGATTTTCCCACAGCGCTAATACCCTTGAGAAAGGTATGAATACAACCATTCTCTTTCTAGTTATGGGTAAACAGTAGAGCAGAATGCACTTTTAAAACCTTGGTTAGATAACTGGTCTTCTTAGGAAACCTCTGAATTCAAACCTGTTAAACTCTGCTTTAAAAACTGACATTGTATCCCATCCTGCTTGAGTGGAGGGGTTGGGTAAAGATTGTACTGTGCCAAACATTCACCAAAATACAAAAATCACTTTATGCTTAGACATGTCACATAATATGACACAAAGCTAAATGGGAGCCAATCTTCCAAGATGAATGAATTTTGTATACTTGCCTTGAAAATCGGCATTTGAAATATTGGCATTCAAGCTGACGAGAGAAATAAACAAATGATCCTCATCTTTATTGTTATATACACACTGTTTCTTCAGGTGTTTCTTGTCGAACTCGGGAACCTTCTTGAACTCGGGAACACCTGAAGAAAGTCGGAGGGCACATCGACCGAAACGTTGTGTATATAGCAATAAAGATGAAGACAACAGACTGAAACATCCAAATAATACGAATTATCAATTCTCATCTAAAAGAAATTCAGATAAATTATCCTCAGCACGAGATGGAACATTGTCATGTTATGGGTTAATAGAACCGCCCCCCCCCCCCCAAGAAGCCTTGGTTAAGTCTCCTTGGTGTAGGGGTTAACGTGATGGACTATGCTATAGGGGTAACGAATTCGAACTCCTGTCGTGCTATTACGTTCACTTATACCGCTGGGAAATATATGAAACCCCTGCATTCCCTCAGATATGGGTTAAATAGTATCACTACTGTTCTTCTACAAGGGTGACTTTGGCATTAAATAACTCATGAAGTTTGATATGCCATTAAAAATAAAGAAACCAACTCTAACCTAGACAAGGAAGATTGGTTTTGTTGAGGTGGAATGCCACACCTACCGTCAGCTCCCCACTTTACCGCACAGATCAAATTACCCAATTTGTGTTTACATGTGCCGAGTGGGCGGGGACCGGTATCAAACCCGGAACCTTGCAATTGCTTGGCCAATGCTCTACCGACTGGGCTAAACTGATAATTTTTGTGATAAACTTATTTTCTAAGGTGAATTTTTTTTTTTTTTTTTTTGCATATGTTAGTGATTCTTGTTCAGAAACGAGAAATCTTCCTCAAGAAAAGAAACAATTCGCATCCGGTGCTCAAGATGGTCTGCGCATGCGTATATTAGTAAATACTATTATTGTAGTTATATATATATATATATATATATATATATATATATATATATATATATATATACTTTTTTACATGTTTATAAAATTACATACAAATACACACACACATATATATATATATATATACTTTATAAATTACACACATACATACACACACACACACTATATATATATATATATATATATATATAAATACTTGTTTTTTTAAATTTTTATAAAATTACACAAAACACACACATATGTATGTATATATATATATATATATATATATATATATATATATAGAGAGAGAGAGAGAGAGAGAGAGAGAGAG
>CM042145.1:47931494-47941494 GCA_023376005.1 Doryteuthis pealeii | reverse complement strand
CTATTATCTGTCAAATGGAGAGTTAGACGACATGACAATGTCGTTGAGGTAAAACAGATGTAGGTATTTTCATTTTCTGGGAGACTACAATCACTTTGGTAGACTAATCCACGAATTCCACCAAATATTAAAAAGTTGGTCAGAAAACTTGAAAAAATTACAAATAGAATTGTTAAACAGGATATGTGTCTTTTGTTTAATTCAACATATATATATATATGTATATATATATATATATATATATATATATATATATATTGCGTTTACGCAGCTGAAATAGATTATTACGATGAACCAAATTTAAAGGTTTTTCCTTCATTTATTCACTATATTGTCTGTCCAACCACATACTGGCACTAGGCACATCGAGCTCTCACTAATGTTAACCTTATCACTACGGTTGAACTCCAAATGGAATTATACTCATTATCATATATATATATATATATATATATATATATATATATATATATATGGGTGCTTTATTCATAGGTAAACAGTACTCAATATCATGGGTATACCATTTATAGGTTGAGGTAGCGTGATCATGGAGACAACGGCGCCTGGTTACTGACAGTTTCTCGCCTATGCGATCTTCTGACATTGGAAATGATTTTTACTATAAAGATGCACTGGAAATGATTTGTTGTTCTTCTAAAGGCATTATAGATCCCACGAAGGTCAAATAAATTTCTAATCGGCACCAGTATGCAGCGTCTGAAAGCCAACATTTTGAATGTTGATTTTCAAGACAACACGCTCCCTCTTCTTATATGACCTTGTGCCCCTATTTAATAAAGATCATTAAAAGAGCTTCAGAGAAATACAGGGTGATTGCAAAGTAACCCCCTATTTTAAAAATCTTATAATATGTTTCTGAATCATTATTTTTACAAAAAAAAATGAATATGAGAAGAACCCATATAACATAGAGATTTATTTAAAATTCTATATGGGCACCAGTATTCGCCTCTAGCCTCTCAAGCTGCACGGGAATCGCATCAAATGATCTTTCCAGGAACTCTTGTGGAATGGCAGAAATAAATTTTCGTATTCGTCCTTCAAGTTCTTCCAAAGTCATTGGTTTCGTAGAGTGGACTTGCTCCTTGAATTAATCCCAAAGAAAAAGTTGCAGGGTGTTAAATCAGGACTTCTGGCCGGCCACTCATGCAGACCACGTCAACCCATCCATGTCCCAGGAAAATGGTAATTCGGTCATACACGAACAACAATAGCCAAAAGTGGAAGAGCACCACCAAACAGCAATACAAATTTCATCATCATCATCATGTCGCGCAGGTAGAACGGACATCCATGACAGTCTCTCGCCAACCTTCCCTATCACTCATTGCCTCTGGGAGCTCCCCTGCACAGCAAACAGCATCCTCGCATAGTTGGTCAATGTAGGTCCTTGCTGGGCGGCCCACATTAGCATGCCCATGAGAACATCGCTTATGAGCTCGTCCCTGCTTCTCCAGCAGTGTCCTGCATGTCTAGTCCGTCTTACTCGATGTTTTGTGAGATTACAGCTGCTTCCTTGTGGGGTGCTGTTTCCACAACTTGTTCAAGACTGCACGCAGCATTCTTATGCAGGTCCCATTTAGCTTATTCTCGAGGCGCTTCGTTAGGGTCCAAGTGGTGCAGCCATATAGCAGCACTGATATAACCACAGCCTGGAAGAATTGTCGCTTTAGCTTGTCAGTGAGATCTGATTTCCATATGACTGATAATTTGTTTGTGGCTATCCATTCCTTTCCTATTCGTGTATTAATATCGCTCTCTGTGGATGAGATGTTACTACCTAGTTATGTGAATTGTTCTACTGGCTTAAGAGGATTACCGTCAAGTGTAGAGATGTCTCCTTTCTTTTTGAAATTCATGAACTCAGTTTTATCACATAGAGGCCGATGTTCTCTGCAGTCTCCTCCAAGCTATGTAGTAGTGACTCAACCTGTGCCGGTGTATCTGCAAGAAGTGCGAGGTCATCATCATAGTGTGAAACCTTTTTTTATGGTATCTAATGATGTTCGGAGTACGTAGTCTAGGCATATTATAAATATATATGATGCTAATGTATCTCCTTGTAGGACTCCAGTGGCGATGTCAAAGAAATCTCTGTTGCCATCAGGTGAGCGTACCATTGCTTTAGTGTTTTTGTAGAGCATCATTATAGCGGCAACCGTTTCTTTGGGAAGACCATATGCTAGTAGTATTTGTTCCATTTTTTCTCTGTGTATGGAATCAAAGGCCTTGGAAAAATCTACGAACAGTAGCGTTGCCTCTAGATTCTTTGCCCTTCTATGATCCATTGTATAGTCAAGATTTGAGAGGTTGTGGACCGATTTCTGCGGAATCCGTTTTGGTTTTTCCTGAGGATTTTCTCGATTTCGGATTGGATGCGATTAAGAAGAAGGGCATTATATATCTTAGCTGTAATAGCAGTAATAGTTATGCCTCTGTAGTTTTTAGCGATTCCTAGGTCTCCTTTTTTGGGGGAATGGGGGGATGCATCCTTTTGTCCATTTATCTATTCTATTTTGTCTGTATACTGCGTTGCATAACCTAAGCAGTATGTCATTGAACTTTCCCATCTTCCATACCTCAGTTTCGTCAAGACATGTAACTTGTCTACCTTTTAGCTTCTGCCATATATTAAGGAACATGCATTAAAGAATTGAGAACAATGTAACTGTATATTAAAAAAACTATAAATAGTTTAAAATAGGGAATTACTTTTCAATCACCCTGTATGTATGTGTCATTTGAGTGTTGCCTCATCCGGCTCAGTTGGTTAAAAGCAACCGTAAAATATCGCCACACCTAACTTGTCTGAAGGATCACAGTCATATTATTTATACTGAGTCAATCTTCAATTTAGGAAGGGCTTGCTTGCCTTTACAAAAAATGACATCGACCATTGACATCGCAATAGGTTCAAACAACGAGTTGACATGATGATGAAACAAAAGATTATGACCATCAAGAATGACAGCTACAGCCTCACAACAGTTGAGCATGCCAATATGCAATATATCAAGTATAAACAGGTAATCGGAGGCACTTGTTGCGTAATGGTTATCGTCATAGAAAATGGACACGGCGACCTGAATTTAAATCCCGGACAAGGCTGTTTGCATTTCACATAGCGCTAATAATCTTGGGAAAGGTATACATCCAACTATTCCCGTGGTGGTGTTATGGTTAGAGTCGTAAGAAATGGACACGACAAGACGAGTCCAAATCCTGCATGAGGTTTTTTGCATTTCGCATAGCGCTAATACCCTTGGGAAAGGTATACATCCAACTATTCTCCCTCCAGCTATGAATAAATAATTGGGCAGACTGGAATCTTTAACCTTGGTTGGGCAACCAGTTAAACTCCGCTTAAGAAATTGACCTTGTGTCACATCCTGCTCATGCGGATGATTTTGATAAATGTATACACCCAACTATTCTTCCTCCAGCTATGGGTAACGTTGGTATGGCAACTGGTCTAACTTGCTTTAAAACACTAACTTCTACTACGCTGAACATTGTACATATTCTGTGAATTGCTTCTGCTGGTTTTGTTCAAGTTTAAATATGTACAGGAGACAATCACCATTTTTGTCTACAATGTTAATTTTATTCGATACGTCGCTGTGGCGTAGTGGTTAACGTGTTGGACTGCGATATCGTAGTAAGAGAGTTTGAACTCCAGTCTTGCTATTACGTTAACTTTCGGGCTAATACCCTTAGGAAAAGGTATGAAACCCCTCTTTCCCCCATCTACGGGTTAGATAGTACCACTACTGTACTATAAAAATGGCATTGGCATTGAATATCCCACCAAGGTTGATATGCCATTAAGCAAAGAAACCAATCCTAAACGCTAAATGGATAGAAAACTAGGTTAAAGCATTTTTTTAAAATTCTACGGCTTGTAGGGTGCTGAGGTTCAGTTGTGGTGAGTACTTATCGGTATATGTGGGGGGGAATAATTGTCAACCCCCCAAAAAAACCGAGAGTCAGTACCCTACAATCAATTAGACTGTTGTGTATGCATCTGCGCAATTTTCAAATTACACAATGAATAAAGTAATGCACAACGCATCAACGCACCAACTTTGATACTACTGCTTCGGTACCTGCAAATTAGGTACATAGCAAAATATCAGGGCTGTGGATTCGGAGTCGGAAGCAATTAAGGGGTTCACTGTAGTCAGTTGGTAAAACTATACCAACTCCAATTGAATTTATATGGCTCTAGTTTAGTCTGTAAAGTTATACAGTGCACACTCCTTATAAATAGATTATGAAAATCATTGTTTTATATCTACTTGTGGGCCATAATCACTTGATTCCATAATTTTAAAAACTGGAAGAGTCGGGGTTAAAAGTTTTGTGTTCCGACCCCATAGCCCTGCAAAATATTGCAAAACTTTTGACTTGCTCTATAATTCTCAGGAATATGATCACTAAAGAAATTAATACTGTCCTTCCTTTTTTTTCTTCTTTTTTTTTTTTTCAAAGCAATTGGTGCCCAATATTTATTAGGATGGACAATGGCCGCATCCCGAAATACCTTTTGTATGGCGAATAGGTAAAAGGCTCCCGATCGGTAGGTAGACAATGCCTACGCTTTAAAGATGTCTGCGGGAGAGACATGAGGACATGCCTCATTGACAAATATGTGGGAGGTAGATGCAGAAAATCAAGTAGCCTGGCGTCTAAATGTTAAGCAAGACACGAAGAGGAGAGGCGTAGAGGAGAGTAATATCCACAGCAAAGAAAGCCAGAAGGAAGGAGAGAAAACAGCAGCCCCAGCAAGCAACACAGTTTGTGTACAGTTAGTGCACCAAAGACTGTCACCCAGGGATTGGCCTGATCAGCCACTTGCGCAGATGCAGATAATTTTTTTGGATACTATACCCTCGTCCTTAGTGGCCGGAAAGGTACTAACCAGCAACATTTGTCTGTATTTTTTAGATGACGCTTGAGGTGAATAATTTTTATTTTTCGGACTGTTGTGGTATGTATAAACAACGTTTCTGCCGTTTTATCCTCCGGCCTTCCCCAGGAGTTCCCTGTGTATCCGAGTAAAGTAATGATCCAACCTGGGAAATTATTTTTAATAGTTTGACAGTTGATCAAACAGGCGTCGAAGAACTTTTGAAGATCTCATTCAAAAAACGACGTCATTGTTTTTGACCAATTGAGTTGACCAATTATAAGGGTGAACACAATATTAATTATTTAACCAATCATTAAAAAGGCTAAATCAAATTGTTTTTAAAGTAAATTACTTTAAAAATAAAAACATCGAAAAAAAACCGATGCCATTGAATTTTACGAATCGAGTAGTACAGGAAACGCCAATAAACTTTTTTTTCTAAATGATCGTGATTCTTCTCGTGACACATGTCGGAATGATAGGCTCTCAAGTAAGGGAGTGACATGATATGGGCAGAAGCAATGATACAAATATGCACTCAGCCTGTTGGTTGGGCTTTAAAATACACTGACTGTACCTCTGCAGAGGGGTAAGACCTCTAATAGGTCCACCTGTTGGCCGGGTGTGGTGATCCGTGATACTCAAGGATGGAAACCTGGTGGATGATCAGTTCATAACCTGCAACACTTCACTTTGGTTTTTACTTAGGCCAGACGGGCGGTTGGAGGGACTCCCCCCGATCAATCAGCTGGTCACATCAAGTCGTAGCACCTCTATGATTATACCAACCCTATACCCTTATAGCAAGCCCCAACCCTTCTTATAACATGGGTGCTAGAAGGTGGTGGCTGAGGGTCTTCGTGTCCTGGGTATGACATTAAACGCTATCTGATGATGAAGTTTCAATTCTGGAGCTCTGGGGAATCACCATTACTCCCAGGTTCACTCTGACCCAGAGTAGCTGTGCCTGTTTCTATTTAACCCATCTATGGGTTAAATAGAGAAAAAAAATGAGTTTAAAAAGATGTGTTAAAATAAAATTTCAGAAATAGAAAAAATGAATTGAAAAAATATGTTTGAAATAATTAAGTACCCGTCAAGAATGAATAAAACAAAATGTCTTCGGCATAAAATAACCCAACAGAGGATGACATGCTGTAAGATCCAACCAACCAAGATGCAATGTGAGAAAACAGCATAGTGATCGGCTCGGTCCTATGAGTTGTCAAGCACCATCGACGCAATGGTGGTTCTCGTTCAATTGGCTAGATTCTCACACGCATAATTCGAATCTGGATCACCCCTTCATGGCAATAGTCTTATGTCATGGTAGTAGTATCTTTCAGTAGAATAGTGCACGAAATTAGACATCACTGTGCTATCTTTGCTTGCAAGCTGTCCAGTTCTCAACTGAGTTCTAATGGGATATGTTGGACCAACAATACTTAGATGGGTGACCATTTAAACAACAACATGTACTGTAAGGAACCGAAATGACTTGATTTGGCCTTAAATAACTCGAAAATGATTCATATTTCGTAAAACAAACCAACCAACCAACCAGCACAAGTGCTTATTGTGAAAATTTTACAACGGAAATTTGAGCATGTAAAACCGATTTACCTAAACACAATAATACTCATTTTTGAAAGGAATTGAGATGCAATATCAACAGTCTTATCAATAATCCAAATGGTCTTGATAAACAGAAGACAAATAGATAGAAAATGATGGAATAAAATATATTAAATATTAAAAATAAAGAGAAGAAAGGAAGCAACGTTCGAAGCACTGAGAAAAATAAAAGGAGACGTCTAATAAAATGAAGAAAAATGAAAGAGAGAAAGAAAGAAGTAATTAACAAATTAAAGAAACATAAGAAAAAATGAAAGAAAAATAAAAATAAAAAAATATATCAAAATAAAAAAAGAAATGAATAAAAGAAATAAACATAGAAAAAAAATTTTAATGAATAAATCTATGAAGCACGAGAAAATAAGAAAGAAAGAGAAAAATAAGCCAATGAAAGAAAGAAAGAAAGAAAGAAAGAAAGAAAGAAAGAAAGAAAAAACTGAATGATATGGAAATTCATTAAATTTGCAAATTTATCGGAGTTATTCCCCTTAGTTTATCTATTTATTTCCATTTTCTCATATCACAGCCGGTAATTTTGTCCAACTTCACCTTGTTATAATATTCAAATATTGTAAGTTATTGTTAAGTTTTAATAAATAATGGAAAGTTATCTATATATTTATATATGAGAAATATTCTGTATGTCTGTCTGTCTGAAAATTGAAAGGAAAATTGGAGAGATCAACAAAGACAAAAGTTCAATAAAATCCATCTTAGAAAGTGGATTAAAAATTACTTTTACCCTTCATTTTCTACAGGAAAAGACTAAATATAAATATATTAAGGGTATAAATCAATGATTCCAAGGTGGGGGCCCAACCGATGGAGATGTGTGTGTGTGTGTGTGTGTGTGTGTGTGTGTGTGTGTTCATTTCATTTACCAAAAGTAATTTATATAACAATCTTGATGTTAATTCTAACCAATACATCAATGACATTATCTAAGTCATTAACACTTTGCCTACTTTAAACTGCTCACAGTGGCTCTCCCATTCTATGCATACTACATTCAGAAGGACCCAAATTACAATAATAATATGACTTTACTCTATTTGAATAGAATTAATTCTTGGATGAATAGATAGTGAACTTTGAAATATCCTATCATACAGGTAAAAAATAACAATGAAATTTGGTACAAACGTGAGGGAAAATTGGTAGGCAACGAGTTAAACCGCTCACGGCGGCTCTCTCACCATTGCGATCCCACCGTCCGCTGATGGTTAGTTTATTATAACTGAACAGAAGAACTCAGATTACAATAATATTAGGACTTTATTCGAATAGAATTTCTAAGGTGAATAGATAGGGAACTTTGAAAAATCCCATCATTTAGGTAAAAGAATGCCAAGAAAATCTGGTACAAACGTGGAGGAGGGATGAATTTGGTAGCTAAAGAGTTAAATATTCAAGATATCAGTGAACCTGTCTATAGATTGAATCAAAGAAACTTGTGGGGGAAAAGGAAAGCAGTGATGAAAGGCCTAGTGAATTTAGCAACCATTCTAGTGATCCAGTTCATATTAAAAAAAAGAAACTGTCTTACATTTCGGATAAAACCTGAAATACTATAAACAGGTGAACTGTTGTCTAGTTATGCAACTTTATATAGGACACAGCAGGAAATGTGTGAAAGAAAAGAAGAAGAAAATCTAAAGTAAAAACGCCTCAAATAGTTAGCACGGTGGTTAGCAAGCTCGTCTTGCAGACTAAATTCAATACTCACAAGAGGGCACATTACACTGGGCAACACAATTTTCGTTCAAGTTGCACCTGACGCTTGTTTTTGACTGTTTGTTCTTTTTACCTCTGAATCCCAAAATGACCCCAGTTTATCTATATCACAGCCACTCTTTCAGTTCCAGGATAGCCTCGACTTTTCTCAAAAACCATAAAAATTCAGCATCTAACAAATGTGTGTTTATTTATGGAATGTTTTAAAAATTTTCATATATGAAAATGATAAAACATTAAAATTTTTCGACAAATAAAGAAAAAATGTTCAAAAATAAAGAAAAAATGTTCATTTATAATACTACACCAGGGAGTTTTTATTTATACACACACCACACACACACACACACACATACACAAAACAAAAAAAATTCAAACATAAAAAATAAACAACTAATCTCATACACCTATAATACTGGGGAACACAATTTTTGTTGAGCTGGATCCGACACTTGTTTCTGGCTATTTTTGACCCCAGTTTTTCTATATCACAACAACTTTTTTAGCTACAGGATACCCTCGATTTTTCACAAAAAGATAAAAATACAGCATCTAACAAATTTCTGCTTATTTTATGTGATGTTTTAAAAATGTAAATATAATGGAAAATAACACTTTGCCTACTTTAAACCGCTCACAGTGACACTCCCTTCTACGCATACGACATCCAAGAAAAGTACAAACACTGGTTGTTAGTTCATCATAATTGAGCAAAGGATCCAGATTACAATAATAATAGGACTTAATTTGAATATAATGAATTTTGGGGTGAATAATGTTATATTATTTTCCATTATATTTAATTTTTGATTATAATGATAATTATTGCGACTTTATATCAATCAAAGCTAAACTTAATAACCAAAAATAGACTGGTTGACGTATGAAGGCTAAAGAACCAGGTCTGAACTACTATTAACTCATAACTGAGCGAAGAGATATCTCATGCCTTTCCCAAGGACATCGGTGAGAAGTTGTTTTTTTTACGATACATCAACCCTTTCAGGTCATTAATGCCGAAATTACAGCATTGAATGACATACGGGATTATTATAACATTAAACAAACGAATCCGAACAAACCAAAACATAATGAAGTTAATGAAAATTATTTATACCAATTTGAAGACATTAAAACATTCGGTATTAAACACACACATGCACACACACACACACACACACACACACACACACACACACACACACACATACATATATATATATATATATATATATATATATATATTAATAATGGAGATTCGCTTCCGGTTTTTGTCTGTAACAAAAACTATGTCACTGCTTACGTCACTATACCCGAAATCGTCATAACATAGAATAAATACACTCAAAATTTGAGCATGCAACATTAGTCAGTCCCCATTGTTTTTTAAAACAAATTTTAATAGATACATCAGTATCATATATTTATATATAGTTTGTTTATTTTAATAGATATTCAAAGTTAATAGAATTTAGTTTCGATTTCAAATTGTTTTTTTTTTTTTTACCCTTTAATAAATTTGATGATTTAATGATTTATGGTTCAAACTCTCCGACATTTAATTTTTAACTTCCACCTCCTCAAGCAATATCTTTCAAAAAATTATTTTTACATCGCCCGGAGGGTGTTTTTTATTTTGTTAGTGTATATATAAAAGAGTTGCCTCTGTTTTGCTATGTATATGGCGACTTAGAAAAG
>CM042145.1:47921494-47926494 GCA_023376005.1 Doryteuthis pealeii | reverse complement strand
GGTGTCTGAGACGCCTCAAAGGAGGAATGCCAACGGGATACACGCAATTCTTACACTGGTCACGACATGAGCTTCGGTTTGTGTGTGGCTCTCCACAATAATCCGACTTTATATTCATCTGACATGGTGGGAGGTCAGAAAATAGATGCCTGCTCTAGTAGTAGTAGTAGTAGTAGTAGTAGTAGTAGTAGTAGCAGTTGTGTTGTTGTTGTTGTATTTTTTAACTTATTTAATGAAGCATAAGAAATTGAAAAATCAAATTAGATTTAAAAGAAAATAACAATAGTAGAAATACAGGCTTGATTAACAAGGGCATTAACTTATAATGTACTTAATGTCTGTTTTTCATTTCTTAAATATTAAAAAAAACTGTGTTATTTGACTGTAAAGACAGCAAAAACTACGCGATGAATTAAGTTGAGATTTTACACACACATTCTTGTACAATAGGATAGGTTATTTTTTCACGTTTTCTTTTAATTGTCTCAAACAGCAAAAGTTGTACACTGATATAATAAATACTAATGCCAAAAACTAGATCTCTCACTTGTACCATTATTTGAGGAAATAGTATCACAGATCGTCAGTTAAAATCCACTAAAAATCCTCGTTTTCGCAACATTTGTCCCAGATATTGGTTAGAAAATTTAGCAATTTCAATATTTAAAACAAAAATTTATTTTACAAAGATGAAACGAATAAGATATTATAACTAGAATTCAAATTGAAAATATCCCCCCATCATCACCGACATCTCCGATATGCTGCTCCATACCTCATTAATTAAGCTGTAACAGGGATAACATTTTAAAAGATTGAAATCTATTTCCTCAAATAAAGGCAAAGTTTTGAAGAAAAATATTTTGTGGGTAATTCTTTATGTTAATTTGCAATTTTCACCGCATGGGAGACGTTACAGTTCCAAAATCGACCTACCCTATTGTACAACCTTTTCTTGCGAGTAACAATTCAACGCAATGCTATAATAACTGAAACACCTTGAGGAGGGCCATTTATCATAGTAGGATTGGTCCAAATTGCCGCTTAGCACTCGTTGTGTAATACTTACCATCGTGTGAAATAGACACGGCAAGTCGGGTTCAAATCCTGGACCGCTCTGTATGCATTTTACACAGAGCTGATACACTTGGGAAAGGTATACATCCAACTATTCTCCCTTTGTTTTATATTCTTGTAAAATATCAATCTTTTATAGCCAGTAACTAATCTGTCCGATAATGGTAAGATTTATTCACTAGTATCAGGGACGTTATTTGTTGCCCTAGGCAAGCCTTTAGATGCACACGCCCTTGAAAATTTTGATTACTGTAGAGTTTTTCACACCAGTGTTAGCTGATGGTCTTTCCCTGGAGTTTGAGTGACAACAAGTCTCCTCAGATCTCCAGGACTCTTCTGAGTATTCTAGCTGATTGCAGCAATGCAGTAGTCTGGATGGTCTCAACTCTTCCTCTGATTTCCTTATCCTTCAGTCTTTTATCCAAGCTTTTTGGGACCGTTCCAAGTGCACCAACTACCACTGGTATCCTTTTCACCTCATATTCCACAGCTTTTTCAATTCTCTGGCAAGGTCTAGGTGTTTGTCTATCTTTTCGTTTTCCTTCATCTTCACCCTCTGATCTGCTGGAAATGTAAAGTCTACCAGTTGACAAGTTCTCTTTTTTGCTAGGTTTGCTCAATACTAGGTTTGGTCTCCTGGTTGGGATAAGGTGATGCGTCTTTATCTCAAAGTCCCAGAGAATTTTATGCGTTTCATTCTCAAGAACAGATTCTGGTTTATGCATATACCATTTTGTTGCATGGTTAAAATTTAGTTTTTTGTACAATTCCCAGTGGATCACCTTTCCAACCCAATCGTGCCTAGCTTTGTATTCCCGTTGAGATAGTTTGATACATTCGCTTATTATATGATTAATCGTTTCGTCTCTGTCTCCACACATTCTGCACTTGCTATTCAGCTGCGTCTTATCTATTTTTGCCTTTATATAATTAATTCTTATGGCATTGTCTTGTGCTGCGATTATAAGCGATTCGGTTTCTCTCTTGAGGTTTCCTCTTCTTAGCCATGTCCATGTCTTCTGATGTGATGTCTCTTGAGTTGGACGCTTTAAGTACCCATGTAGTTGTTTTTCTTTCCATTTCTGTTTTTAGCTATTCTGAAATTCCTAAATGATCACATCACATGGCAGTATGTATTCGTAGAATTTTAAATGAGTGTGTTACGTCACCACCAAAAGGTTTAATTAAGTTGACCTTCCACCAATGGTGGATCTGTCGACGGATAACATGACATTTAATGTGTGATATGTTTAGAAAAGATAAAAATGCCGTCATTCGAAATATTTATAGGGTTTATAAAATAGAAAAGGGTGACCTCAGCTTTTGAGATGTGTCACAAACTGGTTGACCCTGCTGAGCTTAACAATGTATTATTATTATTATTATTATTATTATTATTATTATTACTAGCAAATATATGCACCCTCCGGGTGCAAGTATTTAAATTTTAATGTAATGAAATATCGTATTAAATTAGAAAGTCTAATAAGAAGGCAGATAAAAAGATATGTAACAGAGTGGGGGTATAATAGAAAAATAGAAATGAAACTTACTCTTCCATCACTCCCGTCTTTCATTGCTGAATTTTACTTATTTAACTATTTAGTTAAATTAGGAAAAAATAAAATGACAGTTATTTTTCTTGTTAATGATTTCATTTAAGATTCATTGAAGAGATTTTTTGCATTCATTAAAATAAAACAAAAACAATTAGAAATCAATAATACTAAGCACATATTTAATAAAATCACATTTTTAATATCAATATGCCTGTAAACGCTATTTTTGTATATAAAATACAATTGCATGTTATTTGTTTGTAGATATGGACAACACTAATAAAAAGGTGAAGCAATTTTATTAATAATTGAGGTTTAAATATAAATAAAATATGGAGAATATGATGTAAATAACTAAAGGAATTGTGACTTGTATAGTAATATAGTTTCAGTTACAGACAGACAAACCCACAATCTCCATTATAATAAGATTATTATTATTATTATTATTATACTAAAGCTGAGCGAATCAATCTTTGTCTCCTAAAGGTTTGTTTACTGTTTAGTTTAATCACACGAAAGTTATACTAAATTATTCCTTAGTTTTAGGATTGAGTTATAAAATTCTATTTTAATTGGTTCTGATTGCTCGTAATTTGCAATTAAGTCAAAAACTGACCCGTCCCTTACTTAACATTCTGCCTGTGACTTTCCCCCTCTCTATGTATATCTTGATTACCTCCTCGTTATATTGTTAGTTTCTCTGTGTAAGTAAGAGAGAGAGATTGGAGAGTGATTGAGAGAGAGACACATTTAACTACTCACTTTATTTATATGTTAAGATTCCCCAGCAGCCATGAGACCGTAGCTTAATAAAATTCAATGAGCTATTTCAATTAAAATTAGGTCAAAGTTTCTTTCTTAGAAATCTAACAAAATGATTTTAATGTTTTTTTTTGGGTTTACCCCTCGGCCGTATGTTTTTTAAAACTCTCTAACCGTATGTTTTTTTGTTTTTTTACTCTCAGGACGTATGTTTTTTTTTTTATTTATTTAATTCACTTTGCAAACTCTTTTCCCTAATCCCAATTATCAAGCGAGTGACCCAAACAATGGGTGACCCAACGGTTCACGTTTTTTTCTAGTATTATATATATATATATATATATATATATATATATATATATATATGTATGTGTGTGTGTGTGTGTGTGTGTGTGTGTGTGTGTGCTATATATATAGTATATATATATATGTATATTATATATATTATATATATTGTAATACAGGTACAAGTGATAACCTACTCGAGTTTCACCATAAGAATCTTCAATGTTAAATCCACTGGATTAATCAAGATATTGATTAATTGCAGTCGATTACACGTGTGTGCTTTTCGCAATAAACGGTTCGCTAACAATGAAACTCGAGTAGGTTATCACTTGTACCTGTATTACAATAAATTTGCTCTACTAACGTATTGAGCACTTTTTATTTGTTATATCGCTGCCTTACCTTTCTGAATTTTGCATTAACTAACCATTGTGACCATAGTCACCTTTTCCATAATATATATATATATATATATATATATATATAATATATATATATAAACATCCGGTGATTTTGTAATGTATTGTAGACAAATAATTTTGATATCAGATCCCCTCCCCCTATTGTTGCTTATAGCACTAAGATTTTTAATATGATAAAAAAATTGCATGCAAAAATTGGTCATATGCATCCATTGATATGAAAGCATTAAAGCATTTTATTTATTTTTTATACAAAAAAGTAAAATGTTTATCTACATTAAGAGTGTGGGGGGGGGCATATATTGCATAAGCAAAAGTTTTTATTGATTAAAACTTTTAACACACAGAAAACTTTTGGCGGGAAATAATTTTCATGGGTATATTCGGGTTTTGTCTTCCTCAAATATGTTTGGCGGCACGTGGTGGAATTTTGACCCGTGCTAGTACATACGAGGGTGAGTTAAAAGGTAATGCCATTTTGTTTAGGACAGGTATCATACATCAAAATGTAGCTGGTCCTCTGTGGATCACATCTCTACTTCTCCGCATAGTCACCGTGGGTCCCTATGAAAGAGGGCTTAAGGGGCAAACATTATTACAGGGAGTGAAATCTGTAGAGAAGTGGCTCAAAGAACAGTCAACAGAATTTTACGGGGCAGAGACACATGCTCTCATTCGAAGATGGAACATTGCTATTGAGAGAAACAATGACCATGTGAAGAAGTAAGGATGTGATCCACAGGACCAGCTTCATTTTAATGTATTATATATGTTCCTGTGTTGATAATTATACCTGTCCTAAACAAAATGGCATAATTTTTTACTCACCCTCGTGTATATATATATATATATATATATATTATATATATATATATATATATATATATTA
>CM042145.1:47911494-47916494 GCA_023376005.1 Doryteuthis pealeii | reverse complement strand
TCCAAATAGTTCATATTCCAACCTTGTTGGTTTCATCACGACGTTTCGGCCGATGTGCTCTTCGACTTTTCTTCTTATCTGAAATTAGTTATTATCGTTATTTCATGAGGTGTTCGTTCCAAAATCCTCATCTCAGTAAAAAATAAATAAATAAATAAATAAAAAATCACATTTTTTTGTATCTTTTTCCTTTTAATCTCTGATAATAAATGTGAATGTCAGTGTGCCAGTGGATCGCATTTTTGTTTTTCAACTTTACTCCTAGAAACCGTAGCGCAACATATCATACCATTTTTTAATCCGGACCCGCAATCCTAAAATCTTGGATTCACAAAATCTAATTACTGCGATTGTTTTCGGCGATTTTTTTACGTGATCTTTTTTTTTTTTTTTTTTTTTTTGTATGATAACAATTTTTATAACTTGGATATAAATTTGGGAATAACTTGCCTAATTACCGCCCAATATGGCGGCTTTTAAGCTAGTAACGATTTTTTGTAAGATAGCAAATAATGAATAAAAGACAATGAAACAAATATAGAGAAAAATAATTTCTTATTAATCTATATATAAAATAGATAAATGAATTATTTCTAATCCCAGGCAACACCGCGTAGCTCTGCTTGTAATTAATAATGTTCAGTTTACCTTAAAGGCTATGTGTTTGTCTCATAGTCAGTGCACTTAGTTTCGAACTGCACATGGCTAAATAGGAGGGACAATGTACGAAGAACATGTTATGCTAATATTTCAAATAGAGAGTGGCCTTTAAAATCCGCATGCCAAATTTTACTTCATACCTGGGATTGAACAGTGAAAAAATACTGACAAAAAACAACATTGAAATTATTTTCTAAGATTAGAAAAGGTTAGATAAAAAAATTACACAAGGATGCTGCGTGTTGTCTTGAACAAATCTTGATGCAACACCCCACAAAAAAGAAACTCTTATGGCAAACCCCAAACCCTTTTTATCATATACGAGCTAGAAGGCGGTGACTTTGGGGGGCCTTTGTGTCCTGGCTATGTCGTTAAACTGAATCTAGTAGTAAAGTTTAAAAGCTCTGTGTTAGGACCCCTTGATCACCATTCCCAGGTCCACTCTGACCCGTTGTTGTACTTGTTATGTCGCATCTATGGATTAAATAGATCAAAAAATAGTTTTTAGAAATTGTTGAAAATGAATACCCAACAAGAATGAATAAAACAAAAACAAAAATTTTTAACATAAAATAACCCAACAAGGGTTGACATGCCCTAAAATCCGACCAATCAAACAACCAATCCACAAAAAGCAGTTGTACGGCCACCTACCTCCTATTGCATAAACCATCGGAGGAGGGCGAATAGGATATTCTGGACTGTTGGAGAAGCAAGGACGAACTCAAAAGTGACGTACTCCTGTGGACACAGACACATGGACACACCAGTGTAGGCTGACCAGCAAAAAGCTATATCAATCAGCTCTTTGCGGATTCTAGATGCTGTGCAGAAGACATTCTAAGGGCGATGGTTGATAGGGGCGTTTGGCGAGAGTCCTGGGAATCTGTGCTGTCAGCTAGACCTGATAATGGTGATGAATATTTCAAATGGACAGCTTTCTTGAAAATCAGTATGCAAAGTTTTTACCTCATACCTGGGATTGGACGTTTACCTTTACGGTTGGTTGGTTGGTTGGTTGGTTGGTTTTGACGGCATCTCAACACTTGGGTTATTTTATGCCGAAGTCGTTTTGTTTTATTCATTCTTGGTGGATATTCTATTTTTTTAAATTTAAACCAATTTTTAATACAGTTTTTTTTAAACTAATTTTTTCTATTTAGCCCATAGATTGTACTCTAACATATATTACTATTCCGCGTCAGAGTGAACTAGAGATTAATGGCGATGAAGGAATACTCCATATTCTTAAGAGCTCCAAAATTGGAACCTCACCATTAGATGCAGTTTAATGTCATCCTATGACACTAAGACCCTCAGCCACCGTCTTCTAGCACATACATAATTAAAAGAATTGGGGGTTTGCCATAAAAGCAATACGGTCGGAACAATATTATACGTGCTAGTGCTTGACGTGACCAGTCGATTGACTAGAGCTCTAGAATTAGAACCTCACCATTAGATAAAGTTTAATGCCATACCTAGGACACACTTCTAACTTTAGCAACAGTGGGAAAATGTTACATAATTCATGGATAGCCTATGAATTATACAAGTAGTATATAAATTTTGAAATTGAGTTCGTTAGAAAAATTCAAATCAGAGAATTGAGTGGAAAGTTACTGCCTATGATTAACATATGGTGACATCCGCTTGACACCCCCTCTATAAACGCCCCAGTAGAAAGCGTGTGACAGTTTTTAGTTAGTTGCGACCAGTTACTCACTGAGAGAAGATATTGTCTCAAAAAATGTCGCTTCTCATCGCGCGGTTTTGAGCTGGGGTTTTTAATAAAAGCTATAAAGAAAACAACAAAGCCTTGCTTTATTAATTAACAAACAAGAATGCACGACACCCAGTCCGAACAGGAAACAAAAAGCAACCCACAGAAGAAGCCCAATAGCAGAGTCCACTAGAGTAAGAATCAGCCCTGATGAATATGGAGGCCGACGAGTTAGCAAGCAAAATAGAAAACAAGTAAGAACCACATCTATCATCCCCATCATCATTCTCTCTCTCTCTCCCTCTCTCTCCTCTCTCTCTCTCTCTCTCTCTCTCTCTCTCTCTCTCTCTCTCTGTTTATATACCCGATATTAAGGGGTATATAACAAAAATGGCGACAGGCTCTCGTAGAGGACTATTGATGTCTGAAGTCACCCTGGCGCAACATGAAGCTAGGAGGTCCAGAAGAAAGCAGCGGCAACAAAGTACCGGCACATCAACAACTTCAGGGACAGCCTTCACATGCGACATCTGGTCGAGAATTTTTCAACATTGGACTTTAGTCACAGGAGGTGCTGTAACTTCAGGGCACAAAAAACAGAAACTATATTATAGTCTTCCGAGACTGAAATGCCAATATATTAAACAAAAATACGTATTTTGACCAAAAAAACATTAAAATTATAATTTTCCTAAGGTTAGCCTCGTTCTGGCATACATAGTTTTTAAAAATTCCATTGAACGAGGCTATTTTCAGGTTAACTCGCGACAAAGAATTATATTAGACTGTTTTGATCGTGTTGCTTGCAAGGGCAGAAGGAAGTGAAATTTATCGATTCTATGAATTTCTGAATATCGTTAAAGAATTATTTCGCTGCTGCTGCTGCTGCTGCTGCTGCTGCTGCTGCTGCTGCTGCTGCACCGAAGTTGCCACTTGTAAATAGCAATAAATATCGGTTCAAATATTCGAGGTTAACAGGTATTCATTTAAAGAAGATCTCACTTCACTTCATCCAAGTGCTGATTCAAATCTCACTTCCGGTTGGACACTTTAGTTGCAACTTCCGCTTCAACCCTCAAAATGTACAAAGTTTAGTCAAGCCAGTCTTAGAGATTCGTAAAGTGAACAAGTCTCGATTGATAATAAATTTGTTGGTTGGTTGGTTGTTGTTCCTAAGCAACCTTCATTTGTGATTTTATAAATATTATTTGGTAGGCAAAGGGTTAAAATCTTGTTTTCTTACCCAGGTTCGAACAAAGACTTCTCGGTTTAGTTTCTTTGTTATAAGTATAAATTTATTTAATGACAAATCATCCTTGTAGAAGAACAGTAGTGATACTATTGAACCATTTCTGGAGGGGGGTATACCTTTTTCAGAGGTATTCATCCCAAAAATGAACGTAATAGCCCGACTGGAATTCGAACTCGCTTACAACGTTATCGCAGTCCAGCAAGTTATCCATTACGCCACGGCAACTCCCCATGGCCTTATGGTTAAGATTTTAAATAACCAACTATTTCAGCCCAGTAGCAAGATGTGTGACTACTAAATTTTCTTTATTAACGAAGTGACATTCATTTGTGATTTTAAGAATTACTATTACATAACTAAATATATATACTCATGCATTTATAGATTTTACTTACATTAGCTGAGTTTAGCGCAAGTACGATGAGGCTCGAACTCATGTCAACAGAGTTATGAAACTAGATTGGTTGGTTAGTTGAATGTTACGTTATGTCAACCCCTGTTGGGTTATTTTATGCCGAAGACTATTTTGTTATGTTCATTCTTGATGGGTACTCAATTTAGTACTACCTTTTCGGGTCAGAGTCGAGCTGGGAGTGATGGTAATGAATGGATACTCTACATTCCCCAGAGCTCCAGAAATGGAACCTCACCATCAGATAGAGTCATACCCAAGACACTCACACACCGCCTTTTAGCACATATATGATAAAAAGGGTTGGGTTGACATGAGGCCAATAGGGTAGGGCAATTATATAAGTGCTAGAACTTGATGTGGCTAGACGATTGATTGGAGGGGCCTCTCTGCCCGTCTAGTCTAAGTAAGGACCAAAGTGGGGTGTTGCATGTCATGGACTGCTCAGCTACCAGGGTTATATCACGGGTGCCACCTACGGCCAACATTTTTACCCCTCTATGAAGTACTAAGCTGCTATTTTATACGAAGTATAACGAGTTGACATCGTTGATTTCACAGTATGATTGATCAATTACACCAACGGAAAATAAAATTACATCACTATCATTATGTGCTAGAAGATAGTGGCTGAGGATCTTAGTATCCTAGTTAGACATTAAACTGCATCTAATAGTAAGCTGAAGCTCTGGGAGATTGAGTACCCCTTCATTACAATTACTCCCCAGGTCCACTCTCATCCGAGGTGGTAAATCCCTTCTTTTTTCAATAGAATAAAGTTAACAAAAATGTGTTTAAAAAATGGGTTCAAAATAAAAAATTTGAATACCCATCAAGGACAAAACGTCTTCGGCATAAAATAAATCAACAGGGGTTGACACATACCGTAAAATCCCCCCCCCCAAAAAAAAAAAAAAAAAAAAAAAATCGAAATTTTGTTTGGCTTTGAATTC
>CM042145.1:47901494-47906494 GCA_023376005.1 Doryteuthis pealeii | reverse complement strand
ACTTTGGGGGGCCTTTGTGTCCTGGCTATGTCGTTAAACTGAATCTAGTAGTAAAGTTTCAATTCTGGAGCTCTGGGAGTGTAGAGTACCCCTTGATCACCATTACTCCCAGGTCCACTCTGACCCGGAGTTGTTGTACTTGTTAGTGTCGCATCTATGGATTAAATAGATCAAAAAATAGTTTTAGAAATTGTTGAAAATGAATACCCAACAAGAATGAATAAAACAAAAACAAAAATATTTTTAACATAAAATAACCCAACAAGGGTTGACATGCCCTAAAATCCGACCAATCAAACAACCAATCCACAAAAAGCAGCTGTACGGCCACCTACCTCCTATTGCATAAACCATCGGAGGAGGGCGAATAGGATATCTGGACTGTTGGAGAAGCAAGGACGAACTCAAAAGTGACGTACTCCTGTGGACACAGACACATGGACACACCAGTGTAGGCTGACCAGCAAAAAGCTATATCAATCAGCTCTTTGCGGATTCTAGATGCTGTGCAGAAGACATTCTAAGGGCGATGGTTGATAGGGGCGTTTGGCGAGAGTCCTGGGAATCTGTGCTGTCAGCTAGACCTGATAATGGTGATGAATATTTCAAATGGACAGCTTTCTTGAAAATCAGTATGCAAAGTTTTTACCTCATACCTGGGATTGGACGTTTACCTTTACGGTTGGTTGGTTGGTTGGTTGGTTGGTTTTGACGGCATCTCAACACTTGGGTTATTTTATGCCGAAGTCGTTTTGTTTTATTCATTCTTGGTGGATATTCAATTTTTTAAAATTTAAACCAATTTTTAATACAGTTTTTTTTTTTTACTAATTTTTTCTATTTAGCCCATAAATGGTACTCTAACATATATTACTATTCCGCGTCAGAGTGAACTAGAGATTAATGGCGATGAAGGAATACTCCATATTTTTAAGAGCTCCAAAATTGGAACCTCACCATTAGATGCAGTTTAATGTCATCCTATGACACTAAGACCCTCAGCCACCGTCTTCTAGCACATACATAATTAAAAGAATTGGGGGTTTGCCATAAAAGCAATACGGTCGGAACAATATTATACGTGCTAGTGCTTGACGTGACCAGCCGATTGACTAGAGCTCTAGAATTAGAACCTCACCATTAGATAAAGTTTAATGCCATACCTAGGACACACTTCTAACTTTAGCAACAGTGGAAAATGTTACATAATTCATGGATAGCCTATGAATTATACAAGTAGTATAAATTTTGAAATTGAGTTCGTTAGAAAAATTCAAATCAGAGAATTGAGTGGAAAGTTACTGCCTATGATTAACATATGGTGACATCCGCTTGACACCCCCTCTATAAACGCCCCAGTAGAAAGCGTGTGACAGTTTTTAGTTAGTTGCGACCAGTTACTCACTGAGAGAAGATATTGTCTCAAAGATGTCGCTTCTCATCACGCGGTTTTGAGCTGGGGTTGTTTTAATAAAAGCTATAAAGAAAACAACAAAGCCTTGCTTTATTAATTAACAAACAAGAATGCACGACACCCAGTCCGAACAGGAACAAAGAAAGCAACCCACAGAAGAAGCCCAATAGCAGAGTACACTAGAGTAAGAATCAGCCCTGATGAATATGGAGGCCGACGAGTTAGCAAGCAAAATAGAAAACAAGTAAGAACCACATCTATCATCCCCATCATCATCGTCTCTCTCTCTCTCTCTCTCTCTCTCTCTCTCTCTCTCTCTCTCTCTCTCTCTCTCTCTCTCTGTTTATATACCCGATATTAAGGGGTATATAACAAAAATGGCGACAGGCTCTCTGTAGAGGACTATTGATGTCTGAAGTCACCCTGGCGCAACATGAAGCTAGGAGGTCCAGAAGAAAGCAGCGGCAACAAAGTACCGGCACATCAACAACTTCAGGGACAGCCTTCACATGCGACATCTGTGGTCGAGAATGTTTTTCAAACATTGGACTTTAGTCACAGGAGGTGCTGTAACTTCAGGGGCACAAAAACAGAAACTATATTATAGTCTTCCGAGACTGAAATGCCAATATTATAACAAAAATACGTATTTTGACCAAAAAAACATTAAAATTATAATTCCTAAGGTTAGCCTCGTTCTGGCATACATAGTTTTTAAAAATTCCATTGAACGAGGCTATTTTCAGGTTAACTCGCGACAAAGAATTATATTAGACTGTTTTGATCGTGTTGCTTGCAAGGGCAGAAGGAAGTGAAATTTATCGATTCTATGAATTTCTGAATATCGTTAAAGAATTGTTTCGCTGCTGCTGCTGCTGCTGCTGCTGCTGCTGCTGCTGCTGCTGCACCGAAGTTGCCACTTGTAAATAGCAATAAATATCGGTTCAAATATTCGAGGTTAACAGGTATTCATTTAAAGAAGATCTCACTTCACTTCATCCAAGTGCTGATTCAAATCTCACTTCCGGTTGGACACTTTAGTTGCAACTTCCGCTTCAACCCTCAAAATGTACAAAGTTTAGTCAAGCCAGTCTTAGAGATTCGTAAAGTGAACAAGTCTCGATTGATAATAAATTTGTTTGGTTGGTTGGTTGGTTCCTAAGCAACCTTCATTTGTGATTTATAAATATTATTTGGTAGGCAAAGGGTTAAAATCTTGTTTTCTTACCCAGGTTCGAACAAAGACTTCTCGGTTTAGTTTCTTTGTTTATTAGTATAAATTTATTTAATGACAAACCATCCTTGTAGAAGAACAGTAGTGATACTATTGAACCATTTCTGGAGGGGGGTATACCTTTTTCAGAGGTATTCATCCCAAAATGAACGTAATAGCCCGACTGGAATTCGAACTCGCTTACAACGTTATCGCAGTCCAGCAAGTTATCCATTACGCCACGGCAACTCCCCATGGCCTTATGGTTAAGATTTTAAATAACCAACTATTTCAGCCCAGTAGCAAGATGTGTGACTACTAAATTTTCTTTATTAACGAAGTGACATTCATTTGTGATTTTAAGAATTACTATTACATAACTAAATATATATACTCATGCATTTATAGATTTTACTTACATTAGCTGAGTTTAGCGCAAGGCTACGATGAGGCTCGAACTCATGTCAACAGAGTTTATGAAACTAGATTGGTTGGTTAGTTGAATGTTACGTTATGTCAACCCCTGTTGGGTTATTTTATGCCGAAGACTATTTTGTTATGTTCATTCTTGATGGGTACTCAATTTAGTACTACCTTTTCGGGTCAGAGTCGAGCTGGGAGTGATGGTAATGAATGGATACTCTACATTCCCCAGAGCTCCAGAAATGGAACCTCACCATCAGATAGAGTCATACCCAAGACACTCACACACCGCCTTTTAGCACATATATGATAAAAAGGGTTGGGGTTGACATGAGGCCAATAGGGTAGGGGCAATTATATAAGTGCTAGAACTTGATGTGGCTAGACGATTGATTGGAGGGGCCTCTCTGCCCGTCTAGCCTAAGTAAGGACCAAAGTGGGGTGTTGCATGTCATGGACTGCTCAGCTACCAGGGTTATATCACGGGTCGCCACCTACGGCCAACATTTTTACCCCTCTATGAAGTACTAAGCTGCTATTTTATACGAAGTATAACGAGTTGACATCGTTGATTTCACAGTATGATTGATCAATTACACCAACGGAAAATAAAATTACATCACTATCATATATGTGCTAGAAGATAGTGGCTGAGGATCTTAGTATCCTAGTTATGACATTAAACTGCATCTAATAGTAAGCTGAAGCTCTGGGGAGTGTTGAGTACCCCTTCATTACAATTACTCCCAGGTCCACTCTCATTCGAGGTGGTAATTCCCTTCTTTTTTCAATAGAATAAAGTTAACAAAAATGTGTTTAAAAAATGGGTTCAAAATAAAAATTTTGAATACCCATCAAGGACAAAACGTCTTCGGCATAAAATAAATCAACAGGGGTTGACATACCGTAAAATCCCCAAAAAAAAAAAAAAAAAAAAATCGAAATTTTTGTTTGGCTTTGAATTCGGTCCGACCCAAGTTCAAATCCTGTACGAGGCAGTTTGCATTTCACATTGCGCTTTTGGGAAAGGTATGCATCCAACTATTCTCCCTCCAGCTATGGGTAAATAATAGGGCAGAGTGGGCTTTGTAACCTTGGTTAGGCAATCAGTGTAGGAGAACGGAAACTTCGAGTTCCAAGTTATTGAACTACGCTTAAAAGATTGACCTTATATCCCAACCTACTGGAGCGGAGGGGTTGGTACATCTATAAATATATATAGGGCAGTTGGTATGTATGTATGTATGTATGTATGTATGTCCGGAGGAAACTACGAAAAGAAAACAATTTATACATATTTACCAGATCTTGTTTTTTGGGGAAAAAAAAATTAAATTGATTCATATTTTTAAAGATAATTAAACAATAAATTTTGGAAATAGAATTTAAATAGTTACAGTGGGGAATCCTTTTTTCTTTTCTACATTTAAGAATAGGAGACATTAAAAAATAAAATAAAATATAAAAATAAATTAGGAGACATTCATTTTCCTTTTCCGAGTGTCTATGCCTCACCGGTCCGGATCAAGTTCTTTTAACGTAGGGATTTTAATGGGGCATCCTGCAAGGATACAACTCGCAATTCAGTAGTAATGGATCTGCGAGACCAATTTTTCTTCCCCCCCCCCCCGCCCATGTATCCAGGCTACGTCGGGTAGCCACTTCTAGTGAATATATATATATATATATATATATATATATATATATATATATATAGTAGATGAAAAGAGTTAAGGGTCCACCATGGTTTCAATCCAAAGGATTTCATCAGAACCCTACCCTACGCTTAACCATGGTAGACTCTTATCTCTTTTTCTCTACTAACATTATTATTATTATTATTATTATTATTATTATTATTATTACTCTATGTTTTTAATATATTGAGCAATTTTGGATTATATCCTGATGCCACTGCAACAGAAAAGTTAAAGCGGCAATTGGATACTA
>CM042145.1:47861494-47898994 GCA_023376005.1 Doryteuthis pealeii | reverse complement strand
CCTGCAACAATTTCAACTCGACTTAAATAAACTTGGCGTATACTCACCGATCGGAAAACATGGATAAGAACAGACTTGAAATGCTTTTTAACAGTCAAGATCATTTTTAGATATCATGCTTGAAAAATTAAAAGAATACTTGTGCATAAAGTAAATAAAAACGAAGAAAACTATTTGCTTCGGGTAACTTTGACTAAAGTTGCGTGCTTAAGAACTACAATGCGTCATTGAACTTTTCAATGGTCTTTGGTTGGTGTTCTTCAAAATAGTACCTGAAATTCTAAAGATTATTAATATATACATATATAAAGGGCAGTTGTGTGTATATGTATGTTTGGAGGAAACTTCAAAAATGAAATAATTAACGACAAAGTATTTATATATACACATTAAATATCACCAGGGATTGTTTTTTTTTTTTTGCAAAAATAATAGAGATTTGATTTATATTCATGAAGATAATTAAAAAATAAAATTTAAATGATAACAGCATGGATTTTTTTTTTCATTTAATATTTTAGATAGTAGATATTAACATTTATTTTCATAGTAGCTGGATCAATGCAAGGTCTTTTTTTTTACATAGGGATTTAAATGGGGCATCCCACGAGGATTCAACTCACGATTCAGTAATAATGGATCTGGGGACTAACTTTAAAAAATCCCCCTCTACCCAGGTGACGCCGGGTAGCAGCTACTAGTAAAATATGAAGTTACAATAAAAAAAAATTAAAAAAGGAAAAAGGAACGTTCGCATAATTGTTATTCATGGAAAAAGTTTCAAGTGTATTTTATATTCGAAATCGATCTGATTTCGAATATAAAATATACTTGAAACTTTTTCCATGAATAACAATTATGAAATGCCTAGAGTAGAAAGATAGCAGTTATGATAGTTCACTACCTAATATATATATATATATATATATATATATATATATATATATATATATATATATATAATCAATGATAATATTATGGTTATACACTCATAACTTAAAGTTTCATGGTAATCCAATCATCAGATGAGATCAATGGTTGAGATGTTGAAAACCAGTCGTGAAATATATATATATATAGGGGTCGGTTTTAGCTCAGTCGGTTCCCTATAGGAACAACAACGTTCCTGGTTCAATACCGGCTTTCGCCAACTCAGCGCATGAGTAGCACAGGGATCTGTGCGATAAGGTGAGGAGCTGATTGTACGTGTGGTGCTCCACCTCAGACACAAAAAAACAACCTCCTTGGTCTATCGCTAGTGAAAAGGGGATAGACTCCCTCGCTGATACCGACGTTAGGCCACCCCGACGTCTTTACTTATATATATATATATATATATATATATATTATTATAATGAAGATTGTGTGTTTTTCTGTCTGTAACCGAAACTATATACCTACTCAAGTCACAATTCTCTTAGTTATTGACATCACATTCTCCATGATTTTATTTTCATCTAAACCTCAATTATTAATAAAATTGTCTTACATTATTAATACTGTTAACTATGTCTACATACTGACAACATGCAATTATATTTATATATACAACAAAATAGCGGTTTACAGTGTGAACGGGAAGGCTAATTTGCATATTAATATTAAAAAATCGAATTTAATAAATATGTGCTTCGTATTATTGATTTCTAACTGTTTGGTTTTATTTTAATGAATATAAGCAAAAATCTCTTCAATAAATCTTAAATGAAATCCATTAACAAGATAAAATAACTGTCATTTTATTCTTTACTTCCTCTTTTAACTAAATACTTAAATTAGAAAAAAATAACAATGAAAGACGAGAGTGATGGAAGAGTAAGTTTCAGTTGTTCTATTTTTTATTATACTCCCTCTGTTTCAAATCTTTTATTATACCCCCCTCTGTTTCAAATCTTTTTATCTGTATTCTTATTTAGTTTCATTAGCCTTTCTAATTTAATACAATATTTTATTACATTAAAACTTAAATACTTGCACCCGGAGGGTGCATATATTTGCTAGTATATATAATATTATATCTATATATGTGTGTGTTATATATGTCTATATTATATATTTGTGGGAAAATAATTTTTGGGGTTGTAATGCGAATCATAAAGGAAATGTCATATATACCAATAAAGAAGCATATGAGCAACTGCCCTGAAACGACAAAATTCCCGGTTGGCTTTTTATTCTGCTGACACCGGCCTCAGGGATTGAACTCAAGACTTCCACATAGATTACAATTAGCTTTTCGCATATGTCTAGGTCATTGTTCCGTGGGACAATTCAAAGATCCTTTTTAAGTAAATGTGGTTGCCTCTTCAAACAGAGCAAGTTTTTGTTTTGGTCTTTATTTTTTTTTTTTTTTGTGGGGGGGTATTTTCTCTTTTTCTGAACTTATATCACAGGGGCAATTGGTAGTAGGAGATTTTGTATCACCATTTTCCACGAGTAGGAGGAACATGGGCTGAGATTAAGTCTTCTTAACAATTCTTTTGTAGCCACCTGGCATTCGTATCAGGTGGTTTAGAAAAAAGAATAAATCAGCTCAGTTCCAGGGGGTCCCTTTCTCTGAAGTAGCACCTGTTTAAAGGAGAGATTTTATCACTCGGGGACTGAGGGAAATGCCGACGGAACTCGAGCTATCTTGTGACCACCGCCCTTGATACTTGCGGGGCTCCCACTTTTAACAAACCTTGTGTCACATCCCAACATAGTTGGTTAAATACTAAGTAGAGGATCGTGCCTGCCTAGAGTATCAGCATTTAACTCTTTGCATATCTTAAGCCGCTCACAGTGGATCTCCCGCCACTGCGATCCTACCGTAAACCACTGGCATGGCTCTTGAACGTGTCATTTGATTGCACTGAAAAATCACTACATGAATACCCCTGCCGTCATTTTGGGTTCTGAGATGAATAGATAGGGAACTGTGAAATATCCCATTATGCAGGTAAAAATTAGCAAGAAAATTTGGTACAGCCATGTGGGGGAAATTTGGTTAAATTTGGTTTCTTACCAAGGTTCGAACAAAGACTTCTCGGTTTAGTTTCTTTGTTTATTAGCATATCAACCTTCGTCGAGTATTCAATGACAGAGTATCCTTGTAGAAGAACAGTACTGATACTACTAAACCATTGCTGGGTGGGTTATGTTCATTTTCGGAGGTATTCGTCCGAAAATGAACATAATAGCGCGACTGGAATTCGAACTCGCTTACAACGATATGTCAGACCAGCAACTTATCCACTACGCCACGGAGACTTCCCATGGCCTTATTGTTAAGATTTTAAATAATTAATTATTTCAGCCCAGTAGTAAGATGTGTGACCACTAAATGTCCTTTATTCACGAAGTGACATTCATTTGGGATTTTATAAATATTATTACATAACTAAATATATATATACTCATGCATTTATAGATTTTACTTACATTAGCTGAGTTTAGCGCAAGGCTACAATGAGGCTCGAACTCATGCAACATATTTTATGAAACTAGATTGGTTGGTTGATTGGTTGGTTAGTTGAATTTTACGACATGTCAACCCCTGTTGGGTTATTTTATGCCGAAGACGTTTTTTTAACTCAATTTTGTAAAGAAATTTTTAAACTCATTTTTTTTCTATTTAACCCAAAATGAGGCCCTAACAGATACTACCACTCCGAGTCAGAGTGATAGCTTGCTTGGTTGGTTAATTAATTGAATTCTATGGCATGTTGGGTTATTTTATGCCAAAGACGTTTTTTAACTCAATTTTTAAACAAATTTTAAAACTCTTTTTTTCTCTATTTAACCCGAAGATGAGACCTTAACACTCCGGGTCAGAATTGGAATATCACCACCATCAGATAGAGTTTAACGTCATACCCAGAACACTAAGACCCTCAGTCACCGCCTTCTAGCACATATGATAAAAAGGGTTGGGTCTTTCCATAAGGATAGTAGGGTTAGGACAATCATATAGGTGTTGACGTGACCAGCTTGGTTGATCGGAGGGCGTTTCTCCGACCGACTGTCTAGCATTAGTAAAGGCCAAAGTGGAGTGTTGCGTGTTATGGACTGTTCAGCCACAAGGATTCCATCCTTAAGTATCACGAAACGCCACCCTCGGCCAGGGGGTGACCCCATTGAGGAGTTTTTAGCCCTCTGCCGTGGTGCAGTCGATGTATTCTGCACCCCCAGACGACAGGGTGGAAATAGCTTGGTAAGCACTGCACACATTTATCTATATGAGCATCTGTAGATGTGTTTGTTGTGTAATGGTTATCGTCGTAAAATCTTCAGTTTTGCAATAAGGAGTGGGGCATATTTTTAATTTGAACTTTAGTTATAATTTAGCCATTTACTTTTGATGAAATAAAATGACAATATTACCCGGTTTAGATACTAAAATTGTTAGATTTTCTGATCAATTTGTTGAAAACCGAGGATTTTTCAGTGCATTTTTTTCTACGATCTTTGATACCATTTCTTCAAAAATTGGTATGAGTTCAAAATCTGTTTTTTGGTGTCAGTACTTAATAGACCAATACACAACTTTCAGTGTTTCATGAAATTTGATATTTTAAAAAAGTGACAAATCGACCTACCCTAATATATATATATATATATATATATATATATATATATATATATATATATATAATCCAAATAGGTGAAAAATCTTCCTTACGACATAGTAGGTTTTTTTAATGTCGTAGTTTGCGTAGTTTATATGTATTTTATTGTCTGAGTCACAGACCAAAATTATACCAGTAAAAAAATAACAGAAGATTTAGATTCTCTGGAATAGGCTATAATGCTAATGTTATTTTTCTAGTGATATATATATATATATATTTATTATATATATATATATATATATATATATATATATATATATATATTTGTGTGTGTGTGTGTGTGTGTGGTAGGAGGATTGGAGTAAATCCGACAGAATGTGGTAAAAGAATAGAGGGAAAATGTGGTTGAGTTGTTCTTTTGTCCACATTTTCCCTCTATTGTTTTACCACACACACACACACACACACACACACATATATATATATATATATATATATATATATATATATATCGGAATATACCTGAGCGCATATACCCTTTTATGCATGTATATTTGAAACTAAAAATATGGTTATTTTAAAAAGGCGTTAAACTAAATTAAACAGGTAGATTGCATCATTAACAAGTTGATTCATGTTTTGTAAGTCGGAATCAATCTTGCATTTTCTGATCAATAAAATGATAAAAGAAAATCAACACCCACAGATTTGCAACTCATTTGCCTACAAAACAAAAAAAAGAACCAATCCCTTTACTAATCCAGCTGCTCTTTTAATAATAATTATCAACATCAAGTCACGCTGACAGCGCACATACCCATAACTCTCACTTTCTGGCGCCACCCGTCCATATCGGTCATCGCCCCTGGCTGGCCCGTGCTGGGCAGAGAGTAGACAGGAGAGGAGATGAAGAGATGGGTTCTCGCTTTTCTTCTAGTCCTTACTTGATCTTACTTCGTCACTGCCATCTCCTTCTCTGGGCTGACTTCTTCTGGGCTGAGTCGTCTGTGCTCACTTCTTGTTTGTAATAGATAAACAAAACTTTGTTGGGTTTTTTTAGAAGCCTATTCTTTATTACAAAAACCCACAACCCAAAAGGGTTTCTAGCCGTAGTGAGACCTGGCGTCTTCTGGGAGCAGATGATCCTAATGTCTGCTTCCCTCAGCTAACTAAACTTAATTTTTGTTCTCATGCCTTCCCATTGGTGAAGTCGGGGGTCATGTAAAGGTCATTATTTATCAATAATATAACCCTCCCTCCGATTTTGAATCTTCAACGTACTTCAATTCAAAATCTAACTACACTTATAAAGATAATTCGTAGGCTACCCACAAATTATGTAACATTCAGCACTGCATCCGGAATCCGCACAGAGCTGATTGAGCAAATGTGTCTTTTTTTCTAAAAGATTTACATTTATACTCATGAATGATTTTTTTAACTTGACTCATATTGCGTTTTTTTTTTGTTTTTTTTTGTTTTTTTCTTCTTAATTTAATCTATGAAATTATTAAACTTTATCTAAAAAAATACAGACAAAAATATTCTGACTTTAGCAAAAGATTTTTGATTCAGTTTGATTGATTGATTTTTTCTATTGTTGTTTTTGTTTTTTTTGTCTTTTGCAGACAGGATGCCGACCGCTGCCAAGGAGATGTGTGCTGGTTGTCAACGTCCTATCGAGGACCGTTTTCTTCTGAAAGTAATGGACAACTCCTGGCACGAACATTGCTTGCAATGTTGTATGTGCCATGTGCCTCTGTCCGTCTCCTGCTTCTGTCGAGATCGAAAACTCTATTGCAAAGTGGACTATGACAAGTAAGTGACTCTAACACCCAACCCCTCCACCGTCCCACATGTGGACTTCTTTTCTCGACAGTTCATTCACTTCACAAATATTCGACTACCTCACTATTTCGTTATAAACTTAGTTTATATTTCATCATCATCATGTCGCGCCAGCAGCACAGATATCCATTACAACCTCTCTCAAACCGTCCCTATCACTCATTGTCACTGGCAGGTCTTCTGCGCAGCATCCAGTATCTGCACAGAGCTAGTCTATGTAGGTCTTTGCTGGACGACCCGCCCAAGCATGTCCATATGCTGGTTTCCACAGGAGAACATTTATAAGTTCATCCTTACTTCTCCTGCAGTGTCCAGCATGTCTTGTCTGTCACCTCTTAATATTGATTGGTTGATTGGCTTTAACGGCATGTCAACTCATCTAGTCTTATTTTATGCCAATGGGTTAGGTAACTGAATTCCTTTTACATTTCAGCCCTGTCGGCTGGGACAGAAAATACATGACTGCACCTCTGCAGAGGGATAAGGTTCCCCCAATGAGGCCACCAGTTGGCAGTGTGTGTCGACCCGTGATGCTTAAGGATCGAATCCTGGTGGCTGAGCAGTCCATGACCTGCAACACTCTACTTTGACCCTTACTTAGGCTAGACAGGCGGTCGGAGAGGCCCCTCCGATCAATCGGCTGGTCACATCAAGCCGTAGCACCTATATGATTGCCCCAACCCTATTGTCCTTATGGCAAACCCCAACTCTTTTTATCATTTGTCTTTAGAAGGCGGTGGCTGGTGGTTTTAATGTCCTGGGTATGACGTTAAACTCTATCTGATGGTAAAGTTCCAATTCTGGAGCTCTGGAGAATGAGGAGTACTTCTTCGTCCCCATTACACCCAGGTCCATTCTGACCCGGAATGGTAGTACCTGTTAGGGTCCCATCTATGGGTTAAATAGAAAAATGAGTCTAAAAAATGTATTTAAAAATTAAGTTCAAAAAGAAAAAAAATGAGTACCCATAAAGAATGAATAAAACAAAACGTCTTTGGCATAAAATAACCCAACAAGGGTTGACATGCCATAAAATCCAACCAACCTTTTACATTTGTATTTTTGTTGACTGCTATGGGTAAATAGAAGGATAGACAAGGCTCTTTAACTTGGTATGGCAACCGGTCTAGAGGAAGAAAACTCTGAATCAAACATCTGCTTAAAAAATTACCTTCTGTAACATCCTGCTCGTGTGGAGGGGTTGGGTAAATACATAAACGATGCCTTTACCAATTCACATTGGGGGATTATGACTAGACGGGATAAAAATCTGCAATCGTATTGTCACCTCTCCAAACTTACGCCATATCATTTCCCTGAATTTTTTAGATGAAGCTTGATAAGTTGGATTATTTGGATTATTCAGGCTATTGTCCTCATCTTTATTGTTATCTATACAATGTTTCGGACGATGTGCCCTTTGACCTTCTTCAGGTATTTCTTGTCGGACTTGGGGACCTTCTCGAACTCGGGAACCTTCTTATCGTAATCGGGAGCCTTCACGGAACTTTGAATCCAACCCTTTATTCAATCCAGGGGGGTATAATGTTTTCATTCCGCTAACCATGGCTGGGTACAAGTATTAAGCTGTGTTAATATCATTCTATGTTACTGTCGCCCTTGGCCAGGATTCAACCAGCAGCCTAGAGATAATTGTCACTTGGAACTGTATTAAACCCAACGCCTATATCCACAACGCCATGTGTCCAATTGGACGAGTTCGAAGAGAAGGTCCCAAAGTCCGACAAGAAATACCTGAAGAAGGCCGGAGGGCACATCGGCCGAAACGTTGTATAGATAACAATAAAGATGGGGACAATAGACCGAGTAATACAGATAATACAAATTACGCAATATTGTTTGTTTACTACCTAATAGTAATAATAGTCTCATTTGAATTCTGAAATAAAGTATGTTAGTTATTAATTCATATAAACTAACAGAAATCAATATTGATTTCCATTCGTTTTATTAATGTTTTACATATTTACCTTTTTATGTTCATCATTTACGATGAAAACGTTTACAGTTTGTTTACATGTTTATCTCTGTTTCTTTATGGTCTTTATATTTGTTATGACTGGGAATTTGTTTAGTTTGTTCATGCGAGCATACACGTTAAACTTCTCAATGTTTCTAATTGCAATAATTTACACATGCAGTGTTGGTCTATATCTTCTTCTTTCTTTCTTTCACTTAAAAACCATTCAAATGACATTTTTTTTTAAATCAACTACAATACTGTAGAGGGTGCTGGCGTAATGAACAAAGTTTCTGTCGCTTGATTTACTCGGATTGGTTTCTTTGTTTAATGGCATATCAAACTTCTTGTGTTATTCAATACGAAAGCAATCCTTGCAGAAGAACAGTAGTGATACTATTTAACCCATAGATATGGAAAAGAATATAAAAATTGTCGTTTTGGTTTGATTTGGTTTAGTTTATTTGTTTAATGGCATATCAACCATCGTCGGTTATTCAATGCCAAGTCCATCCTTGTAGAAGAACTGTAGTGATACAGTTTAACCCATAGCTGTGAAAAGCATTCAAAATTGGTTTGGTTTGGTTTGGTTTCTTTGTTTAATGGCATGTCAAATCAACCTTCGTTAGTTATCTAATACCAAAGCCATCCATGTAGAAGAACAGTAGTGAAACTATTTAACATATAGCTGGAGAAATAGATATAAATATTGTTGCTTTGGTTTGGTTCTTCATTAAATGGCATATCAATTTTTGTGGCTTATTTAATGACAAAGCCATCCTTGTAGAAGAACAGTAGTGGTACTATTTAACCCATAACTGGCGAGAATAAGGAGGTGCATGCCTTTCCCAAGTGTATTAGTCCGAAAGTGAACATAATAGCGTGACTGAAGTTAGAACCTGCTTACTAAAATATCACCACTGCACCACAAGGACTACCTCCACCCCCTCATCTTCTCAGGGTACCAACATTTATAATTTGTATGTAGCTCTCAATAAATAGAGAAAGAATCGCACTAACGTGCTGCGAGTTTTATTCGTTTTGGAGAGTCTATTGTATTGGGGGGATACACATTAACACATGTGCACATACACACACACCTATATATATATATATATATATATATATATATATATATATATATATATATATATATATATATTATTTACTAAGCTTAGCTTAGATGTGGCACAAGGCCAGCATATGGGGCACCCAGTGAGAATTGAACTCACTAACAATAGTCTGCGAAACTAGCCCGTTAATCATTACACCACATAAGGTGCCCCCACACATATATATATGTGGGGGGGGGTTTAATGTTATTTAATGCCAAATCCATCCTTATAGAAAAAAAGAGTAGTGGTACTACTTAACCCATAGCCCATACCTTTCCCAAAGGTATTAATCCGAAAGTGAACATGATAGCGCGAATGGAGTTAGAATATCGCCTCTACACTACGGGGATTCCCTCCCCCTTTCTGATCATCTCAGGGTACCAACAGTTATAATTCGTATGTAGCTCTCCATAAATAGAGGAAGAATCACACTAATCAATGTTTTTCCATGACTGACCTTTTCTTACAAAAAGATTTTGACAATGGCCGACGGTAATAAATTAGTCACTTAAGACATAACACTAAAATGCAATGTAAGACGTTCAATTATTAACAGAACAACAGGTGCAAAAGTCACAAGACAAAGGAGTCAGGTTTAATTTACGACATCAAAGAGATGCAAAAATGCATTGCGACTTTATTTGTTACAGTTGAGGTCAATTCTTTTTCAAAGCTCAAATGACGGTCGAAATTGTACATCAAATTTTTCTAAAAAGACTTTGAAAGTTACCAAATAATTGTGAACAGAGAAGAATGATGAAAAATCAATAAAATTATTTTGTTTTATTTTTCAATAATTCGTCACAGACACCCGATATTCTAGAAACCTGATATTTTAACACGTCTCTTATTCTGGACAGAGCACTTGACTTTATATTCCTATTTTTGTTTAATTTTTATATCACTTTTTTTAATAAAAGTTATAACGTAATTTTTCATTGTTTCCTCCTTCTTTAAGTAGTATACGTAGATACTGCTATATTATCATGAAATGATGCATTCTACATATTGTTTAAAAAAAAAGTAAGTGATTTTTATGATTACCGGATTAACTTACAAAACGGATTGTTGATCTCTTAGTTTTATGAAATTTCTAGATTGTTTTTTTTTATTTTATAATGATTTTTAATAGATATCTCAATGTTATAGCATAAATACTGACCGATTTTAACTTGATATTTCCATATATATATATATATATATATATATATATATATATATATATAAGGTGTTAAAAAAGTATCGAGATTTTTTTAACTTTTTGACACAACTTGTATTCTGAAATAAAATAACGTTCCATTCATTCTTCATTTCTATCTTGGTAAATACAGCTTTAAACTTGATACTTTTTTGACACACCTTGTATTCTGAAAAAAAAAATCAATGCATGAAACGTTATTTTTTCAATACAAGGTGTGTCAAAAAGTACAAAAAATCTCGATACTTTTTTGACACGCCTTATATATGTGCGTGTGTGTTTGTAATTTAAGGTAGCAAGGGCGTGGATTCAACGGCGCATGGTTATTGACAGTTTATATATATATTCTATACGATCTTCAGATTGAAAATCACATTGGTGAGAAACTGTAAGTAATCAGGTGCCGTTGACTCCATGTCCACGCTACATTAAATTAAATATAAATATAAATCAATGATATTGAGCACTATTTACTTATAGATATAGCACCCATATTATCAATAATATATATATATGTGTGTGTGTGTGTGTGTGTGTAATGGATGTTGGGAAACTTTTTTTGTTGTATTGGAAGCATGGAAGTTTTTAAAATGGGATTTGTACACACGTATCTGAAGCTCGCTCGTACCTCAAATTGTAGCTCTTAACACAACGCTCGTAACTCGGAAAACTCCTAAGTCAGTGCACTCGTAAGTCAAGGTAACACTGTATGTATAAATCACACTTTTTAAAACGTATAGATTTTCACAGCGAATCTCTATTAACTAAGTCCAAATAAAGCATTGTCTTAAAGCCACGATTCCATCGGCCAATGCAGTTAATTGAACAGAAATATTTATTGTCCGAGAAAAAGCCTAAAGGCACAATTCAAGAAACAATATATTCTTTACTGGTCTGTTTAATTCAAGTGGTTCATGCTTGTTAAAAAAGAACAAAAATATGCTGAGCACCACTCGGAAAGAGCAGAAAGACTAGTAAGGATCTACTTATTTTGGCTGGGCAGGTGTGAACAATTCAACTTTTCTGAGTGCTTGTGTTCGCGATGAGCGAGTGAGCGTGTATGATGATAGCTGGTAGGCAGTGAGCTGTGGAAATGTGTTTGTACTCGGAACATTACGTCAAAGAAGAATAAAACAAAATAAATAAAAAAACTTTGCAAATATTTCAAGCGGTATTATTGTGTCGTCTTTTTTAATATTAATCATTTCATTTCATAGAAATCAATCGGCAAGACCAGAGAAAATTAGAGATACGAAGAACTCTGTATCATTTATAGATAGCCATATTCTAAACGTTTCTTTCTCAAACTGAACATGTTGGGACAATTTCACAAAATCAAAACGATTTTGTTCATTCATTTATTTCCAAATGAAACCATTTGCCTCGTTATCTATTAAAATCATTATGCTGGTTGGTTGGCTGGTTGGTTGGTTGGTTGGTTGGTTGAATTTTACAGCATCTCAACCCGTCTAGGTTTCAAGATTACCAGGTTTGAATTCAAGAGTTTTCCTTCTACTAGACTGGTTGCCTAACCAAAGTTAAACAGCCCACTCCGCCCTACTATTTAGCCATAGCTCGAGGGAGAATCGCTGAAGGGAGATTAGCTGGATTCATATCTTTCCCAGAGGTATTAACGCTATGGGAAATGCAAACAGCCTCGTCCAGGGTTTGAATTCGGATCATTGTGTCCATTTTCTACCACGATTACCATTACACCACCAGCGCATCCATAGATATTGTTTTATAAGGAACCTCACCATCAGATAGAATTTAATGTCATTCACAGGACAGGAAGACCCTCAGCCAACGTCTTCTAGCACATATATGATAAAAAGGGTTAGGGCTTGCTATAATGGCAATAGGGTTGGGGGGGGGCAAACATATTGGCGCTAGGGCTTGACATAGCCAGCCGATTGATCGGAAGAGGGGGGCGCTCTCCGACCGCTCGTGAGAGAGACCTAGAAATATTAACCCAGTGCGGTGCAACGTCATGCTTTTTATAATTTTAAGAATAGGCCGTTTATAAATATAGATCTGTCTTGAGATAACATGGTTTGCTATAATAACATTTTTCTTTCCTTTCTTCTTTTTTTAATTAGTATAACTATTTCTAAGGTTAACAGAGTGCAGTTCAGTGATACACCTTTTTTATAAATACTAGCAGGACCTGCGAACATACCACAGTATGGGATTTAATTATTACAACATTTGATATGTTTACTTAAGAACTATTGCAAAATAGTTCGACATATAAAAAGTAAAATAATCTTGATTTAACTCTAATTCATTTTTAGTTTGTTTCTTTGTTTCTTTTCATCTTTTCATTATGTTCTCTCTCTCTCTCTCTCTCTCTCTCTCTCTCTCTCTCTCTCTCTCTCTCTCTCTCTCTCTCTTTTAATTATATTTTTCTGTGTGGTATGTCCTTTTTCTCCCCTTTCTTTCTTTATGATAAAAACGGAATAGTCCATTATTTAGCTGAGGTGATGAAACTCATAAGAATAAGAATTCAGTGGATAAGCAACATCAGATAATCAGGATTTATATTATTGCATTTCATCTTGGACAATTTGAACAATCTCATTTTTAACCAGAGAGTGTTGCAAGATGATAATGGTCGTAGATTTAAGGAACATGAGTATTAGATGAGTTATTTCTAATGTCAACAGACCTTTTAAAGAGTTTACAAACATGAGAGTCCAAATCAAAATTAAAGGTTATCGTTGTAACAAATGGACTAGGTGAGACAAGTTCAAATCCTGGACGCGGCTGGTTGCATTTCATATAGAGTTTGGAAAGTTAAGAATCCAACTATTCTCCATCCAGCTACGTGTAAATAGTAGGGCAGACTGGGCTCTTTAACTTTCGTATAGCAATCGATCTAGAAGGAGAACTGGTAAACTCCGCTTAAAAATTGACCTTGTGTCACATCCTGCTCGAATTATGGTCGCACTGAAAGAGCCGGTTCCCGCTAGATCACTGAAGTTAAGCATCGATGAGTCTTTTACGTGTTGACATTAGAAATAACCCATTTAAGCGACACAAGATAAATTGGAATGTTTCATTTTTAAAAATTGGGTGAAATTAAATGGGACAAATAAGATCATCAGGATTTACATATTTGCATTGCATCTTGAACAATTTGGACCGTCTCATATTTAACCAGAGGGTGTAGCAGGATGATAACGGACGGAATATTTAGGAACCCTAGTATTAATATATAGATAGGTGATATATTATTGATTCTGAGAAGCATCTTTTGTTTTTTTTGGATTTAATCAAACGTAGAGAATTGGGGGGGGGGTTAAAGAAAATTGAAATTTTGTGTGTGGTGTGGTTTTCAGTGATCCTTTCCGTAAAAATGATTTCAAACCGCGACTTTTGCTCCAACCATTTGAACGGCCTGGTGTGAAGGGTGCAAAGCGATTCATCATTTTTGTGAACGAGCTGACAACCCCCAGCAGCAGCCGTGGCCACCGCCAACACCGCCACTCACCGCCACTCTACGACCACCCACCCACACCCCCGACCGTCGCACCTTTTCACGTTTTTACACTTAATCATTAATGCTATTATTTAACACCGTTTCTTTTGTGCTGGGAAAAAATCCCTCTCTCTCTCTCTCTCTCTCTCTCTCTCTCTCTCTCTCTCTCTCTCTCTCTCTCTCTCTCTCTCTCTACCTACCTACCTATCTCATAGCTGTGTGCCATCTCTCTGACTTTATCCTATTTTTCTCTCTTTCTCCCTCCTCGCCTTCCTCGCCCTCTCTCTCTCTCTCTCTCTCTCTCTCTCTCTCTCTCCTCTCTATCTATCTATCTCTCTCTCTATCTCTCTATCTCTCTCTCTATCTATCTATCTCATAGCTGTATGCCTCTCTCTCCCTCCCTCGCCCTCTTCTTTTTCTCTTCTCTCTCTTTCTCTCTCTCTCTCTCTCTCTCTCTCTCTCTCTCTCTCTCTCTCTCTCTCTCTCTCTCTCTCTCTCTCTCTCTCTCTCTCTCTCTCTCTACTTCTTCCTTTAGTTTGTCATTCGTTCTATTCTTGTAAAGTCAAGCTTCACACAAACTCTCTCTCTCCCCTCTTTCTCTCTTATAGCTGTGCGCTATCTATATCACTTTAAACCCTCTCCCTCTCTCTCTCTCTCTCTCTCTCTCTCTCTCTCTCTCTCTCTCTTCTTCTTCTTCTTCTTCTTCTTCTTCTTCTTCTTCTTCTTCTTCTTCTTCTTCTTTTAGTTTTTCATTCTCTCTATTGTTGTGAATTCAAGCTGAATCTCTTTGTTCTCTTTATCTTTGCATAATCATATATTTCATTATTCTCTTCCATCCTCACAACTTTCTTTCTTCATATATTCCCCCCGTCTCTCTCTCTCTCTCTCTCTCTCTTCTCTCTCTCTCTCTCTCTCTCTCTCTCTATTTCCCTTGTTTTTGCATGCTCTCATACGCACACATGCATATATATATGTGTGTTCGTGTGTGTGTTGTGTATTCATCTTCTAAGTACTGTGGACTGTACATTCGCAGTGCCCTGAATTACCAAAAACTATATATATATATATATATATATATATATATATATATATATATATATAGCTCTCTGGGAGTATTTAGCTACCGCTGTTGGGCGTGCTGATGGGCTGGTAGTTAAGGAATCTGACTGATGAAAAAACGGTTGGGTTTCCTTCTCGGTTAGAAGTAGATTGGCCGTACTGAGAATTATCTGTGGATGACTATATATATATATATATATATATATATGTCATCCAAAAAGAAAAAATGTTCTCTCTGTATTTAAGTTTGAATATAATTAAATATCAAATATCATATTGTATTAGAAAGACTAATGAGATTAAATACGAACACAAAAAAGATTACGCTAATTTTTATTTTGTTTTAATTGATTTCAATATAAAATTATACTTAGGATTGCTTTTAATACGCTCGAGAATAAAACAATATTATATATATATATATATATATATATATATATATATATATATATATATATATTAGGTGCTGTGTACAAGTTTTATTGCTAACTAGAGACGGAATACACAGAATCGTTTTCATTTTGTTTTTTATAAGAATAAATAAAAGACATGGAACTTCTTTGCACACTTGCTATAATCTGAAATTGATTATTTCAGTTATTAATAGATTTTAACCTTTATATTCTAAAAAAAGAAATTTCTTCAACCCTCGCAAAAAATAATTTACACGGAACTGGTACTTAGAAATGGAAGGATAAAAAAAATAAAAGAGATAAAAAAAATATAAAAGTAACAACGGCTGTTCCATTGCAACAATGAATTGATCGTTGACCTTCTCTGTAAAGCTTGTCCTTTGACATTTTTATTACATTCTCTTCTTCTTCTTCTTCTTCTTCTTCTTCTTCTTCTTCTTGGGTGTTTCCCCACCCCACCTCGATGTAGAGGGCGATTTACCGCATATTGTCCCACGCAATCTCATCTTGCATCCATTTTCACGGTCACTTCGTTTGATGGATGAAGGGCAATGAAGCCAGATCTTGACCTGCCCACAAATTCAGTCTGAATTCATTCTGCCCTACACTCTCTCCCCCTTTCTTTATATATCCCAGACTCTTCCATTCCCCATCTTTTCTCACGTTCTGCTTCCTTCACCTCACTTCCTGCAGTCTCCATCCCAACACTGATGTTCGAGACAGCAAATCGAAACTTTTTTTTATTCTCATTCGGTAGCAGATTTTGGCAAAAATTAAATCCCACTGACAAACCACCATAACATTAATTAGACTAAAATTAAAATGGCGGCCGCCCGAACCACAACAACAACAACAATGTCGTCTGCTTACAGATAAAAACCGTCAATCACACAAAACGAATTAGGTCAGAAGTAGAAAATAAGTAGGAAAGGTGAAATGTGCATAAAGACTTGGGTTCAACCATGAAATACGTTAGTGTAATGGTTAGAGTCGTTGAAAATGGACATGGCGACACGAGTTCAAATCTTGAACGAGGCTGTTTGCGCTTCACACAGCGTTAATAACATTGGGAAAGGTATGAATCCAACTATTCTCCCTCCAGCTATGGGTAAATAGTAAAGCAGATTGGGCGCTTTAACCTTGATAAGGCAACCAGTCTAGAAGGAAAAACTCTGAATTCAAGCCAAAGGGGTTTTCTTCTAGTTAGTCAAAAGTATTTTGAGATATTCTGACTCACCCCCCCCCCCACACACACACATACATTCATAGAATGCCGGTCTCCTATAAAACCCTAACCAGGGCTATGCCGAGATCCGCCAGTCCTTCGCGGATGCGATAAAGTTACTTAAAGTTGATGGAGTGGCGTATTGTCGGTATCAGCCGAACAGCAATGGAGTCTATTCCCCTTTCGCTCGCACTAGACCAGGGAGATTTTATTTTTCTGGGGGGAGAGCCACACCTACCTGGATATGACATTATACTCTGATGGGGAAGTTCCTATTCGGCAGCTCTGAGGAATGTGGAGTACCCCTTGATCAACATTACTCCCATGTCTACTTTAACCCAGTGTGGTAGTATTTGTTAGGGTCCCATCTATGGGTTAAATAGATTTAAAAAATTAGTTTTAAAAATCTATCAAAAATGGAATAACTAACAAAAACGAATCAAACAAAATGGCTTCGGCATAAAATAACCCAAGTGTTGACATGCCGTAAAATCCAACCAACCAACCAAACTGTAAGTATATTATATCTGGATATATATTATGAGGGATAGATTCATTTCTGGTTCTCTATTCTTCTTATGAACGGCACCAGTGGTTATGCCCTCATATCTAATCTATTTTACTTATCTTTCGGAATAGCTGTCTTCATTTCTTCTATCTTCTGTTTATTTTGTATAGCTGGGCCGGTATTCTACTTACTGTACTTCTTAGTCTTCTCTTAACTTATTTTTTTGTCTTTGTGGACTGGTCTGGTTCTGCTATAGGTCTGGTCTGGCTTCTTTGGTTATGCCAAGGTTGTTATTAGTTCTTAGAGACAACGCAAAACATATAGTTTTCGGTGATCACATTTTTATTAACTTCAGGACCAGACTTTATCTCGGATTCCCAACCGCGCGGGAGCGAAGCCGAATCCATGCTTACATTAGGACGTCTAACGGCTTGACTGCTAACTCTAAACTTCTTTCCCGCCATTTCTCAGCGGCAAGAAGTCGGAGATTAACTTGATGTCACTAAACACCAATCACCTAACGGCCCGGATTTGAATTCAAAATCTGTTTCTACACTTTAAAAAGTCGTCGGGGTGGTCTAAAGTCGGTATCAGCCAATCAGCGAGGGAGTCTATCCCCTTTTCACTAGCGCTAGACCAAGGAGATTGTTTTAGCGTCCAAGGTAGAGCGCCACACATACCATCAGCTCTTTACTTTACCGCACAGATTCCTGTGCTACTCATAAGCTGAGTTGGCGAAGGTCGGCATCGAACTAGGAACCTTGTGATTTCTAGCCGAACGCTCTACCGACTGAGCTAACCAAAATGACGGTACCTATCAATATATAACAGTCTATACTTTTAACTGGTGCAAATAGTTCAAAATCCCCGTTGCAAATGCCCCAATACGTTAGCCTTCCAAAAACCACTTCCAATAAATATAGCTGTCACTTGGGAAGCTAATAGTCAATGAGTCTGTATCGATTCAACAATATTTAATGTCAAACAGGTTTCGGGACGTGTGAAGTTGACAACTAATTATTATCTCTTCGTCTGGTCAGTTCGATAACGTCATAAAAACTAAATATAAAGTAAGAGTAAAAGGCACATGGTGTAATGGTTATCGGCGAAGGAAATGGACTCGGCGACACGAATTACGGCCAAATCACGTTGAAATCACCGGTTCCCGTCAGATCACCGAAGTTAAGCAACAATGAGCCTGTTCAATACTTAGATGGGTGACCACGAAAGCAGCAACAAGTACTATTAGCAACCTGAATCCTTTGTTTATCAAAGTGACTTGATTCGGCATTAAATGATCAGAAATAAAAAAAATTAAAAAAACAATTAAACCAAACCAAAACGCCGTCACAGGTTCAAATCCTGGACGAGGCTGTTTGCATTTCTCATGGCGATAATACCCTTGAGAAAGGCATGAATCCAACTATTCTCCCTCCAGTTATGAGTAAATAGTAGGGCAGTCTGGGCTCTTTAAACTTGGTTGAGCAACTAGGTATTAATCCGAAAGTGGTGAACGTAATAAATAACCCGAAAAGGGTTGATATGCCGTAAAAAAAAACAAATGATAAAGAATGGACGATTGTGAATTCTAAAATTTTTAGAGCCTCATTCAATATTACCGACTGCGAGAATCGCCAGAGAAAGGACGGAGCTGGTTGGTTGGTTGGTTGGTTTGGTTGGTTCTACGGCATGTCATTGGGTTATTTTTTGTTTTATTCCTTCTTAATGGGCTTTGAAAATTCTTTTTTTTTAAACTCAATTTTTTAAACACATTTTTTAAAACTCACTTTTTCTATTTAACCCTATAAATGGGACCTTAACATCTACAAACAATCCAGGTCAGGGGGACCTAGGAGTAATGGCGATAAAGGGGTACTCTACACTCCCCAGAGCTCCAAAATTGGAACTTCACCATTAGATACAGTTTGACGTCATATCCAGGACACTAAGACCCTTAGCCAACACTTTCTAGCGCATATATGATAAAAGGGGTTGGGAGTTTACCATAAGGGCAATGGGGTTGGACAATCATATAGGCGCTAGGACTTGATATGACCAGCCGATTGACCGGGGGCCTCTCCAACTGCCCCTCTAACCTAAGTAAGTGAAGTATTGCATGTCAGGGACTGCTCAGCCAACAAGAATACGTCTTTAAGCATCACAGATCGCCACCCATGACCAACAGATAGCATCATCGGGGCATTATGGGTCACCACACACGGACAACAGGGGATGGGGTCTTATTCCTTGGCAAAGGTGCAGTCGACGTATTCTTCTGTTCCAGCCGAAAGAATGGGATTTAAACTGGATATAACAGAATGAGTTCAAATATAAATCCATTTTAAGTCGTCGGGGTGGCCTAAAGTCGATATCAGCCAATCAGCGAGTGAATCTATCCCCTTTTCACTAGCGCTAGACCAAGGAGATTGTTTTTTTTTTTAGCATCTGAGGTGGAGCCACACCTACACTCAGTTCCTTTACCGCACAGATCCCTGTGCTACTCATACGCTGAGTTGGCGAGGGTCGGTATCGAACTAGGAACCTTGTGGTTTCTAGCCGAACGCTCTACCGACTGTGCTAACCCGGCCCTATACCTTTAATATAAACAGAGATGAATGAGGGAGTCTATCCCCTTTTCACAAGCGCAAGACCAAGGAGATTGTTTTTGCGTCTGGGTGGAGTACCACACCTACCATCAGCTCCTTACTTTACCGCACAGAGCCCTGTGCTATTCATACGCTGAGTTGGCGAGGGCCGGTATCGAACTAGGAACCTTGTGGTTTCTAGCCGAACGCTCTACCGACTGAGCTAATCTGGCCCTTAAATCCATGGTAAGTTGATGCTATTTTGCTACTTCTCGCTATTTTGCTGTTACTTTGTTTTTATTTTCGTTATTTTTTTTTTTTTAACGCCGAAAAAGAAAATATTCGTTTTAAGTCGTTTTAACTCCTAGAAGAGAGTTTTGTTGATTTATAGAACTAGCAGTCATAATAAAGTAGCTTATAAAATCGAAAGTAGGTGATGAGATTAAGTATGTGAGGCCGGTAAATATCGTAGCACAGAAAAGGTCTTCTTAATCTTATTTAGGACCGGGACGAAGACCTTGAGAACTAAAGAATGTCATTATTCAACAGCGATACGACCGATGTGCCAACGGAAGCCGGTAATATAGTCGTTGCTAAGTGTCTATCTCCGTTCTTATTTATTCTTCTTTATCTTTGACTGCGCCGCCATTTTCGGGTGGAGTGACTGATATCGACAATAATAAGCCTTTTTTTGCTCAAAATATAGCCCATTCTTTTCTATAACTCCGGGGGGATTAGCACGATTACGTTTTCGAATGAAAAATTTAGGATACCTCATCCGCGATCCGGAGAAACGGTTTTGTTTTCATATCACCTGTCTAACTTTAATGTTTGCAAAGAGTTCCTTAACGATTCAACATTTAACACAAACGTTACACTCCCTCCGCCATCTCCCAGCCCCTCTCTCTCTCTCTCTCTCTCTCTCTCTCTCTCTCTCTCTCTCTCTCTCTCTCTCTCTCTCTCTCTCACACACACACACACACACACACACACACACATGCATGCATGCACACAAACTCGCACACATATCTATATAATTAAAGTCGTGTCGGTTTTGGTATGGACGTGTCGTCTTATAACTCCGAAAAGAGGTGACATTGAGCATTAAAATTGCGCATATACTTTGATATGTTTATCATTAGGAAAAATTCAAAATTTACCGATTAAATGATACAATTCAATAGTTAAAAATCCATCGATTTGTGGAACTCTTCAAAATTATTCATAAGTCAGTACAAAAACAAGCCATAAGAAAAATAAAATTGTTTTTCAAACCAATCATGAGTTTAGGGTTACATTTTAAAAAATAATATTGTGAATGTAAACAAAAGAAGAAAAAAAACAAAGTAAAAAAAAAGTAAACAAATATTATAATATGCGAACTCTTAGTTTTTTTAATCATTAAAATTATTTTTTTTTTACTCTTCTCTTCCCCTCTCTCTCTCACTCACTGGTGTTCCTGGTGGACTTTCATTTTTATAAAATATCTCCCGTTGGACCCATAATAACACTTTATATATACATATACACACACACACACACACACACATATATATATATATATATATGTGTGTGTGTGTGTGTGTGTGTGTGTGTGTTCAAATTCAAATATGTTAACTATATTCAGAAAGTAAGATCATGCTCTGTTAATGTTGTTAGTTCTATATCACAAATTTTCCCGCCATATGACTGGCTCTTAGGAACCTGTCTAGTGGCTGAAATTGTCTATTTTCTAATAAGGATCGAGACCAGTGTTTGAGCACAAGTAAAGAAAAAAAGTACGATTTTTGATTTTGACCAATAATTTGGAAGATTGGCACAACAAAACCTTCCATGCAAAGGTTACAGTGTTTTGCTAGTTAGTTTGTAGACACTGGAATAAATTAGACGTTGTATACCAAACCACCGCAAGGTATAAACAAAGCACAAAAAATACATAGGTGTAACTAAATGTTATATACCCCTTTACATTGGGTATACAAACAGGAGAGAATAGAGAGATGACGAGATGAGGAGATGTGATCTTACTTTTCTTACTTGTTCTGCTTGTCGCTGCCATCTTCCTCTGGGCTGATTTCTTCTTTGGACTGGGTGTCTGTTCATTTCTTTCTTAATAACTAAGCAAGACTATGTTGTTTTTTTATTCTTTATTAAGAACACACAGCCCAAAATGGTTTCTAACCGCGCAGTGAGAATTTGGCATCTTAGGAGCGAAGACTCTAACGTCTGCTTCTCCTGACTAACTGCCGCGATCTGCCTAACTTAATTTTTGTTAGCTAGACCAGTTCCCTTTCACACGCCTTTCCATTGACGGAAGTCGGGGGTCAAGTAAAGGTTAATTGCCATCAATAACGGTTAATGGTAACTTTCCATTTACCCCCGTTATTTGAATTTCAACGAACTTCAATTCAAAAATCTACACTTCATACATAATTTGTTGGCTACCTACAAACTATGTAACATAAAGATCCCTGGAAACTGAGAAGCTAGGCATACAGGACATCATTTAACAATAAAAATATGAATACAGCACAAAATTTTCTTGACACGTTTGAAAAATGAAAAAAGATAAAACGAAAACACATAAAAAATAACCTGGAAAGTGAGAGAGAAATGACACCAGATTGCAACAATATATCAAAACTAGTTTTTTTTAAAGACAGGACTTCCCTATTTGAAAATATGGCGCTACACTACCTTCCTTATATCTTATCTCGCATTGTGCCTGAATTATCTAACATTAGTACCGTGTTTCCAAAAAATAACGGGATTTTTCAGGATGATTTTGATATAAGCCCTAGTTGAGAGCAGCAGACAAACGAAAGAAATAGACATTCTTCACAATCACATCATGCGACTCAAGCACTTATCATTCCCCGAAAATAAGTCCTATTGTTATATTTCGAAGGGAAAATTAATACAAGCTCTGTCTTATGTTCGGGGAAACATGATAAATGTCACCTTTTTGGGGGGGGTTGCAATGACTACGAATGAGTTTCGGCTTGTGAGCACCTCCCCACTATAAAATTACTTTATGACAATTCTAACTTGGTTCGTTGGTTCGTTGGTTGGTTGGTTGCCTTTTACGGCATATCAACCCATTAGGTCATTTTATGCTGAAGATGGCTTTTTTATACATTCTTGATGGTACTCAATTTTTTTAAACCCATTTTTTTGTATTTAACCTATAGATGGGATTCTAACAGGTACTACCACTCTGGGTCAGCGTGACTTGGGAGCAATGGTGTTGAAGGGGTGCTCCACATTCCCTAGAACTGGAACCTCACCACCAGATAGAGTCTAACATCATTCCCAGGACATGAAGATCCTCAGACACCACTATATAATTCTGGCTTGGTGGGAAGTCGAGAAAAAATATCAAACATTAGTAAAGTAGTCGGTATTAGCCGAACAGAGAGGGGGTCTATCCCCTTTTCATTACCACTTGAACCAGAGATATTTTTTGACTCTAAGGTGGAGCGCCACACCTACCATACGCGCCCCACTTTACCGCACAGATCTAAGCTGGTCTATTTTCGGTATCAGTCAGACAGCAAGGGAATATATCCCTTTTCACAATCGCTGGGCCAGGAGATTGTTTTTGCGTCTGAGGTGGAACGCCAAACTTACCATCAGCGTCCCACCTTATCGCACAGACCCAAGCTATGCTACTCATGCGCTGAGTTGGTGAGGCCCGCATTCATTGGCGGATGCTCCACCCACTGAGCTTAAATGATATAATAAATGTATTATGTAATGTTTAATATATATATTTGTATCAGTACGATTGATGTTTATTTTTGATATTTCATATATTATTATTATTTAATAATAATAATAATAATAATAATAATAATAATAGAATGTAGCAAACTAGCACAACGAGAATACAAAGCTAGACACGACTGGGTTGGGAAGGTGATCCACTGGGAATTATTCAAAAAACTAAATTTTGACCATACAACAAAATGGTATATGCATAAACCAGAATCTGTTCTTGAGAACGAAACGCATAAAATTCTCTGGTCTTTGAAATACAAACGGATCACCTTATCCAAGCAAGAAGACCAGACCTAGTGTTGATAAACAAAAAAGAAAGAACTTGTCAACTGGTGGATTTTGCAGTGCCAGCAGATCACAGGGTGAAGCTAAAGGAAAATGAAAAAATGGAAAAATATCTGGACCTTGCCAGAGAACTGAAAAATTATGGAATATGAAAGTCAAAGTGATACCAATTGTAGTTGGTGCACTTGGAACAATCCCAAAAGGGTTTGGAAAGTTTGGAAATCAGAGGAAGGATTGAAACCATTCAGAACACTGCACTGCTGCAATCTGCCAGAATACTCAGAAGAATCCTGGAGACCTGAGGAGACTTGCTGTCACTCAGACTCCAATGAAAGACCATCAGCTAATGCTGATGTGAAAACTCAAAAGGAATAAATAATAATAAATGAAATATCAAAAATAAACATTAATCGTACTGATACAAACTATGCTACTCATGCGCTGATTTAGTGAGAGCGGGTATCGAACCTGGAAGTCTGTAGTTCCTAGGTAGATGCTTTAGCGACTGAGCTAAAATAATCACTTTTCAATTCAAAGGTAACTTATTTTACTCATAGAAAAGAGTTCAAATATCAAATCTTTATCGTAATGAAACATTTGATTTTTGTTTCTACTAAATCCATTCAGAGAATTTCTAGATTAAAAATTTCTATTTCTAGAAGATTTGGAATGTTTACGCGTATAACATTTCTGATGAAATTCTATTTTCAATATCTTTATTATAATGGAGATTATGTGTCTGTAACATCGATGTCACATATTCCCTTAGTTATGTACGTCATATCTCCAATGATTATTAAATGATCATTATTCAATTCAATTTTATCTTAATTAGCATCTTATTCATGAACGATTAAAGCCGAGCTGTGTTAGATTTGCCTCAAAACTACCATGTTATTAATGCATTTATACTATTGCAATATATATCTCTAAGAAATATAGGCTTACATAGTAAATGGTATAGGTTATTTACATACTGGTTTCGACAAAACCGAATTTATTAAATAATTACCTAGTGTTATTGATTTCTAAAATTATTGTGTATTCTCAAACGTATTAAACGCAATCCTACGTTTAATTTTATATAGAAATTAATAAAAAAAAATTAAAATGAATGAAGCCTTTTTATATGTGTTCTTATTTAGTTTCGTTGGTCTTTTTAATTTAATATAATATCTTACTACATTAAAAGTTAAATACTTGAACCAGGAGGTTGCATATTTCTGTTAGTACAAATAAAAAACGTCCTACTTTAATATTTTAAACCTGAAATATTTAAAACTAGAAGCGTTGCAAACTCATAAAAAATGCAGTTATGTGTACCCACGACATGTATGTACTAGTATACATAGGATTTGTGGATGGGTGGGCGTATGTTCTATTTTAGGACTAAGGTAATACAAGACAGGTATATAAGAGAGAGAGTAAATAAAGGCTCGAGGGGGGGAGAGAACGAAGAGAGGGCGAGTTTGTGAGGAGCTGTGAGTTTGAGATCCGCGTTAGTGATGCAGGTATTCGAAGGGATATAGAGAAGAAAAAAAACTTCACGCGTTCAAATATGGACATTCGCTGGTCACCCCCCCCCCCTCTTGTAGAATCTCTTCGACTTAGGGTTGCCTCTTAACCATCCTCGTCTTTCAGTTAATTTCGTCGTCTGAGTGCAATATACTGCATCGTTTATTGGCTGATATGTTGTTTATGTCAGTTGCCAGAAGCGCAGTTTTCTATTCTCTCCTTACTCTCCTTTCTGCTCCTTACTCTCGCCTTCTTTGCTGAAGGGCAGGGTTCGATGAGGTTTGATGGTTCAGTCATATTAATACAGACGCGGCACAATGAACGCTGTCTCGGTGTCGGCAGCAATATAGACGCATGCGCGCTAGCCGCCTTTTATTTAACTGGAGGGGGGGGAGAGAAATGACGTTGTAAAGAGCTCTCGGGAAGTGGTGCGATGAGGGTGCTCTTGTACACGTGATGCCCGGGGGAGAGCAAGTCGATGGAAATATTAGCAGGGTGTGGGTTGGGGGTGAAGAGTGAAGAAGGAAGTTACTGTGTGGAGAGAACGGTGGTGATTGGTGGAGGTGGTTGGTGTTTGGGTGAACGTGTAGGGAATTGACTAAAAATCAAGTGGAAAATGAACAAGAAGCGATTGAAATTGGGAACACAAGAAACATTTTGTAAACTAGAAAGTGAGGTTCGAGGGGAGGGGGCGAGGGAATAAGAGGGTGAGAAAAAATAAAATTCTTTAAAAAAAATTTATCAGAATTCCTTCGAACCGAAAAAAAAAAACAGAATACAAACCAACGAAAATTAACACAACAACAAAAAAAAAAAAAAAAAGAACACGGGTTTAAAATTAATCTTGTCTTTTTATATATGTACTAGAAGCGGCTACCCAGCGTCGCCCGGGTAGAGGGGTAAAATCCTGATATACTGATTTGTTTACTTTTGAGATTTACAAATGCTGGACATTTTTAAGTAGAATGTCAATGCTATTTCTATGTATATTTTAATTTTTAAATATCTTTGAATATAAATCAAATCTTCATAATTTTTGCACAAAAAGCAAGAACGGGTGATATTTAATGTGTATATATATTTCCTTTGTCATTAATTATTTTATTATTGTAGTTTCCCCCCGGACACCCATCCATACACACAACTGCCCTTTATGTATGTATGTATGTATGTATGTATAGATAGATAGATAGATAGATAGATAGATAGATAGATAGATTTTTTTAATTGGTATAAATAATTTTCATTGAAATGTGTATTGATAAATTGGTAGAAATAATTTTCATTAACAGTATATCAATGAATTGGAAGAAATAATTTTTGTTAACTTCATGGATATTAATAAATACTAGTAGTTGGCCTTCGGTCGCCGCCTTCTAACACCAATATGATAAAAAGGGAATAAGATGTGCAACCCAAACTGAGTTTTGAACTCGGTTCGTAGATTTCATTTAATATGCTGATAACAAAACAATAAAGTTCTAAACGTATGAGGTGAACACATCTATACATTGTAATATCAACAGTTGAATATTAGTACTAAAAAGTATTTAAGGATCGGTTTAGTTCAGTCGGTAGAGCGTCAGACTAAGAACCACAAGGTTCTCGCCAACTCAGCCCATGAGTAGAACAGAGATCTGTGCAGTAAAGTAAGGAGCTGATGGTAGCTGTGGCGTTGCGTCTCAAATGCCCAAAACAATCTCCTTGGTCTAGTGCTAGTGAAAAGGGGATAGACTCCCTCGCTGTCTGGCTAATACCGACTTTAAGCCACCCCGACGAATTTATTTTACTTACTAAAAAGCATTGGTTCATCTATATGTAAATCTTCCGACGGTTATCATCTTGCAACACCCTCTGGTTAAAAATGAGACCGTCTAAATCGTCCAAGATGAAATGCAGTGAACATTTAGGGAATTGGCTAAAAATCGAGTGGAAAATGAAGAAGAAGCGATTGAAATTGGGAACACAAGAAACATTTTGTAAACTAGAAAGTGGGGTTTGGGGGGTGGGAGTGGCAGAGAATAAGGGGGTGAGAAAAATAAAATTATTTTTTAAAAAAAACCTGAATTCCTTCGAACCAAAAAACCAGAATACAAATCAATGGAAATTAACGCAACTACAAAATAAGGCACTAATGTAGAATAGCGCGCAGGAGATGATACCATTAGATTCTTGGTCGATGCCACCAACTCAGCGGATAAGTAGCACAGATTAGGTAATCTGATCTGTGTGTAAAATGGGGAGCTGACGGTAGGTGTGGTGCTCCACCTCAGCAAAAACAATATCCCTAGTCTAGCGCTAGCGAAAAGGGGATAGACTCCCTCGCTGTCCGGCTGATACCGACAATAGGCCACCCCGCCAACTTTACTTACTTATGTATAAAAACATTAGATTTCATTACATTTCACGGAAATATCAGAAATCTTTGTCAGGGTTAGAGTGAGGGTTAGGGTTAGTTTTAGGGTTAGCGTTAGGCTTAGGATTAGGCTACTTCGGGAGTTTCCGAAATCTAATGCTATTTATACGTAAAATGCGATTCTAAAGGTATTATTTCTTGCACGCTATTCTGCATTTGTACCCTAGGATTTTCCTAACATAATACAAGAGAATGCGTTATTAACTTTTAACTCAACTTAAGTCTTATTGATTTCTTTGAGTTAAAAACCGAATTCTTAAAAATGAAAGTGTGTGTGTGGCTGGGGTGAGAGGAGAGACAAGATTAAAATATAATAAAACAAAAAAAAAACGAAAGAATAAAAAAAATAATAATAACATAAATGAGGTAAATGAGGTTTAAATAAACATTTTTTATGAAAGTTTTTAATTAAATATTTATTGATTGCATTTAATTACTATAAATAATCAAAACAAAAAAGAAATATTCAAGAAAAATGACGTGAAATATTAGTGACTACCAGCACCTGTGAATATACCACAGTGTGATGATTTAATTATTACAACATTTGATATATTTATTTAAGAGCTATAGCCAAATAGTTCAATATGTAAAAAGTATAATAATCTTGATTTAACTCTCTCTCTCTCTCTCTCTCTCTCTCTCTCTCTCTCTCTCTCTCTCTCTCTCTCTCTCTCTCTCTCTCTCTCTCTCTCACCGTTTTCTTTATTTCCTTCTTTTCATCTTTTCATTATGTTCGATTGAAACAGATTAGCGTTATCGTTTCCGCACGCTCACCCCCTTTAGCTTTCCTCGACTCTATTCCTTCTTTCTTTCTTTCTTATTATATTTTTCTGTGTAGTATGTCATTTTCCTTCCCTTTCTTTCTTTCTTTATAATAAAAATGGATTGGTCCATTATTTAGGTGAGGTGACCACACTCATAAGAAATAAATATTCGGCAGATAATCAGGATTAACATTTTTGCATTACATCTTAGACGATTTGGACGATCACATTTTTAACCAGAGGGTGTTGCAAGATGATACTTTTTAGGAACATGAGTATTTCTATAGAGATGATAATATCCATTCTAGTCTCGTAGATTAATTACTAATAACTTTTATATTCACGAGTTGCCCCCATACTTATGGCCTTCTTCCAAATCTAAACCTAAAAAATAACTATCTATCCTATTGATACTCGTGAACTTAGGGACGAAAAAATATAGGAAGATTGTGTTACGCCAAAGTAGGAGAGATATGCCTATCAGGAAAATCATAATTCAAAATCCTGACTTTCTTTTTTTATCAGGGTTCGAAAACCAACCATTGATACTGGTGAGAAATACCCAACTATCTCAGCCACATTGTCAGCAATTATATACTTTCAAGTAGCTATTCCTATTTAAGGGACCGCTTTAGCTCAGTCGGTAGAGCACCCGCCTAGGAATCGCAAGGTTCCTGGTTCGATACCACAGGTTGTTGTTGTTGTTGTTGTTATTATTTTTCGGACCATATGACTTTTAGGCACCTCTTCCGTGATCTCGACTCACAAGGACACTTTTCTCATTTACACCGTCAAAATCCGGTTGTATGTTAGGGGTTAGGGTTAGGGGTTAATTTTATAATTTTTTAAAAATCTAAAAATCGTCTGTTAACAATTAACCGGATTTTGATGGTGTAAATGCAAAAAATGTCCCCACGAATCGAGATCGCAAAAGGGGTGCCTAAAGGTCATATGGTCCTTATTTTCAAATGGATTAATCCAATAATTTCCAATCCTTGGTAATCGATCAATGGATTCATCCGGCTTTTGTTTCTAGCCTTCTCCGTCTGACATTCCTGGATTGATGCGATCCATTATTTCTTCATTTAACATTTTGCGAATTATATTTCCTTACATCATTCTATCTTGTTGGGTCGAGGGTTGGAATTCGACAGTTATTAGAATTTATTTAGCTGGCCTGGCCGTTCTCTGCGTGAAATAACGCCCGTCACGCGGGTCCAGTGCGGTGAAGTCGATCTTCGAAAGATCCCCCGGTAAATGCATCTTCATGCCAATCTAAACTAGAACTGAATAAGCATCTACAATTGTTGGTCCGACTTGGATCATTCATGCTGACGTGGGAGGGGGGTTATAAAGCAATTCTCGCACACCACTTCGACTATAGACCCCTATAATGGTGAGACTCCTGTTATAGGGCTCTGGGGAGTGTCGATATTTTGATTGAAGCATCAATATCATCATTTTAAAATTCTGAATTCAAATCTGTTAAACTTTGTGTCACATCCTACTCATTTTTAAGGGTTGGTATATATATATATCGGTAAATCCGACAAAATGTGATTAAAAATTTAGGAAAAACGGATAAAGCACAAAAAACTCCATTCAATTGATATTTTGCCTCGGTATGTTCACGAATTCAAAATAAATTCTCTGTCGAAGTTTGGGTGTACATACCGAGGCGAAATATCAATTGAATAAAGTTGTTTTGTGCTTTATCGGTTTTTCTTCAATTCATAATCACACACACACACACACACACACACACACACACACATATATATATATATATATATATATATATATATATATATATATATATATATATATATATAAGGGAAGTATGTGTGTATGTATGTCCGGAGAAAACTATAAAAATAAAACAATTATCGACCTTAAATAGTACCTGAAATTCTAAAGATTACTAATCTATAAATATATAAAGGGCAGTTGTGTGTATATGTATGTCCGGGGGAAACTTCGAAAATAAAACAATTAACGACAAAGTAAATATAAGTACACATTCAATATCACCAGGTCTTGCGTTTTGAACAAAAATAATGAAGATTTGATTTATATTCGTGAAGATAATTTAAAAATAAAATTTAAATGGTGACAGCATAGAACTTTTTTTGCATTTAACATCGTAAATAGTAGACGTCAATTTTTCTTTTTAGATTGGCTGGATCAATGCATGGTCTTTTTTACCTGTGGATTTTAATGGGGCGTCCTGTGGGTAACCAACTCACGATTCAGTAATAATCGACCTGCGAGACTAACTTTGTAAAAAAAACAATCCTTCCTCTCCACAGGTGACACCGGGTAGCCGTTTCTAATATATATATATATATATATATATATAAAGATAATCTACTGAGTCAGACGAACCTACAATTAGTTTCGCATAAAGCTCTTCAGGGCTAAAATCAGATTTTAGCCCTGAAGAGCTTTATGCGAAACTAATAGTAGGTTCGTCTGACTCAGTAGATTATCTTTATTACTTGGCTCTACTTAGGTATCGAGCACTTTTTACAAATTAGCTTCTCCTAGCGGTTATATGAAATATATATATATATCTTATATACATATATATACATATAAATTGTTTTTTCTTTTGGCCAAATACTATACCAATAGATTATTTTTTGTTGGTACGAATATCTTGGTCTTTTCTTTTTTTCAAAATTTTTTTTCTTCCTGGTTGATGTTTGGTAGTATATTTTTACAATCAAACTCTCTGCCGGGTTTTTTCTCTCCGCAAGGATCTACCAACACGCTTGGTATATTAAATATATATATATATATATATATATATATATATATATATATATATATATATATATGAGGAGCCAAGGTAGCGTGGACATGATGTCAACACCTGGTTACTGACAGTTTCTCATCTATGCAATCTTCTGACCAATTTGGATTTGGTCTGAAGATCGCATTGGCGAGAAACACAGATACCTGTGGGCAGAAATAGATCTATAACCGCAAAAGGGCCGATTTTTAAGCCGTTTTCTTTACTAATTATATTGCTCTGTTTAATAATAATGAACATCGAAATTCAACTTGAACCTGAACAACTTTAACATTCCGATTCTTGGAAGAAAGGTCCCACTTAGAACCATATATACTGTCTGTCTGAAAATAATCATCTGTATCGTAGTGCAGTGGCCAAAAGAAAAATGTCCCACTTAGAATCATCCTAATACCAACTTATCTGGTAACCCATCTACGGATATATATATATATATATATATATATATATATATATATATATATATATACTGTCTGTCTGAAAATAATCATCTGTATCGTAGTGCAGTGGCCAAAAGAAAATAACAAAAGGGACGCCTAAGTTATATATGTACAATGTGCTCAATATATATATATATATATATATATATATATATATATATATATATATGAAAAAGTGAATGGAAGTGAATCCGACAGTATGAAATAAATGTTTTAGAAAAAAAAAAAATATATATATATATATCGTCGGAATATGTTTTGTAGTTTGTCTCCTGCAAATAGCTAATCTGTCTGAAGAGATTCTAACATAATGTTGTTCCTCAATCTTCTGACCGTTATCATCTTGCAACATCCTTTGGTTAGAAATAAAACCGTCCAAGTGAAATCATGCAGTGCGATGACCCACTGCACCACGGAGACTATCACAAATTTCCATATTAGGGGTATATATATTTACCAAACGCTCTGCACAAGCAGGATGTGACACAAGGTCAATTTCTTAAGAGGAGCTGAACAGGTTTGAATTTGGAGTTTTCCTTCTCCTAGACTGGTTGCTTAACCAAGGTTAAAGAGCCCAGTCGGTCCTACTATTTACTCATATCTGGAGAAAGATACGCGAGATTAGCTTGCTAACCATTATACCACAACGGGACGCCTAAAGGTATTTCTTGTCGAATTCGGAGGAAATATCGACCAAAACGTTGTGTGTATAACAATAAAGAGGACAACAGTGCGAAAAATCTAAATCTATGATTATCAAAACGTTATTATATTTTTCATTTAATTTTGGTTTAATATGAATAAACAAGCAGGACCTGTGGATATACTACAGTGTAATAATTTAATTATTACAACGTTTAGTATGTTTACTTAAGAGCTATTACCAAATAGTTCAATATGTAAAAAGGATAATGATCTTGATTTAACTCTATTTTACCCCCACTCTCTTTCTTTCTTTCTTGTTATATTTTTCCGTGTAGCATGTCCTTTTTCTTCCCTTTGTTTGTATATAATAAAAACGAAATGGTAAATTATTCAGCTGAGCTGGCGACACTTATGAGAAATAAACGTTCGGCGGATAAGCAACACCAGATAATCAGGATTTACATTTATTCGTTTCATCTTCATTTGGATAGTTTAATTTCTAACTTGAGTATGTTGTAAGATGGTAACGGTCGTACGTTTAAGGAACACGAGTATTATTATTATTATTATTATTATTATTATTATTATTATTATTATTATTATTAACTTTGAATAGTTTTCTTTTAATTTAGACTGTGTTTCTTTTTAAAAAATTTCAATCTATAATTTTAAAGCCGATTAACATGTTAAAATAGTCGAGATATTATTTGGTTTTGTAAATATATTGAATTTTAACTCGAAATGAAAGAAAGGAATTTTTGTTACCAAAATCGACAGACGATTTCTGACTTCAAAAACCGTGTGCATTTTAACCCTTTGTTAAAATCGTCTGCTTCTTACACTGGCGCGGTGTGCAGCTTTCATAACGTAGCCATCAACTAGAGCATGCAAAACGAATTTTGGGTGTCCGGTAATGTTCAATGGAGCACGACCCAAATAGAATATTCCACATGAACACGCCATTTTAGTTGTTTAATGAAATCCCCCCACTTCAGACCCTCTTATTTCTCCCGTCTCCACTCCTGCTTCCATTTCGGTCATTTATTGTTTACCTCGTTCCAACCCAAACCATCTTTTTTTTTTTACTTTCACTTTTACTTTCGCTTTCTCCTTCTCCAAGAAGCATTTCGTTTTAGTCCCCGAACTACACACGTCTTTTGCCACTTCCCAGACAGCCTTAATGGAGCATGTTACCAGCTTGGCCAGCCCAAAGCCACAGCAACCAACCGACCACCCTCGTGCCCATCGTTGTAATCAGTGACAAGCGATTTGTCTTGCTCTCTGACCCCTTTCCACCTCTTCTCTTTTTCGACATGGCCGTGGCTGTTCCTCGGAAGAGGCCGATCGAGCTGCAAACTTTCGGACGAAAACCAAAATTGAAAATTTCGACCCGACGCATCGTGCTTTATTGAAACGGCCCTAAAATGATAGATACTTTCGCATTTGAAAGTTGGAAATTTCATTTGTGGGTTGCCGAGTCTAAATTCCGATTTGATTAAGACCGATATTTATTTTCAGCTTCCTCGAACAAAACCATCTCTTCTACTCATCATCATCATCACCCTCCATCACCTCTCTCTCTCTCTCTCTCTCTCTCTCTCTCTCTCTCTCTCTCTCTCTCTCTCTCTCCTCCACACACATACACACACACACTCACTCTCTCTTCTATTTCTATTCTCTCTCTCTCTCTCGTTTCTATTTTTCTCTCTCTCTCTCTCTCTCTCTCTCTCTCTCTCTCTCTCTCTCTCCTTACGCCCATCTCACAAACTCTTTCTCTTTCTCTCATTAATGTTATTATTTAACATCGTTTCATTTGTAGAGAAAACTCCTTACTCTCTCTCTCTCTCTCTATATATATATATATATATATATATATATATATATCTCTCTCTCTCTCTCTCTCTCTCTCTCTCTCTCTCTCTCTCTCTCTCTCTTCTTACACACATCTCCCTCATTAGTTTTTTTTCGCTTTCCTTTCTCTTGTTTGATTTTCTCTTATTTTACAATTATTTTTATTCTTTTCTTCAAAATTTATTCCTCTTTTTCGATTTTATTTCAAGAATATTCTCACATTATCTGCTATTCGTATTATTTACTCAGTCTATATCAAGGACCGGTTTAGCCCAGTCGATAAAGCGTCTGCCTAGAAATCGCAAGGTTCCATTCCCCACCAACTCAGCGCATCAGTAGCATAGCTTGGATAATATGAAAGCTGACGGTAGATGTGGTGGACCCTCACTGCAAAAACAAGCTAGTTTGAGACAAGGCCACATTGTGGGATACCCACGAGGATCGAACTCACTACAGAAGCAAACTGGATTTATTCTAGACTAAACAAAGTTTATTACCCGAATAGAATACTAGGCGTCCCATCGTGGTGTAATGGTTAGCAGGTTAGAAAGCTAGTCTCACAGATTCTATTACTACTGAATAGCGATCCTCGTCGGATGCCCCATACTTGTGTCATATACTAACCGTGAGGATCGAACTCGCTACGGAAGCAAACTGGAAATGTTCCGACTAAACAAAGCTTATTATCTGAATAAAATACTAGGCGTCCCAACGTGGTGTAATGGTTTGCAAGTTAGTCTTTTACTTTTACTAGGTTTATTAAACAAAGATACAAGGTGAACAGAGTATTTTGCAATTGATCGGTTGAATTAACAAGTCTCGTAAGATCCTTTTGATTTTCCCTTCAGGATTTCGTCAGACAATATTTATAGGAAAACAGATTATTCCATTTCCCTAGGTTATTATTCCGAAAGTGAACGTCTTGAAAATCAGCATTCACAAGCGTAGCTTTTATCTGGGTGCGATCACCGACCTCTGTAACCAGGGCGAAATGCATTGTATACATCATAGCCATCTTAGCAACGAACCATGCCTGCATTTTTTAAATTTAAAAAAAAAAAAATATCACTCTTCTCAAAGTTCATTTGTGTTAGTCTATCTGTCTGTATGTATGTATGTATGACCCCCCTCTCTCTCTCTCTCTCTCTCTCTCTCTCGCTCTCGCTCTCTCGCTCTCTCTCTCATTTTTATTTCCTATGAACCCTAATGTTCATTCATTCGTTATTAATCTTCAATTTCCTTTTTGTTTCTTTTTTTTCTTTTCTTTTTTTTTGTTTCTTTTTTTTTTTTTCAGTTTCACTTATCCCCGTCGTCCATGTTTAATCTTAAATGTAATTTCGGTAACTTTTTTTTTAGTTGTCTGTCGTGGCTGTTTCTTCTCTTCCTTGCCCTCCTCTTTACCTCACTTACTCTCCTCCCCATCTCTCTCTCTCTCTCTCTCTCTCTCTCTCTCTCTCTCTCTCTCTCTCTCTCTCTCTCTCTCTCTCAATATATCTTAATCTATCTATCCCTCTCTATATATCTATCTATCTATCCATCTTTCTTCCACGCGCCCTCCATTTTCGATGTCAATCAATCGTTGTTATCACGTTCTTTTTTCTTTTTTTTCTTTAACAATTCAGAGTTCAAATATCCTATAACAAATTGAAAGGCCCTCGTTTTGATATTTGTCACAGAATTACAACAGAGAAAGTCATCAACGCTCATATTATTGTGTTCAGATTTGCAGTCTGTTTGTCAATGAATTTATCAAATTTTACAATTATTTTATCTGAAATTAAAACTTTAAAAAATCCACGAGCAAAGTAATAAGAATCTTTCTGTTTTAGGATTTTATAATGAAAACAGATAAATATAAATGACATCTTGTAGCTCATAAAGAATAACCGATTCATATGAAAAGTCCATGAAGTGTAAAAAAAAAATAAGATGAATATCGAGAGAGCGACAAAAAAGGGGCGATAACTCAACCCATTATAAGTTGGCTGCCATTCAACCAGAACAATAATTTCATTCTATTTACAGGATTGTCATCTTATTTATTTTTTAAAAGAACCAAACACCCGAGTAGTATATATAGTCAGAGTCAGATTCAGGCCTTGGGAGTCGGTACAGTTTTGGCAGGGGGGGGGGCGGGACGCTTCCGGTTAGGCGACCCATCAAGTTGCCTCAACATAAAAATTAAATTAGATACATAAGAAATAAAAATATTAAAGTAAAGGGAATTTATTAAAAGAATATGTATATAGTAGGAGTAGGATGTGACGCATGGTCAATTTCTTAAGCTTAACAAGTGAATTCAGAGTGTTCCTTCTCCTAGACTGGTTGCTTAACCAAGCTTAAAGAACCCAGTCTGCCCAACTATTTATCCCATTACTGGAGAGTGGATGGTTGGATTCATACCTTTCCCAAGGGTATTGAAACCATATAATTGCTTGAAATAATTGCACACAAATTATTATTAAATAGGAATAAGTCACTAGAAACCATATAATTGCTTGAAATAATTGCACATGAATTATTAAAAGAGGAATAAGTCACTAGAAACCATATAATTGCTTGAAATAATTGCACATGAATTATTAAAAGAGGAATAAGTCACTAGAAACCATATAATTGCTTGAAATAATTGCACATGAATTATTATTAAATAGGAATAAGTCACTTGAAAGCATATAATTGATTATAAATTATTAATATTAAGAATAGTTACTTGAAATCATAATTGTTTACAAAGGATTATTATTATTAGTTAACGGAAACCATATAAGTGTGTTGATATAATTAATATTAAGAATAATTGCTTGAAGCTATAATTGTTTACAAAGGATAATAATCATGAGTCACTTGAAACCATATTGAAAAAAATGATGATTTTGGCATTAAATAGTCCAATAAGGGATGACATGCCATTAAAACTAACTAACCGTCGCCTACTATGATGCAATGGTTTATAAGTTCTTTCTCGATTTTTATGAGACTTTGTGCCAGACAGAAAGATATTTTGTTTGTTTGTTTGTTTG
>CM042145.1:47838994-47856494 GCA_023376005.1 Doryteuthis pealeii | reverse complement strand
CCACCCGTAATGCTTAAGGACGAAATCCTGGTGGATGAGCAGTCCATGGCATACAACACCACTTAGGCCCTTACTTAGGCTAGACGGGCGGTCGGATAGTCATCCCCTCCGATCAATCGGCTGGTCACGTCAAGCCCTAGCACCTATATGATTGTCCCAACCCTATTGCTCTCATGGCAACCCCCCAACCCTTTTTATCATATGTGCTAGAAGGCGGTGGCTAAGGGTCTTCATGTCCTAGGTATGACGTTAAACTCTATCTGATGGTGAGGTTCCAGTTCTGGAGGTCTGGGGAATATGGAGCGCCCCTTCATTTCCATTACTATCAGGTTCTCTGACCCGGAGTGGTAGTACCTGTTAGGGTCTCATCTATGGGTTAAATAGAAATGTGTTTTTAAAATTGAGTTTAGAAATTTTCTTCGAAACTCTCGCTACGAATCTTTCAAAATTTTGCCGGTATTAAATGACCCACCGTGGTTGATATGTCGTAAAACAAAACAAACCAAATTAAATGCGTTGTGTTTAAAAAGGACTGGAGACAGACAGACAGACAGTCGTTGAGTTAACTCAAATATTGGGAAATTTTATCCTGAAATTTTATACCTAGTTTCTGTCGGCTCCTTCGAAATACAACGGTGCATAATATATATACAGGTTGATTGTAAAGTAACTCCCTGTTTTAAAAATCTTTTTGCAAGAAATGAAAATTACATAACATGGAGTTTTATTCAAAATTCTATATGGGTACCAGTATTCGCCTCCAGTCTCTCAAGCTGCTCGGAAATTGCATCAATTTATCTTCCCAGGAAAGCATTACGGAAATACCCGAAACCTTTCGAGACGCTAGAATTAGGGTTAGTGTTAGGCTACTTCAAGAGTTTCCGTAATCTAATTCTCGGTTCTTCGGAACCCTGTGGCAAGGAAACTAATAACAGCGTGATCCCAGTGGGGCCATCCTCCCAGGCAACACCTGCCCCCCCCCTTGATTTAAAGGGGCAGGGCTGAATTTATTGCCCATTACCTGAGGCACCTCAATAGAGGAATGCCGAAGTGGTCCAAGCAATTTTTATACTTGCCACGCATGAGTTTCGGTTTGTGCGTGGTTCCCCGCGTTAATGGTCCTTGTTTTCAACTGGAATTATAGGGTTATAGAGCATCAGACTAGGAACCACAAAGTTCTGGGTTCGATACCAATTCAGCGTATGAGTAGCACAAAGATCTGAGCGGTAAAGTAAGGACCTGATGGTAAATGTGGCGCTCCACCTCAAACGCTAAAAACAATCTCTTTGGTCTAGCGCTAGAGAAAAGGGGATAGACTCCCTCGCTGTCTGGCTGATACCGACTTTAGGCCACCCCGACGACTTTACTTACTTTTACTTCATAAAATGCGATTCTAATGATATTATCTCTTGCGCACTATTCTGCATTTGTACCAAATTGTTAATAGCAATAGCCACAACAATAATCTTAAATCCCTTCCCCATTACAATACCAGAAACAAAAGGGGGTATTGGCGGGAAAAATGGACTGAGGTCATTTCGATTATATTAGTCATGAGGATTGCGGTTGGCCCCCTTAGGCATGACGGTCAGTCAACCATATCGTGACCACTATTCGCACGTTTTGATCAGTTATGCGATTGTTGAGAATTCTATTGACGCCATTTCTTTCTCTTCTTTTTTTGTTTTCTGGTCTTTTGGAAAGTAGAATCAAAGAATATTTCTCCAGAGTTTGGACACATTGCTTTTCTCTAGGTTTACCTTAACATTCACCCCCTCTCTTCTCACCATCAGTCCTCTCTCTCTCTCTCTCTCTCTCTCTCTCTCTCTCTCTCTCTCTCTCTCTCTCTACCAACACTCCTCTTTCTTCTCCTCATCATCATCATTGTCATTATCATCACATATCTCTCTTTCTCTCGTTTCCTAATTACCATCTACTTCCTGGATCATAAAAATTCTTCCTCTCCTTTTTTGTTGTACTATTGCAGCTGCCATTACTATTACTATTATTACTATTGTTGTTGTTGTTGTTGTTGTTTCTATTATTAGCAGTAACAACAACAAAGAGTAATTTCCCTTTCCCTTATTTTCTTGTCTCAGACCGTGAACCCACATCCAAGTTCTTTATTTATTGTTGGTCTCTCTTTTTTTTCAAAACTCAGCGAAATAATCGCCTTTTCTTTTCACTTTTCAATTTTTGGGGGTTTTGGTTTTGTTTGCCTTTTTTTGTTGTTGTTTTTTTTCGATTTCTTTTTTCATTTTTTTCTTTCTTTTCATTTTTTTTCTTTTTTCTTTTTTTCATTTTTTTCATTTTTCTTTCATTTTCTTTTTCCTTTTTTTTCCTTTTTTCATCTTTTTTCTTTTTTTCATTTTTTCTTTTTTTTTCATCTTTTTTTTCATTTTTTTTCTTTTGTTTTGTTTTTTCTCGATATTTCATCACCAAATAAATTCTATGCACCCCCCCCCTCGATCCAAACCACAGAGCAATGAATCCACAAAATAAATCGTAAAAGAATGGATCGTCACAGGTCGACAATGAAAGGCAGGAAAATGGTGACTGACGGAAAATGGTCACCGCCATTTTCTTGTGGCCTCTTTGTTTCTTTCAAAGAGACTCTTTCTCTTTTTAGCGGCTTCTATTGCTTTTAAGGCACAAATATAAACACAACCAATAACTGTTTTGTTACTTTCGCCTTTTTCTTCCCATAAATAGATTAATTGAATCAACGTCTGCCGACGCCAATGGTATAAACGCATCTCTACAATCGTTTTGACTTTTGTTTCCATTTTCAAACGCAAAAAGTTTGGCTCAACTTCTCCAGATTCATCCTTTTTCTATCAATTCTTCTTGATTTTACCTCCTACCTTTTTTTCTTTTCTTTTCTTTTTTTTCTTTGTATTAACTTAAATATTCAAGATTTGTTTGGTTTTCATTATCCACCCTTTAACAGGTTAATTTTTAGGGGGGGGGGGTCGAATCTTCAGTATTTTTTATTTATTCATTTGATTTATACATCAATGTATTTTTTTATTGTTTTTTTTTTTCTTTTTCAAGGTCGATTTTTAAGGTTTTGTTTTTTAATTCTATGAATAAAAACAAAAATAAAAAGTGTTTCAAGTTTTAAAATAAATGTACTTCAATTTGAGAAATATCAGACAATATTTGGTATAAATGCATTGTTAAATTCAACAAATACAGAAATAATATTTTGTTTTATTTTATGTTGTTTTGTTTGTTTGTTTTCTTTTTTTTATTTAACAATTTAATTCTATTAAAAATAATATTTTTTTAGAAATTTAGGAATTGGAGCCAGAAAACAGTTTAAATATCTGCCTTGTTATATTGATAGCATGAAATTTGGTTCTTCTTACGAACTTTTCGAGTTTTTTTTTTAACTCTCAAAACCAAGCGATTAAAAGCAAATTATTCTTATGTTCAAATACTTATGAGCTTGTATATAAAGTAGCGACCAAAATTAAAGAACAAAAATTACCTTTTTTTATATGACCAGTTCTTATCGTACACTTTCAGAATTCGGTTCACAACGTTTTTGGAACGGTTCACCTGTTGAGTAATTTGGTCAATTGTACGATTTTCATTTCGCATTTAGTTATTAATTTAATTAATAAGTTATTAATGATAACAATATTGAATATTTGAGAAACAATTGTCTAAACTCTCGCAGGGCCGAGGTTGACAAGAATACTGAGGAAAGTGCTGGAGATTTTTAGCTGGTTTGGTGTCAGTTAATATCCAACAAACAACAACAAAGACATCTAATGTACATAAATATATATAAGTACAACAACAACAATAATAATAATAAGTCCATTTTGATGCAGTTGGTGTATAACTAACGTAACATGTGTACTTGATGTGTGTACAGGTTATTTGGGACGAAATGCAGCAGCTGTATGCAGCCGATTCCAGCCAATGAATTAGTGATGCGTGCACTTGGCAATGTCTACCATTTGCGATGTTTCGCTTGTGTGGCGTGTGGACACCAACTTCAAAAAGGCGACCAGTTTGTCATACGGGATGGACAACTTTTCTGCCGGATGGATTTCGAAAAGGAATATGGAGTAATGCCACTCAGTCCCAAAAGTAAGTCAATTGATTGTTGTTGCTTTTTTAAAAAGAAAATCTCTCTCTCTCTCTCTCTCTCTCTCTCTCTCTCTCTCTCTCTCTCTCTCTCTCTCTCTCTCTCTCTCTCTCTCTTCTATTTTATATTTCATATTCTCTCTTTCGTCTATTTTCTATTCTCTCTGTCTCTTTCTCCCCCCCCTCTCTCTCTCTCTCTCTCTCTCTCTCTCTCTCTCTCTCTCTCTCTCTCTCTCTCTCTCTCTCTTCTCTCACACACACACACACACACCTTTTTCTGCCTGTCTGTTTGTCTGTCAGTTTTATTTCTTTTATCTCTCCTTTTTTATGTATCTCTCTTTTCGTATCTCATTATTTTTCATTCGACCTGTGTATACTCTCTTCTTTCTTTTTCTGCTTGTCTGTCTGTCTGTCTGTCTGTCTGTGTGGGGGGAGCTGCTACCAACTCTTATTCAACCATGAATTATGGGAAAAAACTTCGTGTATATTTCATTTTATAAGACGATGTTTCTTGCTGTATCAAAAAAACATCCGTTCATTTTATGTGTTTTTTGTTTGTTTGTTTGTTTGTTTGTTTGTTTTATTTACTGTCCATTTTATGACAGCAGTACCTCTTCGTTTTTACAGATTCAATTTTCTCTGAACAAGTAAAAATAATAAAAATCAAATGAAACCGAAACAATTTGCAGAAAATATTAATTTGAGTAAATTAGTTCTTCAAGTTTCCAACCAACAGTTATCTCCCTTGTTTACTGCTTGTCGTATATATGTAAATTAGATACACCTATATAAGCAGTAACCATGGCGTACAATACTACAGGCCTACTCATTGCACAGCTGAGAGCCAGAACTGGAACCCTATTGAAAATTAAGTTTAATATTTTTGAAAATACCTAGAATAACAATTTGACCAATACCTGATAAGATGTGTTGAAAGTTAAATAAATGAAAATATTTAATATTGTTATGGACACTAATTGGTATTAAACAAAACAAAGAGGTAATTAAGATTTCTGTTAAAATATATGATCTGTTGAAATAGTGCGACTGGAATTCGAACTTGCTTACTAGGATATCGGTGTCTAGCGCATTAGCCACTACAACACGGGGACTCCCTCTATACTCTTGTGAAAAACTAATCTTAGTAAGAGTATAACAGAGTACGTAAGTCTTGTGCGGCCAATACGTAATCGGGACACAATATCTTGTTCTTTTCTGGACTTTCTAAAGGTTGGTCTTCAGTCTCCCAAAGTGGGAAGAATAACAACCACAGTGTGAAACATGTCAAACACTTTGCACTGTCAAACACTTCCCCATAGAATGTGGAGCTTCGGCTCTCACCAGGATCCGTTTTTAATATAAATTATATGAAAAGATCTATTTGAAAAAGTCAACATAGATGACATTCTATTCTTTTTGAGAGAAATAAAATTATACCAAAAAATATAAACATAAACCTGATCAATACCGTGCAAAAAGTAACCCTTTAATACAATGCCCGACGATGCTAACATATCCTTAACACCGTTGACTACAAAAGTGTAAATATAGATATACAAAATATATTGTTTCCAAAACTCTAGGAATAAAATAACCCAAAACGGGGTGATATGCCGTTAAAATCCACCAACCAACCAGCCAGCCATAAGCTCAGTAAAGAAAGTAAGTAAAGTAGGCGGAATTGATATTGTCGGTATCAGCCGGATAGCGAGAGAGTCCATCCCCTTTTCGCTAGCGCTAGACAGGGAGATTGTTTTGCGTCTGGGGTGATGCGCCACACCTACCATCAGCTCCCCACTTTCCGACACAGATCCAAGCCGCGCTACTCATGCGCTGAGTTGGCGAGGACCGGTCTCGAAACCCGGAACGTTGTGACTCCGAGGCGAATGCTCTATAAACTCAGCTAAACTGGCAACTACATTAATCAGAAAGGAACGGACATCAAAAGGTTAAAAATAGTTATATGCATATTCAAAAGGGAACCAAACATCGTGGATAAATGTGCTGATTAAGTTTTATTGTTTCTCTGGGCGTCATAGGCTGGATCCTTTTGTCAGGTAGCATGGAAATATACACCGGTTCAGTGGAGAGGCGAATTAGCTATAACGAATTTTAGGAAGAACGTTAGAGAAAAAAGACAACAAAAGCTAAAAAATGAACTGAAAAAATATGAATCTCAAAACTTAAATATGAATCTCAAAAATCAAATATGAATCTCAAAAATCAAATATGAATCTCAAAAACTATGAATCTCGAAAATCAAATATGAACCTCAAAAACTAAATATGAATCTCAGAAATATGAATCTCAAATTAATGAATCGAAAAAATATGAATCTCAAAAACAAAAACAAAATATGAAAGAAACATGAATCCTTTGGTAGCATAGAAATATCCACTGGTTCAGTGGAGAGACAGAGTAGCGAATTGACTATTACGAACATTAGAGAAAAAAGATAACAAAAGCCAAAAAATGACCTGAAAAAAATCAATGTTCAGACTTTGTTCCTTCTTACACTATTGCTATCTTCATATGTGTAAAAACAACTGTCCATTTGATTTGAAAAGTATTCTGTAGTTATCTCCCTTGAGAGTGGACTTTACCTCTAATGAAATAATCAGCTATTGGGAACGCCGATTGTATTGTCCAAATCACTGACTAATATTTACCATTTGAATCCAGATTAGCAGACCATGTAGTAAGCCTTTTTTTTCTTCTTCTTTTATTTATTTATTTCTATCCACTCAATGAATTGGATATTGGAACTGAACTGTATATAAATGGACGCACAGTTTTCAGAATGTACTTTCGCTCTCTTCACATATTTCCTATGTGTCTATTCTTTGAAGCGATACGAACTTGATATTCCCTTTTTTCTATAAAAGTTAGAGAACAGAATCCTATTCACAGAACACAAAACAAAAATAATCTCAAGTCATTTTGATGCGCGTTAGGTGTGAATGGTATATCTAATCAATGGAGACGCGTGGTGTAATGGTTACGTCGTAGGATATGAACACGGAGACACTGTCATACATTTAAGCAAGACTTTTAATATTGTATTTTATCTAAAGGTACGGGCCATTACTCTAAAAAGTTGTTTGACTGCCTTCTTACATGGTGTCGAATCATGGGTCATCAATCGCTTCTCACCCACGCCATTTTTAAACGTTTCCACCGACCCATCCTCCGCAACATTCTCACTGTGTACTGGAGCGATTCTCATTATTGTTATTTGCTAAGCGTGTCTTAGATTTGGCACAAGGCCACACGATTTTCATTATTAATACGAAAAGTCTTTAAGATTTGCGAACGTCACAAGCGTGGCTGCCATGCTCTGTATGATACTCCCATGTTGGACAGGTCAGATGTCGAGGATGGACGCTTGTCGTTTACCAAAAGTGTTAAGTGAACTCTCCAAAGGTCAGCGAGACAGAAAAGCCCGATGGAAACGGTAGAAGGTCACTTTGAATAAGACCTTTGATTTCTGTAGCATCGGCTTTGACCGGTGGATAACACAAGTTTCTAACAGGAAACACACGGTGGGAAATACAGTCTTCCAGGCTTCCTTTCTTATTGAGAAAAACGGCAAAATCCGTTTCATTAAACGAGCGTCAGCTATCAAGACTTCTGTGACCGAAGTGGTTAAAGCGACGTCCACGAAACACGTGTTCTTGAGGATTTGAATACGGTTTTTGAAAGTCTCGTCGGATGTTACTTCTTTTATTTTCGATTTTGCGCAAACAGATTTAGCGATTTGAAGAATATATAAACCCAGTGTGCTGAGATTTTAAAAAAACAACAACAAAAACACAAATATTAAGAACAATAAAATGGAGCAAAAGCCATCATCATCATCATCATCATGTCGCGCTAGTAGCACGGATATCCATGACAATCTCCTTATCATAACAATCTCCATATCATGATACTTTGACTTACGAATTTTGTTCGTTTCGCACGTAATTCAGTTTCCTCGTATATAAAATCAATTTTCTTCATTGAAATAAACTCAAATGCCAATAATCCGTTCCAAGAAAAAAACATCCCTATTTTTTGTTACTTTAAAATAATAATTATATTTTTAGTCATTGTTTATGTATTATAATTAATCTTTAGAATTAAACTAAGTTTTCATTCATTTATTTATTACTGTTAGCATTTTGAGACAATTCATTACTTTCATGAAAAAATATATTAAAAATCATTTGTCTAATGTCTAATGTCTTGTTCTTTGTCAACTCTAAAATGACACAAACAAACAAAGAATGAGACCGTCCAAATTGCCCAAGATGAAATGCAAAAATGTAAATCCTCATTACCTGATGTTGCTTATCCACCGAATTCTTATTTCTTATGAGCGTCGTTACCTCAGCTAAATAATGGATCATTCTGATTTTATTATGAAGAAAGAAATGGAAGAAAAAGGACAGAAAAAATATAATAAGAAAGAAAGAAAGAAAGAAAGAAAGTAGAGGAATATATATAGAGAGGGGATGAGCGCGCAGAAGCGATACAGCTAATCTGTTCCAATCGAACATAATGAAAAGATGAAAAGAAGGAAAGAAAGAAAAAAGAATGAGAGTTAAATCAAGATTATTATACTTTTTACATATTGAACTATTTAGCAATAGCTCCTAAGTAAACATATCAAATGTTATAATAATCAAATTATCATATTGTGGTATATTCACAGGTCCTGCTAGTTCTAGTTATTCTTATATCGACAGAAAATCTTAGATTTTATTTCTAATTTCAATTTTTATAAGAAATAATTTAAAAACCAGCAACAAAGAATTCTTTATATTCAAATGTTCTTTATCTGTTCGGTGGAATTATCTCAATTTCTGTCTCGTTGAGTTTTATTTCAAAAAGAAAGACGATACGAATCGTTCTATGGTCGACAAGACTCGAGGCTTAGCGAAGCAGATAATTAACAACTTTATAACTAAAGAAGCAAAAAAAAAATGGTATTAACTCCAACTTACGCCATTTTCAATCAGCGAATAAGTCAATTCTAAAAGATATTATTAGTTTGTATCGAATTGATAACTATCTTAACAGAATGCTTACAAACAAGAATTTTATGACTAACTATTACATTTTCGGGTAACTTATTACTATTACAATAAAGTAGTAAAACTTTGTGCTAAACAAAGTTTAGTTTATATATATATATATATATATATATATATATATATATATATATGATTGGAACGAAAGTCTTGTCCGATACAAAGTAACATTTATATTTCTCAATTTACATGCTGTCTTCATTCGTTAAATACTATTTTGTGTCGGACAAGACTTTCGTTCCAATTATATATCTATAACTATATCTATTTCTATCTATCTATCTATCTATATATATCTATATATATATATATATATATATATATATATATATATATATATATATATATATATATATATATATATGTGTAATTTTCCTATCTTTTACAGGACTGTAGTTTTTTTTAATCCATGTAAAAAAGAGGTTATTCTCTCGAAATATTGGCTGAAATAAAATGGAACTTAGTACATAACATCCAACTAAATATGCTTCACTCTAAATATATATATATATATATATATATATATATATATATATATATATATAATATATATAAGAAAGATTATGTTTGTATGTATGTCTGTATGTTTGCTTATACAACGACAGAATATTTTTAATTTGTTCAAGGGATCGGCCTGATTCCAAAATGGTATGATATGTTGGGCTACGGCTTCTTGGAGTAAAGTTGAAAAATTTGACACACCGACACACTGACTTTCGCATTTATTATTAGAGATGTATCAATGAATCTTGAAAAAGATGGATGAACAAGAATCGTGTTTTAGATTAAAACCAAGAAATCTAATGGAATGAAAACTTATACAGATTTCTTTTTAAGTGTTACATAATTCATGGATAGCATATGAATATAAATAGTGTAGATATAATTTGAATTGAGTTTGTTAGAAAATTCAAATCGGAGAGTTGAGTGGAAAGTTACTGCCGATCGTCATGATTGACATGTGGTAACCTTCGCTTGACCCTCTTGAAAAACGCAAAAAAACGTTCTCTCAAGACATCGTTTCTCAACGCACGGTTTTGGGCTGAGGTTGTTTTAATAAAGAAAATGGAAAAACAAGTCTTTGTTAACTAACTAATCAACAAGAAATGAGAAGACTGCTCAGTAGGGTAGGTCGGTTTTGGAACAGTAACGTCTACTATGTGGCGAAAGTTGCAAATTAACATAAAGAATTACCCCACAAAATATTTTTCAACACTTTGCCTTCATTTGAGGAAATAGATTTCAATCTTTTAAAATGTTATCCCTGTTACAGCTTAATTAATGAGGTAAAAAGCAGCATATCGAAGATGTCCGTGATGATGTGGGGGGGGGGATATTTTCAATTTTAATTCTAGTTATGATATCTTATTCGTTTCATCTTTGTAAAATAAATTTCTGTTTTAAATATTAAGATTGCTAAATTTTCTAACCAATTTCTGGGACAAATGTTGCGAAAATGAGGATTTTTAGTGCATTTATTTGATGATCTTTGATGCTATTTCCTCAAATAATGGTGCAAGTAAGAGATCTAGTTTTTGGTATTAGTATTTATTATAGCAACATACAACTTTCGCTGTTCAAGAGAATTTGATATTTTTAAAAAGTGAAAAATCAACCTACCTTACTGCCCAGCCCGAACAAGAATTAAAATCAGCCCTGAGAAATCAGCCCAGTGAGAAGAAATGACCGACAAAGTAGACAAGAGAAGTAAGAACCAATCTATCAACCTCTCTCTCTCTCTCTCTCTCTCTCTCTCTCTCTCTCTCTCTCTCTCTCTCTCTCTCTCTCTTGAATGAATCGGTCGGCGAGTGAGCCTAGCTAGATAGATCCGTGTAGTGATATGACCAGTTTTATCACCCCTCCCCCAAAACCAAATTTCCGGCTATATGCCGAGTTGTGTGCACATACGTTGTATCTCATTTCCAAATAAAGAAAAAGTTTATTTGGAGTGAGTGCACGTATGTGCTCACTTCAAATAATCTCTCTCTCTCTCTCTCTCTCTCTCTCTCTCTCTCTCTCTCTCTCTCTCTCTCTCTCTCTCTCTCTCCCCATTATATACCCGATGTAAAGAGATATATAACATAAGCTAATAGATATGATTTTGAGTTTCATTATAAGCCAATAGCTGTAAAGTTAATTAATCTATGAAATTTCTCCAATAAAAAAAAACCTTTTTTCATTCTAAATAACACTGACCTTAAATTTATTTCGACAGATGACTGGTCATAGGGAGAAAATTGTCTGTCTGGAACAGCGAAAAGAACAAATGAAAATTATATTTTTTTTAAATATATATATACAAATAATCTGGAAGAATAGAAATTATTTGTAAAATTCGAAGATCCAAGAAGAATCTAACCGAAGGAAAATTGGCCGAAAATTTCAATGAGAATTATGAAGAAACCTGAAGACTTTCTGATTTGGACAAAAGGTGAAAATTAAAAGAATTAATCAAAGAGATATTATTGATTTCAATAATTGTTCTTCCTAGTTGTAACGGACGACCATCTTTGATAGGATGGCAGCAGGCTGTCTAGTGAATTTTGGAGTAAGGAAAGTAAAATCTCCAGCCACACTGTATTTAGCAGTTGTTTAATTGGGATAGCAATAGTGATAAGATGCATTGTGAATGTGGTTTGCATAAATGCAAATATAACTCATTTCTCAGAAATATCTCTCATTTGATATAGAACATTCATTATGTGAATAAATAATTAATAACAGCCATTAATGTTCGATATCTTTAGAATCTAATAAATATAAGAATCTCTTGATTCTTACACACATAGGTAGACGTCATAAGCTGAATATTTCCTCTTCTTCTTCTTCTTCTTCTTATTATTATTATTATTATTATTATTATTATTATTATTATTTACTCCTTTTGAGTTTTCACATCAGCATTAGCTGATGGTCATTCACTGGAGTCTGAGTGACAGCAAGTCTCCTCACGTCTCCAGGATTCTTCTGAGTATTCGAGCCAATCTCAACAATGCTGTAGTCTGGATGGTCTCGATTCTTCCTCTGATTTCCAGTTCATCTAGACTTTTTTCTAGACAGATAGGGACCGTTCCTAGAGCACCAATTACAATTGGAACGATCTTCACCTTCATATTATTATTATTATGTTCACTTGTGAGTCTTTCACACCACTGTTAGCTGATGGCCTTTCACTGGAGTCTGAATGACAACAAGTCTATTCAGGTCTTCATGATTCTTCTGACTATTCTAGCCGATTGCAACAATTCAGTAGTCTGGGTGGTCTCAATTCTTCCTCTGATTTCCAGTTCCTCCAGTCTTTTTTCCAAGCTTTTGGGGACCGTTCCTAGTGCACCAGCTACAATTGGTTTCACTTTCACCCTCTTATTCCACAATTTTTTCAATTCTCTAGCAAGGTCTATGTATTTTTTTTTTTTATCTTTTCGCTTTCTTTCATCTTCACCCTGTGATCTGCTGGGACGGCAAAAATTTAGAATACTGAAAATGCCTGCTGTCCAGTACATAAATTCGTAACGATGCTTGATATCAGATATCTTCTTCTTCTTTTGCTTTCTTTCTTTCTTTCTTCTTCTTCGTTCGTTCGTTCGTTCGTTCGTTCTTCTTCTTCTTCTTCTTCTTCTTCTTCTTCTTCTTCTTTACGCAAACTGATTTTCACGAAATTTGGTTACAATTTCCTATAGTATGCACTTTACATCAATATGAAATGCTGAGACAAGCACACCCCACTCATAACAACCATAACAACTCGATATATATGTACTAGGCGATCCGGGAACCCGTTAAATTCGAGTTTTAATAACGGTCCATGATGATATTGATGCTTCTATTTGGTTTGGTTGGTTAACTGGTTGATGAATTTTACGGCATGTCAACCCATTGGGTCATTTTATGCCGAAGATGTTTTTATTTAATTCATTTTTTATGGGTACTCAATTTTTAAAAACTCATTATCAAGTACTAATATTGTACACATTTGTGTGTACAATTCGACAGTGGCCGCTCGTAAGTTGGAGTACTCGTTAGTTGGAGCACTCGTAAGTCGAGGTACCACTGTATATTTTCAGTTCGTGACTGATCCTGAAGGCATTTTCTAGGGATAACAATAAAACAAAATTTTCCATGAATTTCAAACCGATTATCGTTGTCTATTTTTAGTATCGTTACTAGATTGAAGAACAGTTCAGACGAATACATCCGTTGCTAAGGAAACGATTTTCTTCTGACAACAAACTGGCAGTTATGAGACAGCGTTCAAGATGAATCTATATTTGTTATTGTCTTCTTCCTCTTCGTAAATAGATCGTCTGCATTGTGGATTAGATAATCTATCTATCTATACATACATACATACATACATACATAGGGCAGTTGTGTGTACGTAATGTATGTGTGTATGTCCGAAGGAAACTACGAAAATGAAACAATTGTATGATACGGACTATTGTCTTCATCTCTATTGTTATCTAAACAACGTTTCGGACGATGTGCCCTCCGGCCTTCTTCGGGTATTTCTTGTCGAACTCGAGAACTTTCACGGACTCGAGAACCTTGTCTTCGAACTCGGGAATCCTCTTTTCGAACTCCTTCATGTCATAATCGACCGCTTTCACGGAACTTCGAATCGAACCCTTTATTCAATCCACCGGGTAGACTGTTCTTATTCCGTTAACCATATGTATCTGGTCATGCTTAGCAGAATGAGAACAGTCAGCCCCGATGGATTGAATAAAGGGTTCGATTCGAAGTTCCGTGAAGGCTGCCAATTAAGACATGAAGGCTCCAGAGTTCGACAAAAAGGATCTCGGATCCGACAAGAAATGCCTGAAGAAGGCCGGAGGACACATCGGCTGAAATGTTGTGTAGATAAAGATGAGGACAATAGTCCGAATAAAAAGTACTTCACCTTAATTGTTTCAAATGCTTGAAAGGTCACCGAATCCGGTGGTCATTCGAAGGTCAGAGGTTACAGCAACTAAAATTGTGACCATTTATATTTCATTTTAGGGTTTTTAAATTTCAAATATGACAAATATGCGATTTGAAGGGGTGTTTTTCGTAAAGTAAGTGAAAATTATTTCCTTTGATAATTATTTTCAAAAACGTTTGAAAATTAATCGGATTGAATAAATAAATCGAATAGTTACAGAAAACAATTTTTCTCTATTTTTTATTTCTGAGGAATTTTTTAATTAATAAATAAATAGATTTTAATCTCCGATGAAGATTATTCTAAAATGTAACGGTGTTTTGCGTTGACATGTCCCCTATTGATTTTGTTCCACTTGGCAGACAACAGTAAAACAAATGTCCAAACATTTCTGTCTAGTTTTGTATTTTGTGTGCAAATTATTTTTTATTGGAATTTTCTCTCAATTCTCTCCCCACCTCCATTTTTTTTCTCTTTCTTATAAAAATCGAATCTATTTTTATATATAATGTGATGCGTTTTGTTGGCTTGCTGTGTGTGGAGGTGGGGAATGATTGGCAAGTAAGTTTAGCAGACCATTATGAATGGATACTGTACTCAGCTAAAAGCTAAGCTTAGTAAATATCAATGGGAAATGTTTTTTTCCCTTTAAGTGTGGGGGCGTTGCTGAGTGACAATTTTTCATAAATATGATTTTCCAAACATCAATTCCTTGCTGTTCAGCTTCTTTTTCTGTTTTTTCTTCTTCTTCTTTTTTACGACATGTCAACCCATTGGGTCATTCCATGCCAAACAGGTTTTTGTCTTATTCATTCTTAATGGGTACTCAATTTAATTTTAAACACATTTTAACTATTTTTTCCATTTAACCCATAGATGGGACCCTAACACGTCAGAGTGGATCTGGGAGTAATAGTGATGAAGGGGTACTCCACATTTCCCAGAGCTCCAGAATTGGAGCTTCGCCATCAGATAGAGTTTAATGTCAAACCCGTGACATCAAGACCCTCATTCACCGCCTTACATATGTGATAAAAAGGGTTGGGAGATTGCCAAAAGGGTAATAGGTTGGGGCAATCGTATAGATGCTAGGGCTTGACGTGACCAGCCGACTGATCGGAGGGGGCCTCTTCGACCGCCCGTCTAGCCTAAGTAAGGACCAAAGTGGAATGCTGATCAGCCACCAGGATTCCATCCTTAAGCATTGCGGGTCGTTACCCACGGCCAACAGGTGCCCCCAGTGGGAGAATAATGGAGAATAAACTTCCAGTTCAAATCAACAGGTTATAATAGAAGAGTATCAAAATTAAAAAGAGTATCAAGAATTAAAAGAGTATCAAAATTAAAAAGAGTATCAAAATTAAAAGAGTATCAAGTTGGATGGTATAAAAAACGAAGATAATTATTTTTTAAATGTCATTAAATAGAAATAATCATTTCTTTATTATAACCTACATAACTTTCTTGATAACAGATTGAACATATTTAATTTATGCATTTTGTCTGGTTGTATTGAATTCTAAATACATCTGCTCTTTTCTTATGTTAAAACAAAACCACTCATTCGAGTCTTTTTTTATTAAGACAACTACGCACATACAAGTGTAAAAAAAAAGGTTCAAAATTAAATATGCGTGTTGTATACATAAATGAGTGCAAAAAAAGGTAAAGTGAATAGGTAATTGCTTATGACAAGTCGTTATGGTTGCATAAAGACGAGGAATTCAACTTTATAAACATTTTTTTTTACTTATATAGACGCAGGGTTTAAATTTAAGTCGAAAAAATTTTTTTTTTCTTCTTTTCATCGTCCCTTTAATCTTTTAAACAAGTGTTGTATTTTTTAAAAAAGTAAAGTCGTCGGGGTGGCCTAAATCGGTATCAGCCAGACAGCGAGGGAGTCTATCCTCTTTTCACCAGCGCTAAACCAAGGAGTCTAGGCAACCGGTAGGCTTCTTAATTTACCCAAATTTACCGATTACGTAGACAAACATAAGAAAATAGGCTATGCTAGGCCTAGGTCTGATAATTGCATCTAGATAATGGCTATTTCGAATTAAGTCATTTTTCGTCTTAAGTCATGTCCTCTGGCACCAATCAACAACGTAGGGAATTGTATTACTTTAATTCTTATTATTTGGTCTTCCTGTGATTGGTCAGAAATATTTTATTCCTGACCAATCACAAAAATTTACAAAGAGATTCAAATCGGTTGGTACTTATGAATGATAACACTGGGCAACACAATTTTCGTTGAGTTGTATCTGACTATTTTTTTACCTCTGAATCCAAAAATTTGAGCAACAGGATACCCTCAATTTTTTCCAGAACCATAAAAATACAACATCTAACAAATTTCTGCTTATTTCATGGAATGTTCTAAAAATTTACATATAATGAAAAATATTTTTTTTAAATGTACACTGTAAAACATTACAGTTTTTGTTGAGTCAGATTTCATATTTGTTTTTGACAAACTTTCCAAAGAGACTTAAATCGGTTTGTATAATTTGGCGGCCATTTTTAATCGCTGATAATTATGAATGATAATTGACTTTTATATTGTATCTCCATTTTGTTTTGTTTTTTTATCTCAGGTGATGATGGTGAGAGTTTTGACGACGTTGAAGGCGAAACCGCCAAAGGACCGAAACGACCCCGAACGATTCTAACAACAAGCCAGAGGAGGAAGTTCAAAGCATCCTTTGAAGTTAATCCAAAGCCATGTCGAAAGGTAGATATATATATATTTATTTATTTATTTATATTGTCGAAAGGTAGATTTCCTACAAAGAATCAAATTATTTTCGTTTGGATTGGGGTTGTGAGGGGGGTCTTATTTAATTTTAACTTGCAGGATCTGTGGATATACCATAGTATGATAATTCAATTATTACAACGGTTGATATGTTTACTTAAGGGCTAATGCAAAATAGTTCAATATGTAAAAAGTTTAAATCTAATCTCTCTCTCTCTCTCTCTCTCTCTCTCTCTCTCTCTCTCTCTCTCTCTCTCTCTCTCTCTCTCTCTCTCTCTCTCTCTCTCTCACACACACACACACTCACTGACTTTTTTCATTATGTTCGATTGAAAAAGATTAGCGTTGTAGCTTCCGCACGCTCACTCCCTCTCTATATATTTCCCCTACTCTCTTTCTTATGGTATTTTTCTGTGTAGCATGTTCTTTTTCTTCCTTTTCTTTCTTTATATACATTAATATTTGCTTTATTCATATTACTTGCTATTATTGATAATATGTGTTATTAATGATAATATAATATTCATAACTTAATTGTGTATATTTAATAGATAGCGGTACCTTGACTTACGAGTGTCCCAACGATGTACGAGCAGGCTTTAGATATGCTTATGTTGATAAGTTTATCAAAAACACTTA